>CM026076.1:28734620-28962120 GCA_014839685.1 Anableps anableps
TGTTTTGGATAAAATGTTTATGATAAGATAAAACTGTAATTTTCTCAAACACAAAAGACCATGCCGGAACATCTGACATGGTCCAGAGTTACTTTTCTACCTCTGAATTCCCTGTGTGAATGCAGTGATTGATTCAAAATGCTTGTTGTTCTCATTGGTAAGAGTAATTATATATTCAAGTAATGTTTAAAGAAAATATCTACGGTTAATAGAAAGTTACTATAGCAATATTTATTGTTTATAGCAACGTCATTTCCATAAGCATGCTTGGTAGCAGTGGTTTTCGATAAAACTAAGTCCAAGACTTTTGAAGGCACTTCAACAAGAGAACATATGACCATCCTCTTCCAGGTGAGAGTTATAATTGCCTGTTACCAATGTATATGTCATTTGAATCCTTCAACAGAAGTTTGAAGTCTGTACATTGACAGTTTAGAACATACAGATGTTGTGTTACATCCCTATTGAAAGTTTTCTTAATTATTCATAATAAAAATTATGAAAAAGTTAAATGCTTAAGTTTCATCCCTTGATGCAATTTTTTCTCAGGAGCCCAGCACTAGACATCCCAAGCTTAATTGAACCTAGCTATACAGGAGTCTTAATGAGTCATCCTGCAGTGAAAGGCCATTAATTATTTATATTTTGAGTGTATGTGACATTTCATTGTGTGAAAAATTTCAAACCATCTACAGCATCTGATATTAGTATAAGCCCAGTAGGCATTAGTAAGTGTAAACAGCAGTCTCCATGCAGATTCCTTAGACAATGTTGAGATTCCTAAAAGGCTGACAACACATCCACATCCAGGGTGTTCCATGAAAGACAGAGGTTAAAAGCATGAAAGGATAAAAAAGAGTAACTTTGCTATAAAATTACAGCCTTACTGTTAGCTGCTGAGGTCATATTCCCTTTTTAAAAGCAGCAGACTGAATAAACAGCATAGATATGCCTCTACAGATTCCTTTTTGGGAGCTTTTCACACCTTATGTGCTTTCCTAGACTTCATTTTTAAAAGCTTTAATGGTACTGACAATAGCTAACTTTGAGGCTTTTCTCATGAGTAACAGCTTCTGTGTTGTTGCCACCAAGACTTGGTCATGTTTAGATGAAATAACTCCCCTGATCAGAGAAAGAATCAGAATTTTTGGATTTCCAACAGGCTGTTAAAGTTAAAAATTGGACATTTTCAGGTACCCACCAGTTTCTCTGCTCATTTCAAGAGCATATATATGTTTAATAAAGCATAAATCAGCTGCTCGCTTAAGCACTAAAAGTTTACCGACGTGTTGTTCTTTGAATTGAAAAAAAAAAAGTTTAAACAAAAGTTGACTTGACTGGACCAGCAGTTACACCACTGGTAGATAAAAAAAAAAGCTTTTGCTAAAAGCTGGGGAGGGAGGGCTCCGGTTCATCAAGAAGAGTAGTCATCTTGCAATCACAACCACTGTTTCCCCACACCCCATGTTGATGTGCCCTCTTGCAAAAGTGCCTCGAACCTATGTACACATCAATCTGTGTATCGGTGTATGAGTGTGTGAAGATTGTGAGGGCAGCTGGGTGAATGAGACTCAACCTATTCACCATTTACACAACAAACATGTGGAAGAAGATGCTCTGGTCAGATGAGTTCAATGTGGAACTCTTTGACCTTCATCCAAAATGTTACAGGTGACAGAAAACACATCACCCTAAACATACCATGTCCATAGTGAAACACACTGGTGGCAGCTCATGCTGTGGGGATGCTTTTCATCAAAAGGGAGAGGTAGGCTGGTCAGAGTTAATGGAAGATGAATGGAGCTAAATACAGGGCAATCTGGGAAGAAAACATGTTAGAGGCTGCAATACCCCGATTGAGCTTGAGCTATAGTATTTTGCCCAAAAAATTAGCACAAAAAATAGTTTGCCTTAATCTCTCTGATTAGGCATTAATGACCTGCTGATATTATACACCATGTTTTAAATATAAATCTGGGCCAAAAGGATTGTGGTTTGTCTTGTAAAACTGCCTTTATTCAGTTTGACAGTTAATTTCCTTTAGCTACTAAAGTAATAGCTTTTGAATTTCTCTTGCAATTACAGCCTTTCAACAACCTCATTGAAGCCAGCTCTTTGACCCAAATTAATTCTGTCTCTAAAACATGCTCTAAGTGGACTTGAAGCTGTACATGTGGACAAATGAGAAATCTGTCTTTAAAAACATCCCTACAGGCCAATTTTGGTAACATCTTTATTCTGTTTCCCTCCACAGTCAAAAAAATACACTACAATACCCACAATTCTAAGCTACTGCAATGCTCAGGAAGGATCTGAGCAGCAGTGTCGTTAGATTAAAGAGCTGTAAAACTGTAGTAAAAGATATTTACAAGCCTCAGAGAATTTTAACACACTTCAACCCAGATTTAGTTTCCACTATTAGAAAGCGAAGGAGGGGGCTACTGAAACAAGGAGGAAATAAAAACGAAACCGTGAGCCGAGAGGGATGATGCAAAGGCACACAAAGCAGGGAGCACTGATATTCAGCAAACACACATACACCTTATACATGCGTCACAATCATGCAGGTGGCAAGAAAAAGAAAAGAAAGAAAACATGAGCTAAAAATGCCCAAAAGGTCCCTGAGCAGATGCCATGTTAATAGCTGCTGCCTGGAGGATCCCCTGCCAGATAAGCTACATCAAATGGTTTTCTCACTACCACCACAACAGATACAATGATTTTTACAGGTACCCACTGTCAAATGAAGGATTTCTAGTGACACACTTTAGTGGCAGAGTATCAATCAGTAGCCAGAGAGGATTCACATACTGCAGGATTCATAAGAACTGTTGGCGCGAGTCCCATAGAGACAGGAAAACTATTTCTGGATTCCATATCAGCCGCTACCTTGCCCTGGCGACTGCAATATTAAAAGGGAGGCAAGCATCTGGTGGCATGAAATATGTACAACGTCATTATGAATGACCAACAAAGCCATGGAGAGGGGAGGAGAAGAGGCATGGTACAAAATAGGATCTTTACAGACTTTAGAGTGCTGCTCTCAGGTATTTCTATCACTCATAGTTAATGGGATTTTTATTTGTTGAGATGACGCCAAAATATAGAAGCCAATTAGAAAACATGCAACACTTGCATTTATTTTGGAAGCTGATGAGAATGCTCATCTTTGACTCAAGTGCAACCAGAAACACATTTTACTCGTCTTTTTTTTATGTTGCATTAAGAGCAGGATAAATAGTTATTGGTGGATTAGAGCTACCATAGCTCACTCTGTAGGACCAGAAAACGAGTGTGTACGTGTGTGTGTGTGTGTGTGTGTGTGTGTGTGTGTGTGTGTAGCCTTGTATTTGATACATTGTAAAGACTGTTTTACAATGTTGTGGGGACTGACATCTCCTTGTGGTGACCAAAACCTGCTCCCCACAAGGAGACGTGCTGTTTTTAGGTTAGGGTTAGGCTATAGAAATGAATGGAAGTCTATGGAAAGTCCCTGCAAACGCAGAGAAACACACACATGTGTGTGTGTGTGTGTGTGTGTGTGTGTGTGTGTGAGTGATAGCGTGACTCTCATCCTTTTCTGATCCATCTTTGCCAAACTGTTGTACTTTGATCTATGAAATTGCAACATCATCACCCTGACTTCAAAATAAAAGCACCATAATGTTTCACAGATGGAAATGTTTTTATATGAGTAAGCAGCAGAATAAGGACTCCATTAGCAGTAACTTCAAACAGCAAATATTGTTCCACCATAGCAGAGACAACTACATACAAGAAATAAACATCACAAGTAAGCCTGCTGATGCCATCCTACATACCTTCAAATAAATTACATTCCTGTTTCAAAAAGCTTCGCAAAACTTTGCATCGAAGGCTAAAAGTCATCAACCACAAATGAGTAAAAATGTCAAATCATACATGTTTATTGCATCCATCCATCCATTGTCTTCCATAAATCTGAGATTGGGTCGCAAGGGGAAAAGATCCAGAAGGAAAACCCGCTCAACTCTTCAACCAATTTCACTCTCCAGAGTATTCTGGGAGATATCAAGAGGTTCTCTGTCCAGAAAAATATTGTAAACCCTTAGCTATGTTATAGGTCTGGGTGTGCCCTGAAAGTCATTACAGGAACCCAGGAGACACCCTGATTAGGTGCCTAAACCACCTAAGCCTTTTCATTTCATTGAAAAGGAGCAGCAGCTCTTTTGCATACTCACCCCAGATGAAGAGGCCCATCACCTGTTTCTAAGGGTGAGCAATAATACCTGAAAGAGAAAGCTAAGTTCAATCACTTCTATCCAGATCTCATTATTTTGGTCATGAACCATCTCTCATGGCAAAATTTTGTGTCAGAGAGAAAACAACAGTAAATAGCAAACTCCACTTTTTTGCTTTGCTCCTTTTTACCATCTGTTTATCCATCTCCTTCTCCATCCCACCATCACCCGTGAACAAGAGACCAAGACACAAAAAGTCCTTTGCCTGAGGCAGAGACTAAATCCAGATTTGGAGGAAGCAATCCGGCATTTTCAGGTAAGAACCATTGCTTCAGTTTTCAGTTCACACTCTGCTGCAAGCCATTCCAGCGCAGGCTGAAGGTAATAGCCTGAAGACCAGCACTAACCCTACTATTGTCCAAGGGGCGCCCCCCCCCTAGAAGATCATGGCATGTAGTAGTTGTACATGTTCACAGTTAATGTCATTAATCTTACTAGCCTATCTAAATAATGCCAGAAAACTTTTTTTTCACATTGTCATAATAGAGCATAATTTGTGTGTAGAATTTTAAGGAAAGAGATTCATTTAATACAATTTGGAATAAAGCGGTAAATCCCAACTGCTGCAAAAATCAGTTGCTTTTCCTGTATCTATCCACAAATACATCAGCTAGTATGGTGAAATGACCTGTCATGACTTGCTCTGGTAGACAACAAACTGTCAGAGTGACAGGGCGCAGGCTGCAGTATAATTTCCAAAGGCACAGCCCGTACTGGTCAGCTGTAATGTCAGGCAGATAAACTGCATATGAGCACGATAAATTCCCTAAGACAAATGTCCGGAGACAACAGTAAGGAGGTAGGCTTTAAATATCTGCTCCAACCACAGTCATAAAGAAATCAACAAAGATATTTACTGTGCTTGTTTTAGGCTTTGAAAGCTTTTTAAAAAAATTGTTTTCCATATCAGGATCAATGTATGTTCACGATATCCTAATATTTAAAAGACCTTATGACAGACAGTTTTTATTTAGCAGCTGATCCCCAAAACAACAACAGCAAAAAAAAATAAATAAAATAAAATAAAATAATAACAACAATAATAATAATAATACATTTTACTGCCATGACTGTTCATTAATGCCAGTGGAGTAAATTTAGCCTAATTCCAAAATGAAAATAAGGACAGACCACTGATTATTTCCACAGTTAAGTTTTCTCAGAGATAATGAAAAGAAACAACCCTGAACGATTTGGTTTATAGAGGGTTATGCTAGAGTGAACTTAAATAAAAAGTGGATACAAAGCAGCCAGTGTGTTGAACTGCAAATATTGCTTTCTTTCTTCCCCGAGTGTCTCTCCTGTTGTGGATCAGTGTCAGGATGAGCCAGAAAAATTGCTTTCCCTTCGAATTATACAGCTAGGTTGCTTTGAGTGAAGAAAGTGTTGCATAATGTCAGGGTAAAGGAACTGAATTTATGCTCTGTGGCAGACGCCAGGATGTCGAGGTGGACCGACTATTTTGACACCGTCTCTGTCTTAAGAGTCTGTTGGCGGTCCCTGTACAAGCCCCCAGTGATTAGTGGGTGGGTGACCTCCAGTGGAGGATTTTACATGGCGCCATAGCTACAACAGGTATCTGGTACACCTTAATCCCGACACCTGCTTCACCTGTCCTGATTGTTCTCAGGAGGAAACACTGTACCATATTTTGTGTACACCAACTGAATCATCATTTTGTTGTTTTACATTGTTTGTTTGGTTAGATTTAGTGTAAATTTTCCGAATTGTATTTTTATTTATGGTTCACGGTTGTGTTCAAAAAGGAAATCTACTTGTAACACACTTTTAGGTTTAAAACTTGCAATGTGGGTATCAAGAAAGAATATTAACAGGCTTTACACTGAAAATGCTTTTCTTTTGTTCCAGAGACTTATAGTTGCCCAAGTTTGTGTGGATTTGAAGTTTTTTAAATTGACATTGAATACACACATCTGTATTCAGTTGCTGAAGAATCTTAAGTTTTCTTTTTTTGATTAGTCTTTTTTGATTTTTGTTTTCTGATTGTTAAACTGTGTAATAAAAAGGCATTTTTTTAAATTCAATTTTCCTTCCTTACCTACATACCTACCAATTTTGATTGTTTTTTTTTTTTTTTTTTTTATCCACCCATAAGCTGTGACATGTTGACCCTTCAATCAATATTAACATATTGAGATTTGTAGCTAAATCATTTTGATTGTCTCACTCTAATTTTTATTTGGCGCAATTACCTAAAGTTAAAGTGCCAGGAGGACATACAGAATGGCATTTGCAGTGAATATTAAAAGTGTACACGCTCCTGTTCAATATTTTCACAGCTGTATTGTGATGTACAAATTTTGCGATTTAACTAAAAAAAAGCTAATCAATCTGTAAGAAGAAAAGCTCTAAAAGAATTTTTAAAAAAAGTTATAATAACCCGGTTGAAAAAGTGTGCACCATAAAACTTTGTTGAATCACATCTTGATCACATTTTAGCATTCAGTTTTGTTTAGTAAGAGTCTATCAGCATGCCATATCTCAACCTGGCAATATTTCCCATTTCCACTTTATGGAAGTTCTCCAAACCCCTCACAATGTGAGAACATCTCTTATAACAAAGCCCTCTTCAGGCGACCATGGTGCCTTTCTACCAATTTTTGTTGTGGTTCCCGATGTTTTCTTCAGATGAAGCTAGTATTTTGTTCATTTGAACATATGCTTAGACGTGCTGCAATGGTGAAAAGTAAAGCTGCTCTTCAGCTTCAACTTTCAACTAGAAGACATCTAAAGGCTTTGGGTCAAAACTGCCTTGTATTTAGAATTGTTCATAAATTAATCCATTTGGACAAAAAAACAAAAAAAAAAACAAAACATTTCTATCTGAAGAAGCATAACCCCACCACCTTGTTTCTGTGTGTATAGTGTTCTTTTGGAAATGTTCACTTTCGCTTTTGAGCTAAATATGTACTTTCTAAAATGTTATCACAAAGGTTTTACCTTGGTTTTATACCCTAATTAAAACATTTCCCCACAATGTCTTGGAAGATTTTAACTAGGTTTGGATATTCACCTTGGAGGAAAACACAATCCCAGTCCTTAGTCTAGTGAATGAAAAATGTAGGAGATTGATGTCACATGTGGAACACAACCAGTAGCAGCAGAAATATCTGCAGCTCTCTCAGTGTTATTGGCAGCCTTCTTGACCAGTTTCCTTTTTGTCTTTTTACCAATTTAGGAGAAAAAATAGTTTTTGCAATGTCCAGGTTTTTTCAAATACTAATATATATGTATTGCTATGATGAAACCCTTTTAATCCTCTTCCTGGCTAGTACTTTCTACATTTGCAGTCTGTCAGATTACAGTTTATTCATGTGAATGATAAATCTTCTTCTTACTCTAGGATTACTTGTGGCGTACCACAGGGCTCTGTGCTTGGACCAATTCTTTTTACTATATATATGTTTCCAATTGTAAAAATCATCAGACAGCATAGGATAAATTTCCACTGTTATGTTGATGATACTCAGCTATATCTATCCATACATCCTGATGAATCCAATCCATTAGGTAGATTACAGGCATGTTTTGAGGATATTAAAACCTGGATGACACAAAATTTTCTTCTTTTAAATTCTGACAAGACAGAAGTGGTTGTTTTTGGACCAGAACCTCTGAAAGAGACACAGCTTAGTCAATCACTTGATCTGGATGGCATTAAATTGGGCTCGGACAATAAAATAAAGAACCTCAGTGTTATTTTTGACCAGGATATGTCATTTAAGTGCCATATTAAACATGTTTCTAGAATTTCCTTCTTTCATCTCCAGAATATTGCCAAAATTAGAAATATTCCACCCAGGAAGGATGCTGAAAAACTAGTCCATGCATTTGTTACTTAAAGGCTGGACTTCTGTAATTCTTTACTATCAGAAAGTCCACAGAATGTAGTTAAAAACCTTCAGCTGATCCAAAATGCTGAAGCAAGAGTTCTGATGAAAATTTAAAAGACAGATCATATTTCTTCTATTTAGCTTTCCTTTATTGGCTCCTTGTTAAATCCAGAATAGAATTTAAGATTCTACTTCTCACATACAAAGCCCTTAATAATCCAGCTCCATCTTGCATCTGATTGTTCCAAATGTTCCTAACAGAGCACTTCGCTCTCAGACTGCAGGTTTACTGCTGGTTCCTAAAATTTCGAAAAGTAGAATGGGGGGCAGATCCTTTAGTTATCAGACTCCTCCCCTGTGGAACCAGCTCCCAGTTTTAGTCCATGAGGCAGACACCCTGTCTACTTTTAAGACTAGGCTTAAAACTTTCCTTTTTGATAAAGCTCATACTTAAACTGACTTAGGTTATCCTGAGCTATTTCTGTAGCTATGCTGCCAATGGCTTAGGCTACTGAAGGACAAACTGACCACTTTTTCCTCACTTTCTTCATCTACGACTGTCCAATTTGCATTATTAGCTGCTATTTCAGCTGTTAACTTTTTGTTTTCTCTCAGTTATTTTTCTCTCCATAGAAGCTACACCTGGTCTGACGTTCTGTTTGGCTGTGATACCTTCCTAGAGGAGGGCTTCAGCTGAGATAATGCTGCCATCATCTAATTGTTCTCCCTCTCCTGCTATTAACTTTTTACTTTCATGAACATTGAAAATAATCTTACATCACTTGTTCTGTTTTTCTTGTGTATTCTGCTCTGTCTTCTCAAACCGCCAGTCGGTCATGGCAGATGGCCGCTTGTACTGAGTCAGGTTCTGCTGGAGGTTTCTTTTTGTTAAAGGAGAGTTTTTCCTCTCCACTGTCACTACATGCATGCTCGGTATGTGGGATTGCTGTAAAGTTAATGACACAATGCCATGTGATTGCAACATGCTTGGCCAGGAGGAGTAAATGCTGCAAGTCAATAACTCGATGCAATCTGTTGGGTTTCCTTAGAAACTTTTCGAACTACTTTGAATAATTAATTGAGCTAACTGTACTGTTTGATAACTAGGATCAATTGGAATGCATTTATGGCTGAATTGATCTTTTTGTAAAGTGCCTCGGGAGGACATTTGTTGTGAATTGGCGCTATATAAATAAAATGAATTGAAAATTGAATTTCCATAAACAAACAAAAAAAAACAAGTGACTTTGTTCTGCTCTTTGTCTCTACATATAAATAACAACAAATACAAAACAAATACACTGCAATCAGGCATATTTTAACATCTTGTGAGTTAACTAGGTTAGTCATTTCCTCTACTCTTCCTTTAGGTTTAAGTTGGCATGATTGATCAAATAATATTTTTGTGTTTATCCAAAATACATTGTAATTTTTCACATTGCTGAGTTTAATATTCACTGATGGTTCTGGACATATCAGAAAAACAGGTTCAGCTTCCCATAGGAAGAAAAAAAATGCCCCAAGTTTATGAAATCTAAAAACCTTTCTTTCTCCTTTCCAGGATTTTCTTTTGAGAGTCAGGATATAAAGATTAGTCACAAACTTACAGCATTTTTCTCTGCGTAAAGTTTCTCTACTTCAACTTAGGCTGACTTGTCTATAGAAAGGGATGGGAAGTCCTCTGACTCCTGCCATATTACTGTGAGTACAAAAGCAAGAAAATATTTAGAAGATCACATTTTACCAACCAATCTGCATCCAGACAAGACTTCACTTGAGTCTGCATCTGGACTGCGGTCCGGTATTTGAAGACTGTACTGGATGCCAGTCAGCAAATGTCAAGAAAACCCTGCCAGGAGGGCTGAAATGAGTTTCAGATTATTAGGATTCAATAATTAATGACAGGAGTGAACTCAGAAGGACCAAATGCCAAGATTGAATCAAAGAGTATTGTATAATGCAATATATTTTATTGTCCCCTTGGGGGAAATTAGTCTTAGCCTTAAAAGTGCTGCATTTGGCAGTTTGACAGAAAAATATAGGCACTGAATGGTAACCATGTGCTCATCATCACCATCCAATAGAATAAAAGACACAAAACACCACTTTCATTCCATATCACCAGTGCACACTACTTTAGAGGGGTAAAATTGTATTAATAAGCAAGTACTAAAAAATAATGATTTAAGGGTGTGCACATTAATGCATTCAGGATATCTGAGCTTTCCTGTATTAATGTTTTTTAATATATTGTCCCCAAACCAATTTGTTTGTCTTCTATTTGAATTTCATACATGATAAAGTCATATTAAAGGTAAAAACAAACAAAAAAATCCTCTCATATCCACTCTACGTAACAGTGAATGAGCAGCAGTGGTTAGAAGAAGACTCTCAGACTAAGTGATACAGCTAGTGGACATCAGGATGTACAGTCCAATAAGCACAACCTTTAGGAAGAACAGATCAAAAACAATAACACTGCCTCGGCTCAGTTATTGTTTATGCATAATTTAAAACTGATGCAACAGTGATTCTAGTGACCTCCTGTGACATGTGTTCTGCATATGAAAAAGTCCAGAAAAGCCATATAACAGATTTATTTTTCCTATTGGGGATTTAGAAGGAAATAAATGTCATGGTTTGAAAAATTACTGTAATAATATCAATAATAATGATAATTGTGTGTTTAGACTTTTAAACACAAAAGTTGGGCTTTTTCTCTCTTTTGGCTTTTTCTTTAAGAACAAACAATTCAGATAAAGTGACTGATAAGTCAAAACAATGACCCAAGGCTATTTACATGAATGGTGACATTTTATTACTTTTATTAGTCCCTTTCTTCCTGAATTTGTCTGTAATTATATAAAAAAGTAACTGTTCTTTGTAGTCAAGCAGATGTTACATAAAGATCGATCGTTTGTTAGTACCACTAAAATATATATAACTCAGGTATGATTTAAATGATCAGCATTAGGTAGGATCGGGCATAATTGTAATTAAAATAGTTTTCCAGTCTCAGATACGTAGGTGGATTGTTTGATTGATGCTGCTAATGCTTCTATGCTCCACTAATCTGGAACAAACTTCCAGAAAACTGCAGAACAGTCAAAACACTGAGTTCCTTTCAATCAAGGCTAAAACCCCACCTGTTTAGAGTTGCTTTTGACCAATAATAACTGGAACATTGACCAACATGTGTATTGAAGTTTTTAATGATGGCAATTGAAAAAAAAATTAATGTTTGTTCCTGGTTTCACAACTGGTGACTGTTTGATGTGTTTATGATGTTTTTTATGTTTTCATGATGTAAAGCACTTTGAACTGCCTTGTTGCTGAAATATGCTATACAAATAAACTTAACTTGACTAATGCTAAATGGGATACTATTTCAAATACATATTTATATTCCAACATAAACAGGCCCCTCAGTTGCATTAAGCAATTTGAGGCAATTTTGTAACAATTGTTTTAAAGGTGTTAAAGATTCCTCTTTATCAAACTGATTTGCTGACACTGTTTGTTGTTGATTCTTCACATTTTCACATGCTGCAGCACCTCCTTTGCTGCAAAAATTTTTGATAGCACGGTCACGTTAGCTGACACTTTAAAACAATATTTATCAGCAGCGGTTTCTGCCTTTGTTAACGAAAGGTAGATAAATTACACAATTATTTAGATATTGTCAAAATGAGGTAAAGGAACTAATAATTCTATCAAAAACTTCAGAGCCTAGTTAAAGTAAACAACCCTAAAACTTGGCAAATTAATTTTCTGCTTCAGTCATACCATATATACATATTGACTAAAAATAAAAAGATAATACAGTGGGGAAAATAAGCATTCATGTCATGTCATGTCATGTTATATTGTCAAACCATATTTCCACACATACATTAAAACCAGAACTAATGAGTCCATACAGTGTGTATAGTAAAGTGTAAAGACACATGGAAAAAGTACTGAACACATGAACAAAATGAGGCATAGAAAGCCAAGAACACTTGTGAAATCTACCACATATTTGATCAAATTAATATCCTATATAGTTGTCCTTATTCATCGCTTGTAAAAAAGTTTCTCGTTACCACATTACTACGGTATCACAAAACAAGCATCTCATGATGGGCAAATGCAATAAGCTCTCTCAAGACTTTCACCACCTTGAACTGGATACCATAAACCAATCACAGTCCAAGATGAATCTAACAAGGTGCTCCTCAGAGGAGTTCTGACAGAATATTAACAAAATAATCAGAAAACTTGTCCAAAAACAAAGGACCACTTGCCCAGAGCATAAAAAATACAGTAGACCCTCATTTATTTGCAGTTAAGTATTCACTGAAACTCCACCTATTCACAGATTTTTTCATTTAGCATATCTAAAACATTCGAAAGAAAATACAGTTTGGGAGGTGAAATACATAGGCACAATTCCACTTCGCATTCTATTGGCTAGCGTTTGCAAAGCAGACAACCCTGGGCCATTCATCTTCCTTGGTGCATATTGACTGTACCCCCAAGAACAGAAATAAGGATGACTGCATATTGAGGTATATTTGGTGTTTTAACTATCAAAATAGGCAGTTATAAGTGTTCTTAGAGGGGGTCTCAAGTATTTACAAGTTTCAGCTATTCACGGGCATCTGTGGTCCCTAACCCCTGCGAATACCAGTGGTCCACTGTATCTTGAATTGCAGGTACAAATTTTTTTTAACCAAAATAATGAATACATTTAACTAAAGTGAACACCACCACGCAAGACTCCACTGCTGAAGAAAAAGTATGGTGAAGGAGATTTAAAGCTTCCTGCAGAACATTTGGACAAGCCAATGAAATACTGGCAGAATACAGTCTGGTCAGATGAAAACAAAATGTACCTCTTCAAATGTTATTACTCAAACCATGTTTGGCAGGAAAATGGCACTGCAAATCATTCCAAAAGACAATACAAACAATGAAGTTTGGAGGTGATAACATCATGGTGTGGGGTTTTTTTTACAGCATGTGGTGCTGGTACACTTAACGTAACTAAATGAAGGATGAATGGAGAAATTCACTGAGACATTCTTGATGAAAAACTGATGCTGAAACAAGGATGGATTTCTCAGCAAAACAGTGATCCAAAACACAGGCAAGGAGACTCCCAATTGGTTTCAGAGAAAGACAATAAAGCTGCTGCAATGGCCCAGCCAATCACTTGACTATAGAAAGAACTAAGGATCAGAATGAATAGAAAAGGTCCCCAATTCCTGAGCTTTCATGATATGAAGATGGTTTGTGTGGGAGAATGGGTCAAAATCACTCTTGAAAAATGTATGCAACAATTTTTGGGACAAAAAGGGTTTTCTGCCAAGTAAAGCATTTCAGTAGGCGAATTCAGTTCTTATTCCCTGTGCTGTTCCACTTTATTGCATTTCCTTAATGGATTAATTTGTTTAGATTTATTTGAATATGTACATGGATTGTTACTAACGTCTTGTGTGAATTTCATGTCAACATATATCTTTGTTTTTCATTTTCTTTTGAAAAACAAAACAAAGAAATAATAAAACAGACATTAATAAAAGAAAACACGAAAAGAAAACATAACTTTTTAACTTATAAAGAGCTTCCCCCTTCAATGTTAATACAACTGCTGCTTGCCAACAGCTGACACAGAATTACTTTTGTCTTGCCACTATTTCCTCCCATCAATCAAGCTGTTTCACAGCCTGTGGCTGTTTTTGGCCAGCCAGCTCAGCTGGGGCACAGATCAGGAGATTTCCAGTAAGAAATCATCTTGTCTGAGAAGTGATTTCATATCTAATTGTTTTTATTGACTCGACAGCTCTGAACTGGTGGACGCCGCTTTTGGCTTACTGAGTGAAAGCAGCTGCCATAAAAGAAGGGTTTCTGCATCAGAGTTGCTGGCTAATAGGAATCTAGACTAAAATTACTTATTATGCATTTAAAATGTGAATATTGTTCAGGAAAACTGCACAAACACATAGTCTTGTACATTGATCTGTTTTTTTCTTTACTTGGTTTTGAAGCACACAAACACAGATCTCAGCAGCAGACCAAACGATGATCAATGGAGATCTATCTGTGTAAAAGCAGTAGGACCATCTGTGTTTCAACAGAAAGGGTCAAGAAGAACTCCTTTAAGTAAGGAGTAAAAAGAATAAGAGGATAAAATAATCATGTTTGGTGTAAGTAGAACACACCAAGCCCCTGACTGAGTCATTTATGGTAAACCTGCTCAATTTTACAGAACCTGAAGAGTCCCTAATGAAGGCAGCAGTGTAATTACCAATGGGAGCAATCAAAACAGAGGACATCTTGACATCATTATGATTAATAGAGCATGAAAACATAAAGGCCAATGATCAGGAAGGGTATCATGGTGCCAATGACTGCTTTGACTGAGTCATTTATTTCACTATAAACCTCCTCTAACTCATCAAGGTGCATGAAAAGTGAACATTTGCGCAAAAAGGTTTAGTCATACTTTAAAACTAACTTTTAATTGGAATAATCTGGAAAAAAAAATGCATTTGTTCAAAGCATAAATCTGTGTTGCATGAAATGGCCTACCTTCATACTGTCAAGGATTTTGTGCCAAAACATATTAAACATTTCATTATTATGCATTTAAGTTAGATCAATATGTCATTTCAAGCACTATGGTTTGACACCAGAAGGGATGATACATGTCCAACAAAAATCACCACCATTTTAGTCTAAGAAGAGTCTAAAAAGGACGATAAATGACATGAGCACTTCCAACTATCACAGATATATGCAACACTTAGCCATATAAGCTAATTTTCATGTTGATAGTAAAAAAAAAAAAAAGGTTTAATTTAAAACATTTGTTGTTTTTTTAAATAGAGAAAGGGACAACATTTTATGATGTGTGGAATACATAAACGACTTGTTATGGAGGAAGTATATGGCCAACCGCTAAGCAGTTAGGTGAGATGACTGAGCAGACAAGTTGAATATATAAAATAATATAACATCAAATAATACAACAAATTGAGAATGCACAGAATGTGGTGTGCTCAGAGACAGGGGCAGTACTGTTACCTTTGCAGGGCTTACACCTGACTTGAATGAAACAACTACACCACTGCTGCTTCATGCTAATGTTCCTTGAATAACAGGCTAGATTACTTACACCTACATATATGCATTTAGTGTGTGTACACTAGCACTGCTGGAGATAAACATTCAACAGCACACGTATCAAAATGACAGGGTCTGTGGTGAAAGCTATATTATAATGCTGTGGCACATATCTAAGCTAAAACCTAAAGCATTAAACGGGGTGAGGACTGCAACCTCACATGAACAATAAACAGTAGTTGGTTACCATAGTGATTTATTTAGTCAACCCCCCTTCAGACATCAAAAGATGTGAAAGGTGCTGTTGATATCCCAAGTAGACAACAGAGGGTAAATTCCTTTATTTGTATGTTTCTTTCAATTTATGAAAAAACGAAAAAGTTTATTGTTTCTAATCTTATATCTGCTCAAAATATCAGGGGCTGAAGGTCTGTTCACAGACTTTTGAAAAGAACATACAACTTAACTTTTGCTAACATGAATAACTGAGTTGATGTGATGCATAACTAGTCATAGATACCGATTGTTGTTCAGTGGAAAATGTTTTAATGACAGGATGAGTAAAGAAGATGTCATGTTTCATAATTCACCAAAAGGGATGTGGTAAAAAAAAAAAATAAAAATGCTGTAAGCAATTTTAAACTCACCAACTTAGCCTTCAAGCTCATCAGTATAGATGTTTTGATCTCTTCAACCCATATATTTCCCATTAGAGGATAGAATTATGAGCCAGCTGTATTCCTAAATGTGATTGTTGTTGTTTTTTTTTTGTTTGTTTTGTTTTGGTTTGCAGTGTTAGGCTGGCTGCTATTTCTAATTATGATTAATAAAAGTGATTCATAATGGAAAAAACATTATAACTTCACACACCCATAGAAAGCGGCTCAGTCATACACGCAGTGGCTGCCAGACATGTCAAGTTTCCTGGCTGACAAACATTGTTTTTAGCAATTATTTCATGATCAATGGAATAAAAATGTTTTTCTTATTTCTGTAAATGCTTCCCGACACTTGTGTCATTCATCTGCTTTGAGCCTCGATAGCGTGAAGACACTGACAAACACATTATAAAGAGACATCCAAGTACACTCACAAATACACACACACTGTTTGTCTGATGGCTGAACTGAGCCTTGTCATTGCAGGGGGCAACATCTGTGTCACTGTTGTGGTAAGTGTTGTGGTGAGACCTATTCTATATTGTTACATGGGATTCTCATAAATAACTTGAGCATCATCTCTGAAATGCATATTGCATGTCAGAGTCGATGTTGTGAAGACAGTGTTCCACCACAAACCAGAATATTTGGGGTGTTTCAAATTGGCAACCAAAAAGAACTCGAGTGCACCTTATGCTGGGATCTTATTTTCCTCAGGACAGAGCACACACACACACACACACACACACACACACACACACACACACACACACACACAAATTTAGTGTCTTTCATATGTACTAATATGAGTTGAACTCTTTCACACAGAAAAAAAAGGTAAACGTAACTATCGTGTTGATCTGTAACATGAAAAATTGTGGCTGCAATGTGACAAAAAGTGGACCATCAGACACACATTAGAAATTAAATACAGGCAAATAAAAGAGGAATATCTGATGTCATATTTGCATCATCAAATAAGTTTTGCGAGCTTTGTCATCTTAAATTATTCTTGAATAATATGTTGGCTTTTTTGAAAGTCTTTTTATTGTACTAGGATTGTGATTGCATTTATGATAAATATTTTCAGAACTATCAAATATGCAATCACAAACCAAAAGACTTCAGAGAAATATATAAAAAAAAACCAAATCAACAAAAATTACAACTAACTTTAAACCTCTTCAATTTCATGGCTGTCTCTATAATAAACTGCGTTGACAAAATCTGCCAAAAAGTGGACAAGCATAAAAACAAACTTGCCACAGGACAGATTTACTGTTAGAAATAAGTTTTCATGAAGAACCTCAGAATAATTGGAGAAATTAGGGTAATAATAAACCTCTTTAATAGACTGTGCTATAAATCAGACTTAGATGTAGATTTTCAATGACCAAAACAACACAAAAGTCAGTTTTTCAGTTTGTTTTGGCATTTCATTGTATGTCCTTATTAAATCATACATAAATATACCTTTCAAGTAAAACAAACAAACAACCAAATAAACAAACAAAAAAACACTGTATGCCAACAGGTAACTTCCAAATCTAGGAAATTTCCATTGGAGTTAGTGTTGATTTATGGAAATTGACAGGGATTTTGGGAAAAACTGAGTTTATTGCAATGAAAATTGGCCTTTCACAGAGATTTAAAACATAGTTAAAGAAAATATATGTTAGTGTAATCCTGACTGGAAAAACAGATTTCATTCAAATACAGTTAAGTTCAGTTCTCGTGAAGACCTTCTTTGACTCTGAGGTGCCATCAGCCATCTTCCATGGAGCATGTTGGAGTATGTTGGAGCAGCAGCTTATCTACATCTGAGAGGAAGCGGTTAGATAAGTTCATCAGAAAGGCCAGCTCTATACTGGGATGCCCCCTCCAGTGCAGGTGGTGGGACACAGAAGGTTTCTGGCTAAAATAGCATCACCGATGGACAATGTCTCCCACCCCATGCATGAAGCTGTTACTGAACTGGAGAGCTCCTTCAGTGACAGACTGCTACATCCTAGGTGCACAAAGGAGCGTTATTGGAGATCCTTCCTCCCAGGAGCTGTTAGACTTGATAAGGATCACTGCTCCCAACAATCTCAGTAAGTGTTCACAAGCATGCTGGCATTTGCACAGTTTTTACTCATTTTAAATAAGATTTCTGCTGGTATCTGCACATCTCTGTTGTTGCACACTTTTTATTGTCATTTATTGTAAATAGTCTGTTGTCTTTTTTAATCCTCAAATAGTCCTGCACATTTTAAACATTTTTTAAAATTAACCTACCTGGTTGCACATTCCTTTGGGCTGGAGTACACTACTTCTAATACATGCACAGCATTTATGTTGAAACTTTGCCCTTTACTGTACAGTATTTTTTTATTTTATTCTTTCTTATGTTTTATATTCTTTCTGTGAAGAGTAACAACTGATGTATGTTCAGTATAAAATGTCCTGCAGCAGATGGCTCCGTTTCATACCCCAAAATCTGGACCGAGTGTTACCATATGACCATCAGTATATAGAAACAAAATGTTGAAGGGGCACCTGTAACATCACTGTACATATTGCTGAATGATTTTAGTCTTTAATGATTTTGTCAAATCTCTGGTCGAGTTGGTTCCATCTTGAAGCTGAAGACTGAAAGATGATTTTCAGTTGACAAAGATATTACCTGCAGGGACCTACTGAACTGCTGTCTCCCACACCTCTACAAGCCACACAATGCTGAACTTAGCACCTGATCCGTGGCCTCCAATTTTTCATGGAAATGGCTGTGTTACCTGTTTTAGGCAATATGGACCACTTTGGATAAGCTGTAGTACTTACTAGTATTGTAGAGTGTGAACTATAGCTCCTCAAAAGTAAGCTGAATCTGTTATAAGCTGTAGAATTACCCATATGTCACTAAATGGAAAGCTATGAATCATATGCATACTTCGACTATGGATTGTGAGAACCAGATCCTATCAGATTCTCACAATATGCCTGCACCAGCACTACAGTCTTGACTGTTGCTGTCATTTCAACACCAGAAGGAAAAAAATAAGAAAGAAATATTCCTTTTTCCTGCACACAGAAACAGCAAAGTTATATGGTTAATTATTTGTTGTATTTTCTGCACACTCCATTGGATTTGCGTGCATTTCAACACGTTCTGAGTTTTAGAAAGCACTGAAATCACAAAGGCTGCTGAATGCAAAGTCATCTCAAACACTACAGCTTACAAGAATAAACAGAAGTAAGTTGAGTTAAAAGAGAAAAGAGGCAAGAAGAACAGGAAGAAAGTCAGAAAAGACAGAAAAAAGGTTTTGAAAACAGGACATAAAGATGAATGGCAGCAAATACACATCATTTATATATAAGATGGCCCCTGCTGACTTTATAAAATAGTGAAGCCATGAGTTGAAATATGATGACTTGGACAGTTTGCATCTCAGCTGGCTGGAGCTATGCTGGATCTACAGCATTTGGTGTACACTTTAATATCTTAAATAAGGCAGAGTCTGTTCTCAGTGCACCATTTACCTCAGAAACCTTCGGCAATATTTTATCCACTGGCCTCTCTGAAACTTGTTGTCTTCCCCTCCTCCACTCCTCCTTTCTTTACTTAACAAGGCCAGGAGACAGAAAGAGGAGAAGACATTTGTCATTTTGCCTGTCAAATTGAAGAAGCTGCACACTCTTTCATGGTGTCTCTGTGCTGATGTGTATGTGTGTCGACTTGGTTCTGCAAGTATGGAAAATCTATTGTGGCTGCAAGCTAAAAATGAGCTCATTTTACACCAGAGACCCTTGTGTGCTTACTAATGTGTGAGCACACAGCTCAGCATTGTTGGTGTGAATAAGTCAGGTGGTCTATTGCGGCACTGTGACCACCCGTGGGTGTACATGTTGTAACTTTTTTATGTATTCGTATATGGTTGAGCTCCAAGTTGAAACAGGCCTGAGCATATCTGATTTGACTGTTTTCTCCAACACGTCTGCAGGTCAGGGTCAGTGACAGCCTCAGTCTATTAGGTATGAGAGCATACCCATCTGTACATGATGCCTGAATAACTATTTTAATCAAAACTCCCTATTTTCCAAACAGATTTAAGTCAGAATAAACAGCACATTTCAATAAATTTGCTTTTCAGTTCTAGGAGTTGAGGCTTCATTAACTGCTTTAACTGTTCCTTCTCTCTGGGTACTCCGGCTTCCTCCCATAGTCCAAAAACATGACTGTTAGGTTAATTGGGCTCTCTAAATTCTCCTTATGACTGCTGGAGATAGGCACCAGCACCCCTCGTGACCCTGCATGGATAAGCATGATGGATATATATATAAATATATTAAATCTGATAGCAAATGCAAATTAAATCAATGAAATTAAATTGATTAAATTAAATGTTAGAAAATAAAAAATACACATTTTGGACCAATTATGCCTTTTACATTCTTCTCATTTGAAAATGGCTACAAGCTTGACAAGAAAAACTTCTTCATTTTAGTAACATATAACAGGCCCACTTTAAGATAGATCAAGATTATCTTACACTCTCCAGGACCAGAAAAAAATTATTTTTCAGCATAATGCACTTGCACAATTTTTATCAAACAAGTTTTTTTTCCCCCCTACTGCCATGGGTACCAATTCCTGACAATCCACAGAATTTCTTTGTGGGAGGTTTCTGCACCTTCACCACCAGTTTGCATTGGAAGAGCAAACACCATTTGAACTTGCCTACTTATAAGCAACATAAAAGGATGGAGGTAAGGTGGTGAGGTGGGGCTGCAGTCTTGCACAACTTTATTCTGATGTAGTGTGCTGCTAGCATATCTTGAAAAGGAAAGTAAGAAGGACACATCCACACAAAATCAATTTTCAGGGAACAGTGAGGTAAAAAGAAAGCTTAAAGTTGTTTATTGTTCTCCCTTATTACTGATGTATGATTGTACTAAAAACATTTTATACAAATGCTTTTACCTCCTCCACATCTTCCTTCTTCTCTTCATTGCAAAATATACAATGCCAGAACTTATTTCTGTGGTGTTCTCCTGCTATATTTCACAGCAAAAGACCCCATTCATTGGCCCTTCAAGATGTTGAAATCGGCCCTGTACTTCCAGCAGACAAACAGCCCCAAAGGGAAATGCTTCCCGATGCTTGAAAGTTGAAATGGTGATATTCGGGTCTTATTTAGCGTTTCTCGTCCTCCTCTCACAGTTGGTTGAGTTGATGCAAAAGAGCTCAGTTTTGGTGTCACCTGACCTCTTCTCTTTCTCCCAATCCTTCTCTGAATTAATCTAGGAAACTGAAAATAGCTTGCACATTGCCGTCTATTGCGTGGGATACAAGATTCCAATCCATTAAGGTGTGGTGCATCTTGGTGACGGTTATTCCAACTACCTTCAGATCATTAAAAAGCTCCTCCTGTGTAGGAAAGAGCTGATTCATCAACTTTATCATGATCCATTTTACCTAATGAGCCAAGACCTTGCATGGATCTTCAGATCAAGGGCAACTGGTTGCTTTTTTGTATTTCTTCCATTTTCAAATGATCAACTCTGCATTGTGGCTGCTGATGTCTTTAACTCTGCATTGTGGCTGCTGATGTCTTTTCAAAGCTCGTTATTCTGTATGTGGGGATGGAGACGAAGAAATTGATTCTTTGAATAGGTGAGATTTATACATAAAACAAGTTAACATCAAGCGGTTTGTAAATGATAAGCTGTTTGGTTTGTGTGCAACAAGGAATTGTCACTTCTATGATAGACCATATGTCATTCAATAAAATACCATTGCTGCAACCTGGACCAAGATATTCTGTAACCAGGGCAATGACGTATTCTGATCTTGCCACAGAAGTTTTGTGGATGCTCAGAACAGGCCAGGAACCCCCACAGTTTGACATGTGCAATGGAGAGCACACTGGTTTCTTGGTGCACCTTAGAGGCCAGAATCTCCAAGACCTTTCAGGTCATAGTCTGACTGATTTTTGATGATTTAGTGCAATATTAGTCCAGTGTAAAAAGGCCTTAGCAATACCAGATTTAAATAGCCACTTGTAACCACTTAAATAGTCATTGTATATGTGTAATAAGAAAGGCAAATTTTAATAATGCAAATGGATAATCTCTTGGTGCCTGCATCACAGCTGTGTCATTTCTGGATTTGTAGCAATTCCTTACACTGTAAAGATTTTCACACCTATCAATATTGCACATGAGGTGTTTAATATGGTTACAGATGTAATTTTTATGGAACTATATATTCAGATTCCCCTAAGAACTTGCTGCAGTACATTCAAATTGAAGCTGCCCCCTTCTACCCAAAGTCAATATCTGCTATGAATGAATTTAGTTCCCTCTGTTTGCCAGACTTTACACATAATTTGCTTAGGTTCTGTCATAAGGCTTTGTCTTTAAATCTCACTGTGCAAATAAAAGCTTGTGTTTAATTAAAAAAAAGATCCCTTACATGCTCTTCTTATTGGATTTGAAAGGGAAAAAAACTAGAAGTCTAAACATGACTCTAAATGTATAGCATTACCCACACCTTAACAGTCTAGCATTTGACTTAAATATTTTCCATGTCCAATATGCTAAGCTAATATGAGAGAAACCTGTTTGTTGTTTCCATGTTTGCATGTGTCTTTCTGCTTGAAATGATGAAATACCTGCAGGTTAATAGAGCAGCCAGCTCCATTTATATGCTTCACAGAAAGTGGTTACCTCTGTAATTATTTATATTAATTAATAATCTCTAACAAGAAATCAGAATTGGTTGTAATGGACAAGTTGTAAAGGGGAAATCACAATATGTTATTTTCTTCACCTCTGTACACACAAGCACATGCTGGAATCCGGGTATCTTTATTGTCTAACTTCACCTACTCCAAGAATAACAACAGGTATCAGAACTATGAGTCAACCAAGTTTAATTTCTTTATCTAGCCATATGTTGGTACAAACACCATTTCTAAAGGCATTAAATGCCTTATATCTAATAAGCAGCCCTCTAGAAGCATATGTCTTAGAAAGACTTATAGAATGAGCAAGCAGTTTTCATAAAACTAAACTACTTTCTTAATGGTTTCCCTAATAGTGATTCATCATACAATCAGCAGCTCATATGCATCAGCAGCTTTAATATTGCGTAACAGGACACATCTGCACAGACAGATTTTTTCTAATGATTATGTTTGCCCTCTAAACATGACAGGCTGATAAAACAGTACATATTTATTGCAAAAAAGGAAACAAACAAAAGTCAGTGATGGCTACAAATCTGTCTGGGCTGTGCTGTTAGGAATCACAACAACATCAGCTGAGCAGAGTTGTGTTCTGAACGGTCGCATGACATTTACATTGATTTGGGCCACAAAGTGAAGGCTGTGATCTTAAGCCTTTAACAGGCCTTCTTATAAACAGCCTAATGCAGCCTTAGATGAAGCTGACATTTAATAAATGTAGCAAACAGGCAGACATATGTCCCCCCTTTTTGCTGCCAAGGTTCCTTCCCTTTGGCCCTTTTTGCCCTCTCATTCATTCTGACATTACACGGAATTTCTTTAGCATTTGTGCACTTTCGGTTTGGAGTGTGCTTATTGATGAGAAGAAACAAGCATTTTGACCTTTTTGATGCAGTTCTATTGAGTAAAGAAGAAACAATAAATCCTAGATTTCTTAAGCCCGAAATAGACTGCAAGGGCCATGAACTGTTTCCACAAAGAAGGGCAGTCCAGTGATAATGGCAGGAACTTCTGCATCCTTCTGACCATGTTTATGTTGACTTAAAAAGCCATAAAGCTGAAGACTTAAAACGGCACATCTCTACATCTTCATCCTTTGTATGATGCTGTATGGCATGATTTACAGTTTTGGATCAAATGAGGGTTGATTGGCCTATTCCAATCACTGAATAATAGAGGTGTTCATCCATGGTATTGGGAACTTCCGCCCCAGTTAGAACATGGACCCTCCTAGATAACGTCAAAATAAAAGTTACTGGTTATAAAACATTAATATTCTACGGAATATACAATGGGTGTATGTTATTGTTAATCTTTCCAAATATAGTTAGCACAAATAATCTGTCTAGCTAATTATCACCTTATTTTTATTAGTTGAACAAAAAGTTAAGTTAAAATGTGAAAAATATTTTTCTACAGATTAAATTTTCTCAGTATCTCACAGATTAAATTATTGGACCAGGTCTTCCTCTGTCTTTGTTGACAGTGAGGAACAGAGCAGTCCTCTGTCATGTTGGTGTCTCTTCTGAGGTTCTCTCTTCGGGTTCTGATTTTCTGGCAGTTTTGCACCGGAATTATTTGCCTATTTTACTGCTGGACTAGATATAATTCCCTCTAATCAATATTAGTCAAGCCAAGCCAACTTTATTTATGAAGCGCTTTAAAAACAGTAATCTGTAAGTTATTTCATTAATCCTCTCTTTATCAAGCTTTAAGATCAGTGAAGGATGTTGCAGTGTAACTAATTAATCTCCCAGATTGAGAATTATAGCTTACTGTCAGAAGACAACAGAAATTTTCCAGGTAACAATAGGTTAAGTTATCCAGAAAATTTCTGTTGTCTTCTGAACTCATCAATCTTCAGCCCTTTTAATAGAAAAACATGTTTTATTACTGTTGCTCACATTCACAAAGATAATCAAGCACATCACTCTGACAAATATATGTGAAACAAATGTAGGTTCTTGTCAAATTACAGCCTGTAAAGGACAACCATTCTGTTATAATGGCATTTCACTTAAGCACATTATGTTTCATGGCACTTTTAAGATGTTTTTGCATTTCTTTTTTTGTTGTTGTTGTTTTCAGCCTTTTTAGAAATGCTTGCAGGTGCACACACCAGTACTTTCAACTCGCTTAATGACTTGCCATTATGCAAGCGACAGCCATCGTTGCTGACTGTTCTTGTAATCTAGTTATGAGGGAAATGACTTTTGGACATAAAAGAATAAAAAGTTGGTTCAAGATATGTTTGAGATTCTTGTTCCTTTGGTTATAGCAAATCATTGCTTCAGCATTTTTTTAGAGAACTTAACCAGATGAAAGCTTTCAATGAAATATTTTCCACTTTATTAACTTAATATCAGGGATGTCACAAGTATTGGATCAAGACATGTTTAAATGATCAGATTCATTGTCCCTAACTAAGTGCTACTGATTTAATTCAATTCAATTTCAATTCAATTCAATTCAGTTTATTTATATAGCGCCAATTCACAACAAATGTTGTCTCGAGGCACTTTACAAGGAAAAAAAATCAATTCAACCATAAATGCATTCCAATTGACCCTAGTTATCAAACAGTACAGTAAGCTTAATTAATTATTCAAAGTAGTTCAAAAAGTTTCTAAGGAAACTCAGCAGATTGCAACGAGTCATTGACTGATTAAGTGACACCTGTAGTTCTATCATAAACCACAACCTATTTTCATGTCCACTGCTTCCAAAGCTATATTATAGGCTGTGCACATTGTTTTGAAGATGAAGCAAGTCTGTGTGTCTTTTAGCTTTAAGAATGACATTTAGACCTAAATTTTAAACCTAAACATAAATATTAAAGCTTCAGTATGTAACTTTTATGAAAAAGTATTTTTCTACATATTTGTTAAAACTGTCACCATGTCATGACAGTATAGTATGAGACAGAAAATCTGTCCTCTGCCTTCTCCAAGTGCTCCCAGTGCTATCTAGAAAGAATTAATCAGGGCCAGGAGGCGGGTCTTAGTGCTGTCAATCACCCTCTGAGTGGGCTTCTCTCACCCCCCCCCTTAATTCTCTCTGCGGCGCTGAAGCTAGCAAAGAATGTTGTGAATGCTCAGGCTAGCTAGCATGACCAACGATGACAACGGATAACGATTTTCCTGTAACAGTAAATATTTTGTCCACCATTAGTACATTTAGCAGCGAGTAAATGAAGTTGACTGACAGCACTAAGACCTTCCTCCTGGCTCTGACTGGTTGTTTTAGGTTGGGAGCGGTGCATTTCTTCAGACGGCAATAGGAGCTCAGGGAGGAGGTGGAGCTCAATCTTTTCACAGTATCTGTCTGATGACATGGTGACAATTTTAACAAATATGTAAAAAAAAATTTTTTTATAAACGTTACATACTGCAGCTTTAAATTTAAGGTAAATATTAAATCTAAATATGAATGTTAAATGTAAATTTTAATGTTAATGTTAAATCTAAAATTTTATGAAGCTGTACAAATTAACCATGCCCCTTAAGGTCCCCTCATTACTTGTGGCCACACCCACAAGCAGGTCTGACAAGTTGCGTTCACTTTTACAGCTTTTTGACTCAACTGTTTCCTTAAAATTACAGACAGGTACAGCTTCTGTATTACCTGGAACCTCAATCAGTCTATCTATTTCTTGCTTGATTAGCCATCACTCATTAACAAGACAACAGGATTATAGAAGTCCAACACTTGAGGCAGTCACAGCCAACCTGGAGGGAGTAATCCATATTTTTTCCAACTGAAAACCATGGCCTCAGTCTTAGAGGAGCTAACTCTTGCAACCTCAACATTGTGAAGGAGTTAAGTATACCTTTGACCCTAAGGGCTATGTTGTCTGAGGTTTCAGCTCGTGGTGGAATTTTTCATGGCACACTGGCTTTAGTAAAGGGATCAGATTAAGAGTGCTTCAATAACCTGGAAGATTTGCATCTCACAGTCATAGATGAACCTTACCTAGACTATGCACAACCTCCTTGAGCTGAGCCTAGAAGGGAGCTTTCTACAATTTAGATCTATAACCCGAACCTAATTTCCAAAATTATATGGTTGATGGTCGGGTTGGGTCGGACTCAGGCTTCTATGGCAATTTTTTTTAAAAATCTTATAATATGTACAGCTCAGAGAAAACCAAACGAGAATGCACGTTATAAAGTTATGTTAATCTAAGAAGGCATCTTACCTTGTTGAGGAAAGAAAGACAGGTGTAGAAGTTAATTAGACTGTAACAAGCACAGCACACTGCACAACTAATGCGGATGTAGACCCACCCTGTTCTGCCCCTATCAGTCACATATCCCAGAAGATTTGTACTTGACTTACCCTGTAGTGACAAGAAGTGACAAAACAAAGCTGGAAGACACTAAAGAAAAGCTAAAAACGGGGTAAGTCTGGAAGTATTACCCCGAGCAATGGTAGCAGTTTAAAATAATATGTCGGGTTTACTTTGGGCTTGGGCCTCTAATTAGAGTTAATTTGTTGGGTTGGATGGGGATCATATACAACTGTATATGGCTAATTTTTAATTTGCAAAACTATAATCTCATCATAGCCTGTGTATATGGAATAGACATAAGTCATATACAAATAACCTGTAAATGAATTAACCATGTAGAGTCAAAGCAAGTGACTGATCTTTGAGAAAAGACAAAGCACATGGAATGAAGCAAGTCAGTGCAACAGCAGCCTTTCAGGGTCATTTAATTTCTTATGAAGCATGTTATAGTGCAAAGATGCAGCCTAATTTTCTCAAGATTAAATCAAGTGCCAGTAGTATAAAAAAAAAAAAAAAAAAAAACCTTGTGAACCTAGAACAGTAGATTATAATCTACTGTGTTTTTGCATCCCATCTTGGCAAACAAATAGAAACAGATGATGGACAGGGCTGAAGCTCCTCAGGGGAATACTATTGAAGAAGGATGGGGTTCTGTCTGGTAATAGCTTTTAATAAAAAATGCTTTAGTCAGTCACACATATGCCAAATATTCTTCAATGACAGCACTTCAAAAGGGTGGGTATGGATCAACGCCTCCACAACAAAAGAATTATTTTTAAAGGGCAATGAAGGAATCCTGATTCACAACAGATCCAACAAAACAACTAGAGAGTGGAAAAGTGTGAGAGAATCATTTTAATGTCTTAATGAAGATGAAGTGAACACAGCTGCTTGATTCTGTTAGGTTTTACAAACATATGTCATTATCTAACGCAAAAGCAAAATAAAAAATGTAGCACGGGCAGACCAATTCATCTACTACAAGAGTCTGTCTTTGGAAAGTAAAGGTCTCGCTGTTTCAATCACCAGATGAGGAATTGTAATGAGTTCACACGAAAAGCAAAGTCAGCTCACACGCCTACCCATATTAGTGCTGGGTACTCTTGAGGAAAGTCAGAGGAAGGAATAAAATCATGTTTGGTTTTATTCATTATCCATTCCGCTTATCCTTGCAGGGTCACGAAGGGGACTGGTGCCTATCTCCAGCGGTCATCGGGCAAGAGGCGGGGTACACCCTGGACAGGTCACCATCACAGGGCAACACAGAGACACACAGGACAAACAACCATGCACGCATACACTCAAACCTAAGGAGAATTTAGAGAGACCACTTAACCTAACAGTCATGTTTTTGGACTGTGGAAGCCACGCATGCACAGGGAGAACATGCAAACTCATTTCAGAAAGACCCCAGGCTGGATTCAAACCCAGGCAACAGTGATACCAACTGCGCCACTGTGCAGCCGGTTTAAAGACATTAAAACCGTATGCTTACATGCTTCCGCTTCCGTCCGCAAGGTCGATGAAATTCATCTTGTTTGAAATCCTGGACAATGATCGGTTTGAGGCTGCAGAATGTTTGAGACGGGAGTGGAAGTTCACCATCCAGCAGGACATTAATCTTCAACATACAGTCAGAGGGTCCAGTGGATCAAAGCCTATTCACGTGTTGGAATGGTTCACTCAAAGTCCTCACCCAAAACTGACTGAGGATATTTAGAAAAACAGCTTGAGCCCTTCTGGAAAGGAGTGGGCAGAAAATTCAGTCTGGAGATGGTAAAGATGGTGGAGACAAAAGACTTTCAGCAAGAATTTTAGTATAATTGGTTTCACAAAGTATTGACAAATCCCTATGAAATACACAAGAATCTATTGCTGTTATCTGACAACAAGTGGAAAAGTGCATGGTGTCTGAATACTTTCCTTTCGGAGAACTTTTGAGTTTTTACTTTGTTTCTTTGATCAGATTTCACAAAAGGCATTTTTACTATCTTGTCTAACTTCATATCATTTGTTTATATAAGCACCAGCTCTTTTTTAAACATTCGGACACTTGAACGTTTTTGACAGACGAGGCTTGATAAGGTGAAGAGAAAACCCAATTTATAATGTGAAACTCTTCATTATTTGAACTCTTCGACTCAAGCCCATCATATCTTAGCAGTCAGACTTTACATCACACAAGTCTGATTTCCAGATACCCTAAAGAACCAAACTAAAACTATATTTAATTTAACACACAGCAATGCAGGTAATGGCATAACAAAGTGTTCTTTAAATGTGGTAATTATAACAGAGAGACAGTCAGCATCGCTATTGTATAATAATAATAATGCCTCTTTAAAGCAATCATTTCCCTGACACTCTTGACTTCCTTTGTGTCTCCAGATATGCATAAACTGATGTCTGCCATTTCAACACTTCAACAGACTCAAATAACAGCCTCTTCCTAAGAAGCCACTGCAAGTGTATGTAACCACACTTAGTTATCACTGCAACCTTTAAACATTCAAGTAATAACTAAATCCACAGGGAAAAGCAAGGATTAATGTGACCAAAAGTGATGATATGAAAAAGGGAAGGCTTCATTAATCTTTAGTGAAGGTATTTTAATATCAAAACAGATTGCAACTGGTGGCACATGTCGTGTTTGGATCAGTCTAATTAGTTTTCTAATGATGTTTATAATTGATTCATCATAGGCCTACTAAATCTAAATCAGAACATAAAGTAAATCAGCCATGTCAACCAAAGCTCAGGTGGTAACTATATTTTTTGTGTATAAAAATTTATGTCACTGGTTAAACTTGTCAGTTTTCTACTGACAACACCTCACAGTTGGACAACTAACCTGAAGGGCTAACATGTCACCAAGTGGCAGGAAACATGGAGGAAGGATTTGAGTGTTCATTAATGATGCATGGTATGTCAGGATGTACAGTAGTCTGCAGACACTGTACATCTTAATGGAATCTAAAGTCTTTCTGCACATTGTTATTTACTTCCTCCTCAGTGCTATGAACACAGACAGAAACAGCATAAATAAGGCAAACCAGTCCTGGTGCCAGAGATTGTGACTCGAGTTGCACTTAAGCAAAACGATAGACTTAAGACTTGACTTCGACTTATGCCAGAAAGACTTGAAACTCGACTTGTGATCTAAGACTGAGTTTTTATCTCATGTAATGAAGAGTGAATGGAAGCTGGTATTTGCGCAACAGACTGGAGGTGCTGTGCATGTTTTACTGTGAAAGGAGCCTGTTATGGGATGTTAATGGCTCATAATCTGTTCATGTTACCTGAAGCTTCAAAATAATGACTAATGTCTCTCAGTGCTGTATTAAATGACTTTGGGTCATTTAGGAAAGAAAACAAACCTAACTCACCTCTGTTCTCTCACTGTTAAGCTAGCTGGTACATTGCAAGAACACTTCCGACTGCAAGTATTAAAATAAAAACACTTTCAGTTCTGTTAACTCAAAACTTCAACAGTCTTTCAGGTCCTCACTACACATTGCCTCATTCGCTATGTTGTTGATTAAATTGAAACATAACTGTTTATAAAAATGTATATATATTTTAAGATCATTATTAAAAGTGCATGAGGTAATTTAGGTTTAAGACCAAACAGTTCAAGTTTGGAATCCTAATCTATAGCCTACAGCAATGCAGAATTAGAAGGGAACAAGATGTTGGGGATTTGATGAGACAATGTTTATTTCAGTCATTGGAGACTTCAGATTTGACTTAGGCTTAGGGTGAAAGACTTCAGATTTGACTTGGACTTGCCCCTCAAAGACTTAAGACTGGACTTGATCTGGAAAAAAACTACTTGTGAACATCTATAGCTGGTGCTTGACCCCATTCTTACTTGGGCTTATCAAAGAACACGTTTGGTTTTCCACAACCTTGAACCCAACTCTGCGCTGTGTCCCCGTGTCACTATAAACGTCTCACCTAGTGAATATTTCTTCCACCCTCTAAGTTTTGTCGAGAAATGTACTGAATGTAGACAGTTTAGCTTCTCATTTCATATTATTTAACTCAGCATCCCTGCAAACAGATGCCCTAATATCACCATCTTAGTTTATTAACATTTAAAACAACAAGCGGTGTTTCTGCTTCACAATCCTGATCAGCTTTGGAGTTATGGAAAGCCATTTCAGACATAATGTGTGTGCTTTTTACCACCACATCATGTGGAACAATCATAGTTAAAAGCGCCACCTGGCGTTTATTTAGCACCACTACATGCCTAATCAATGCCAGCAGAGTTTAATGAGGCCACAAGGTGTTACTTAAACACCTGGTAATGCTGTTTATAGCCAACATCTGGCATAAGTTTAGAAACTCTGCTTTCAGATTGTTACACCAGTTGTATCAAGTCTGCTTTAAACATCGCAAATAAAGCCTGAATTCCTTTAAAAGAAAATCTAAATAAATATGAAGAAGCAGCGCACAACTTTTGTATCAAGGGCTACAATCAAATATATTATTTGTCAAATAAATATCTATACATATACAGGTTTAAATAAAACTGTAATGCATACATTAAATAATCTAAAAATGCATTAATATATGTATAAATATCAATAATTTATTAGACACAAACATAAAATCCTTCATTAAAACTTGAATTTATAACTTGAACCATCTCTATCGCTTGTTGGATAGACAATGTGCTGCTAATCATGCCTATGAAACAATTTAATAAGTAATTGCATAATAAATACAATGAAACAAGTATTTTAATTTCTTTCCAAATAATTTCTAAGAATAAATGATTGAAACATTTAAATGTTAATTTTCTTCTCTTTATAAATATAAATATTTATTTAGTGACCTATGTATTTATGTCTCATTATTTTCAATAGTTCTCCAAGCTTTCTAAAGTATTTCCAAGACTATGGTAGGTTTTTTTTTCACTGAGAGAGAAAAGAAATTTTGGTTGATTTAAAACTTTTGCACAGTGCTGCTATAATGTTCATTTTGTTTTTTAAATTATTTATATGCAACCTATTGACAAACAAATGAATGCATTTTCTGTAAGCACCACCAGGTGTTTGATTTACATCTGGTGGCGCTGCACTTTTTGTGCACCAGATGTTGCTTATTTACAATCTGCTGCTGTTAAGAAAGTGTGTAGTGCTATTAAAAAAGCTTTATTAGACACTAGGTAGCACTAGGAAGTCCACAATTTATTTATTTGTTAACTGAATCGGAAATGGCGCATATGGATTTGGTGGAAAGTATCAGCCGTAGCTGCAGTACTATCCATTGCAACGATCCACTTAAACTGTTCTTAAGCCATAGAAATTCTTTGCTGTCTTTAAAGCTAATACCACACATATCTGTGTACACCCCACTCTCCAATAACAAAATCTAGAGTTCACCTCTAGCTAGCTCTCTCAAGGGTCAACATCCTCAAAGCTACTAGCCTGACCGTTGCTTTCCTACGCAGTTCCACCCGTTTCTCATCTCCCTTCACTGCTCTGTCTGGGTTTTCTCCCACTGAGCTGGATTTCACTCATAGAATTTCAACTGGGCCAATCAGCGAACAGAAGGAGAAGTTGTGAACCATGATGTCGATTTTCTGCGCTGTTTTAGAATAGCAGTCTGCCTGTAGTTTTAGCAATGGCAGCTGAGGGAGTGAACAAAGCTATTCAGTCCATGTTGGCTACCCTTCCAAATATTGAATGAACATTAACAGCTATCTTGTTCCGCTCGGCACTTTTCTCTTCTCAGTGGAGGATGGTTGTTTACAGTGCAGGCAATTTCCGGTAAGCTTCATAGCATCGAACTGGTTCATTACATACATCACAGCCAAATGTTAGAGTAAAAATTTGAAACTACAACAGAGTCCATGCCTCCGGCGAGCAATCATTTCTCAATAGGCTCCAGACCCTCTGTACAAAGCAAAGCGTAGAACAAGGGGCTGGTTTTTACCAGGCTACAAAGCTACTGGTCCCGACAACACACTTGGCTGTGAGCTGAAAGACAGTGGAGAGATGCTAAAAGATGTCCTTTTTACTATCCTCAGCTCTTCTCTACACTAGATTGTTGCTTAAAGTCCACTACAATTGTACCTGTGCCAAAAAAGTAATCCCAATCTATTCTTTTATACCTTCTCCCAATTGTTATATTGCCATTTGAATAGTTTTTTTATAACATTGATTCATCCTGCCTTCTTGCTTTCCAGTAAACTCTCAAATCCCAACTGCTCCTAAAAAGCCCATCACTTACCTGAAGAAAAGATATTTGTTTGTGAGAAAGGTGGATATAGATTTCAGTTTTACATTATAGTCATTATTTTAAGTTTAAACTAAATTTCTTGACTGCCTCTCAGTCCCACTTTCTTGAACCCCTGTGATGTCCCAATCTCAGCGTTGCAGCTGTCATTACTCCACATTAAAGTGTACACTAATCTGCCTTAATTCCTTGGAAGTAGTTGAATCTTCCTTCTTGTTTCCTTTCACATTTTGTGTAAGAGTGTGACATTCTTTTGCTCCTAGTGTGTTCTTGCAGGCATGGCTTCCTGATCCCCTGATCCCTGGCACACTGCATAATTCAGCTGCTCCTCACTGACTCATCACCATGAAGTTTGTCTTTACTGTAACTCACTTCACAGCTCACCAGATTATAGTACTTGTCAGATGGGTAAAATGCAGGCCAGCTGAAGAAAGTAGTTATTTCTGAAGTTAGTTTTTTCCTAATGTATTTCTCTTTTGCTCATTTTTCTGCCACTTGCTGACTGGCTAACCTATTTTACAAACCTGTCAGTGTTCCTGGAATGACTTACAGTTGATAACAAGAGAATGATAAATACCATTTACCACTTTTGTCTGCTCATGGCTGCCTTTTGGATTAATTTTCCTCAAGGTCAGGTTGTTAGAATACAAGAGTCTGCTGGTAAAACTTGTACTTTTAACATTTCCCACCTACGAGAAGCAAATATTACCCCCAACAATCAAGAGGGCCCAAAGATTTTTTTGTTGCTAATGCTCCTGCCTACACCAAACGTGTCATAAACGTCCAAATGTATTCTTTGTTTCGATGCACTGGTCACAGTTTTGTGACTGATTACCTGTTTTAAATACTCTGGCCTGCTGGTAGAGGTTTCAGACGATTATGATTTCTTTTTCATAATTCAAATGATCAGAATTCAAAATATTTCTTTCAAGGTTTCTTGCTTTGAGCGATCATTAGTGGTTTATATTATTAGCAGAACTGTCACACTGTGTGCATGAGGTAGCAGTTTGTGTAAAATGGTTGTAGTATGATTTTAAAACACAATTAAATTATTTGAAATATTTTTATGATTTATATGAGTAATTAGCTTGTTCAGCATTACTATCTGGGATTATTACTATTTGGAATCAGTTATGGAAACAAAAATAATAATAGCCACAACATTAAAATCACAACACATTACAAATTAAATACATTCTAAATCAAAAATAAAATAAAAAAATTATTAGTTGTAAAAACTTCTAACAAAAAAAGACCAAGTTTTTTCAACCAAATTTACTCTCATTTTTTTGGATATACCCAAAGATCCTCCACATTTATTCAAATTTTGACACAATATACTCCACAATTTTCAGTAATTTTTTATACCAGTTGTTTATAGATCACTTCGGGTTTGATTTCAGGTGATTGAACAGATTTATTATGTTGCCTAGCGATGTAAACATCACCGAATAGCAACTCTGGCCCATCCTTTGTCAGTGCCTTAAAAACCAAAATGTTTCTACACAAATTAACTGACATGATTGTTTTGGATTTTTAAACCCTTCTGTTGATGTGTTTGCTGGTCATTTTGCCACTTCATCATTTTATAGCTTTACAATCTTAGTTATTTCATGCATGACTTTATATAGGTACAAAAATGTTGCCGTCTACCCTTGGGTCAATTCATACCCACCAGGTGGACATTTTACTACTTCACCTCTCCCATTTCTGACAGTTCACATTGACAGAGTGGAATATTAATATAAATAAGTAATATAAATAATTGTTTTTTTTAACAATGATGTTGTTTTTGTGATTGTTTTAATCCAAAACCAAAACTGAGTAATGCATTTAATTAATTGCACTGCCTTAATATTAACGGCAAACAGCAGTCTCTGTGTGTATTCCTTAGACCAAGAGTGTCTCTGCTTCACCACCCCTAAATCATATAATTAGGTCATTAGCAGAACTCAGTAGAACTTGACTGCATGCTGAGGAGGTAATCTAGAAGTTGAAGGACACCAGCTCTTGAGAACTGGAGTTCGATACCTCTGTCCTAGACAATGCGGACACCCAACATTTCCATATCCAGCAAAGTCAGTGACAGAGGTTGAAGGCTCAAATGAACATAGCATAACAACTTTGCTACAGTCCATTCGACGCTTATCTGCTGAAGTCCCACTCCTCATTTCAAATTAGCATTAATGAACTGCTGACATGCCCTTGAAGAACTTAGTTTGCTTTTAAACAGCTTCTGACTTAATTTTAAACACTTCACTGACACTGAAAGTAGCTGACTGTGAGTCATCTTTCCTCAATTTGCACACCCATGGGCACCTGAACAATGGACCAAGTGGAGCAAGGAGAAAATCTATGCTTCTGCTCCCCTATTAATTGATCCTGTAAAATGCGATCACTCCCTGCAGTCACAAAAGTGTATAAAGTTACTTTTAAGGCTACTGTTAATAATCAGTGTATATTTTTTTAACTAGCAAACTATAAATAAATATTAGAGTTCCACTGTCCACTAAATGCAGTTGTGATGTAGTCTGTTGCAATGAAGATCTCCACCATTTGTAAAAACAGCAACACGATGACCATTTTTGAACTTCACCTAGCTGTAATCTCTTTAAATAGCCTTAGTGAATAGGTACATAGCCTAAACATCCAAAACGGGCAAAAACCCACAATAAAAAATCTTCAGTGGCACCACTTTTGGGATCATCCACAAATTCACATATCCCAAACCTTCTAAGCTACTGAGGCGCCAGCCTGATGTTACTCGCTGATGGATCAGGAGAGGGTAGGGTAAGGGCTCGGTTGGGGGAAGTGTGATTTTGCAAATTTTTGACAGCATCTTTCTTCATCCATTCATCCTCTACCACTGATCATGGCACAGGTTGAGATCTCCCAGCTCTTCTAGGTAGGGGTGGGCGATGGACTTTGAATTTTATCATTATATTTTGTAGTACTATTGTCATAACTATAAAAAATTTTAATAAAGAAACTACTCATTACCTCGTTTTTAGGTAACTGTTTGGCTCTGACTGCATTCATAGCACCACAAACACAAATACTGTTCTTCAAAAACATTCCCACTTGAAATAGTTTTCTTCAGAACACCACTTACTTAAAGAAGTGTGATTTATATCACTAAATTGCACACAGTAACTGCATTTAATCATATTTTCAAATTTACTGGTAATTTATTGATACTCTTGTGGAACAAATAGTTGAGAAAACTGTAAAAATAAAATTCACGATAATACTGTCAGTCTTCTTTTTTTTAATTTAACATCATTCATTGAAATTTATCGAGACAACAATAAATCAAAATTCTTATCATGATAAGATGTTTTTCATGATAAATGATAAATGATACCATACTTCTAGGGTGACTCCGAGGTAATCTCAGGTCAAGAGCTAGTAAATCACCTACCATCAAGTCCACCAAGTTTGAGCTATACATTCAAGTTGTCAAGTCAAATGCGCCTCCCATGGATAACCTCCAAAAAAACCATCCTTACCAGTAGCCTACGCTACCTCAACCAGTTCCTTAGAGAACCAAAACTCTACTGTATGGACCTTCTGACTTGTCAAACTCCTTACCCAATTTCTTACAGTAAGTTAAGCCAGCTGTCAGTGAAAGCATTTTTCAGTCAAAGGAATGTACAATCTGAATTTTTTTGGACACTATCCACTGCTCAGACCTGTTTATTAAAAGCGCTGTCCTTTTGATTTACACACACACACACACACACACACACACACACACACACACACACACACAAACACACACATATATACACAGTGCTTAATTTGTAAATAAAATTATGCCAGAACACAAATAGTGGTGTAAAACAAGGGTTAAGTGAGGCCAGCACAGATACTGAAAAACACATGTAACACAACACTTAGGCGGTCAAGTGTCAAACTGCCAAGCCAATTTGTATTTCTGTATCACTTTTAAATGTTTTTTTAATGTGTAATTTAAAAGTGTATTAAGCTCAGGATCGTGTCTTACCTAACTAGTTATTTAGCATAGCCTACACTGCAGCCAGGTGCGTCTCCTCATCCTCCTCCCTTCACACTTTGCTCCGTGGTGCTGCTCTAACTTTTTGGCCACACTTAGAAAAAAGTGTTCAGACTGTTCATTGCGGCTGGCTGTGAGATCCTGTTCCAGTACAACAGACTGGTTAGACTGGCACTTACCCACACCACTCGCACCTACTCCAGTATCTCTATTGCCACTGCCTTCATGCCACTAGGTAATGTAATTACCCATCAAACAAGTCTCTTTTCATTGTAATTTTGAGAAATTAATAATATTTCTTATTTCTGGCTGCTTTTTCAGATGAGTATATTAAAATATTTTCATAAGAAGAGGAAGAGACCCGAGGAAGATGTTAAGCTAATGTTAGATGGAGATACTCAATGTTCTTTATTGTGACACAGTTCCCTCAAGTTCTAAGGAATATAGAAATGATAATGATCTGTACCGTGACATGTGTAATATTTAAATATTCCTAACTTTCCTTGCGTAATGTTGGTGACTGAAACAAATCTAACACTTCCCAATTATATTAGACAAGTACACAGGCTTAAGTAGTGGAGGAGGTGAGCGAAGGAGAGAAAAGTGGAGAGGCAGAGCAGGAGGGTGCATCAAACTGCACAAGTGAGCATGTTCCCATACAACATGGCGTTAAAGCTCCTTTTCAAGAAACCCAGAAAAATAAAATGCTCTCAACCAGGCTGCAAACAGGGCCATTAGATTACTACAGTGGAGTTGTAATTTCAGTTGTAAAGTGTGAACATGGTGAATAAATGTTTTTCAAAAAACATTCAGTTTGAAATGGTCATAATTAAAACCACTGTGTTGTTCACTGGCGTCATGTCACCCACCACCACCATGGTTAAAAAAATCCTAGAGGAAACCCTGATGGATATATAGGGCTGTACCCCAGCATTTATTTTCACTTGGCCAGGTCTTTTCTTTAAATGAGGGAGTAAAGACAAAACATCCTGTCAGCATATATACGCTCCTCTTGTTCCTGAAATCTGCATGTGGCCAACAAAAAAAGATTAAAAATTAATAGTTTGTTTTTGCATATTATTAATTCATTTATACCCTTCAAAACTGAATTTCCTAGTGTTTATTGCACACACTGAAGCTGCTCACACAGTGAGGGTTATCAAAACATAAGGCTCCAATTTATTATCAATTATAGGTTCAAATTGAGAACAAAATTTCAGCAGTATGAAAGGTTTTTAATTAGGGGTAGCAAACAGAAAAATGACATCACTATTTTTTAAAACAAGCTAGCAAATTAGATTTTGACTATATCTTGTGGAAGTAGAGGCTGATATTACTTTCTGAATAACACACCCTCCTTTTCTTTAACATAGTTCTTCGCCTAATCCTTTCTCACTTGAACCCCTCTGTTCTCTTCTTGCTCATGCTTGAACTTTTTACTTTCAACTGCATATCAGTACTCCAACTCCAGGTATTTGACGGGCATGGGAAATGATTTCATCAAGGATGCTTCAAGAAAAGAAAAAAGCGTCAAGGGAAACAAGCCCCTGTTCATAGCTTGCTCTCTAGAATTTGCCGTGGGATGAGTGGGTGAGATGGTGCTGCTCTGCCTGACTCGGTGTGTCACTGAGAAAAAATGTGAACGACAACCCAGACAAATTATCCATAGTTTGTGATTGGTAGAGCCAGTTTTAGATATATTCCCTATGATATACAGTGTGAATAAAGACTGCAGGTTTAAATTCCAGTCAAGTCTACTGGAATATTAACACTCGACCCAGGTGGTGCTACACCGTTACAAGCAGCTCATAATTTTTATATGTGTGTGTGTTTGTGTGTGTGTGTGTGTGTGTGTGTGTGTGTGTGTGTGTGTGTGTGTGTGTGTGTGTGTGTGGAATTTAGAGGGTGACTCATAAAAGAGCAGAGTGTGTTTGATGGGAGAGCAGTAAATGGTTACCTATATGTGGAGGAGGAAATGTAATCCATGGACAGTTCTATATTACACTGACAATAGAAATCAAAACCATTTACGTGTCTGTGGATAAAGCACGGTCTTATGGAAATTTAACTGAGTTATCATTTTTAGATCAGTTTTCTCACTTTAGTTTTTGAGGACTGAAAAGCATTAAGATCCAGTTAGATGAACAGGTAAAGAGGCAGTGGCAAAAAGAGGGTATGGACTATATGCACTGCATAAGGGCGCAGCGCTAGAGGGGGCACCAAAGAGATGGCAGAAAAATTATTTCTAGTTGGCATTTTCTGTATTTCACTGGTTTTTGTGTATGTGTACATGATGTGATCAATAACAGAGGCACCGCACTGATTAGGCGCCCCTCCGCTCCTTCACCTCCCCTCCTCCTGTCACTCGCCCCCACACACACAAAGGCACTCAAGTGTGTGGCCCTTCGAGAACGCACTGGGGCACAATTTTTTTCATTTGTATCACGTTGTCATCCTATGACAATTAACTAAAGATATAGAGGCAGAGAAGAAAGATCATGGGGGGCACAAAACAAAAAATGGAAGAGGGAGAAGGATAAAGATGGCATAAGGATGAAAAAAGCTTTTCAAAATGGTTGAAAGACAGCAGGTAAGTTTTGCCAGTCTATCAAGAGGAGGCTTGTAAATATTCAGGTTACCTTGAGTTACTACCAGTAAAATGACAGATCACTATTGTCCTGCAACTGTGTGCTGCATTTGCAATATAATGAAAAATGGCAAGAAAAATAAAGGAACTTGTTTGTGCTTGTTTTCTTGGTCAAATAGTAATCATTTCTTTAACTAACATAAAACAGATAAATTATAGAACTTGGCAGTGATAAACTTGAGTTTAGATGCATTCACTCAGTATAACACTACAGTGCTGTTGTGATGAATCTGATAAGTCAGATCAGATGCAGTGTTCAGCTGTTATCCAACAAGAACATTTCATGTTTTTTATATGTAGTTTGACTGCTGTATTTTTGAAACCTGCTTAACACAAAGTTTATGTCATTCAGCTGTGAGGATGGAGAGAAAGAAGAGAAGAAGAGGGAGAATGAATCAGGACAGACAGGGGAAGGCAACAGGTTGGTCTAATATAAGACAGAACTGTAGAGACAGCCATTTAATCCCAAGTGATTAATTTTAAAATATTTATTTTAAAAAAGTGTATTAGCAAGATCTGTAATTTGCTTAAAGCTATTAAATAATGCTTGTTTGATCATATGACATAGCGGAGAAGAAGACAGGCTTGGCCCAGTTAGCAGTGATCTCTGTTGAAAACAGTGTTGCACGGTCTGTTTCATTTGATGCCATTCTTAACAAATGGGCAAGTGCAAAGGGATGATATGTAACAATTTAGTATTAACATTCTTGCACAGAGTCCAGGATCTTGTTTAGATATCATAATTTCACATTTCCACAACAAAAAATATAATGTGTCTATAATGTGTCTGCACATACCTCAGGTAGAACCCTCCTTTTAATAGAGCTTTTTGCATTGTAGAAAAATAAATCATTACAACCTATATTATAACACATCCTGTTTAGTGTATTACTCGTACTTTTGTTCTGTATTTAATTTATTGCATGTTTGGCTAAATTTTGAAGTGCTTTTATTAACTTTTGTGTTATTAAATGTGTTATACACAAAAATTTGGCATATCAAATTCTGTGTAGTTCAAAGGTATCAGTCAAAAACATTCTCCAGCATACTTCATTTAATATTGTGAAAGTAAGACAGTGCTCAATATCCTGAGAAAATATGGAACACTTGTGACATTACAAAAATAGGATTTGTCTCCAAAACTGAAAAAAAAAAAAGAATTAAAAAAAATGAGAAAAGAACTGATCAGGGAAGCTAAAAAGCAACACTGAAAGAGTTGCAGGAGCATCTGGTTAATACTGGTTTAACTCCTGTGTTTTCCTGTATTTCTGTTCATAAGGTTACAAGTCATTTATTCCATAGAATGCATAAAAGCCTGGGTAAAATCTTCCATAACTTTGTGGAAAAATGGGTTATTCTGTGATCAAACCAAGCTTAAAATTTTAAACAATTTCAAGAGCTGTTTTGCACAAAAATAACATTGCATGTCATCAAAAGAACCTGACACCCACTGTGAAACAGGGTGATAGAAGCATCATGATTTGGGGTTACTTTTCTTCAGATGCAACTAGGCTTTTTGTAAAGGCAGATGAAAAATTAGTTAATTCTTACTCTGGGTGGTGACCAAAAGAACAAGATACAAGCGGCTGAAATGAGTTTCCTTGGCAGGGTGTTTGGGCTCTCCCTTAGAGATAGGGGTCATCTGGAAGGGACTCAGAGTAGAGCTGCTGCTTCTCCACGTCGAGAGGAACCAGTTGAGGTGCATCTGGTTAGGATACCTTCTGGACGCCTCCCTGGTGAGGTGTTCTGGGCACATCCCACTGGGAGGAGACCCAGAGGAAGACCCAGGACATGCTAGGGGGTCTATGTTTCTTCACTGGAATGCCTTGGGATTCCCCCCGAAGAGCTGGCCCAAGTGGCTGGGGGGAGGGAAATCTAGGTCCCCTTTCTCATGCTGCTGCCCCCGTGACCTGATCCTGGATACACGGAAGACCATGGATGGCTAGATTTTCTACTCATTTCCATCACAAATCCCAAGCACTGAATATTGAATGTTCTACTGGAATGGGGACACCACATGACTCAGTGGCAGAGCAGGTGCACCATATACAGAGGCTACAGTCCTCAACGCAGTTGTCCTAAGTTCAAAACCTGGCCCCGGTTCATTTGCTGTATGTCTTCCCCTTCTCTCTCTGCCCTTCTTCCCATCCTTCTACAATTAAATAAAGGCCACTCGTGCCACAAAAATCTTTAAAAAACTAACAAAAAATTGTACCTGAATAACCACAGTCTGAAAAGGATCTAATAAAAAAATCAAAGGGGTTATTTTCTATTGATCCCACGGGTGCAGAGCCAGGTGGTGGCCAAAGGAGGCCATGGCCCCCCTGGCCAATCATTGGCTCCCCCTGCGACCACCCCTGCCAAGTAATTGGTTATTCCCATGGAGATGCAATTTACCAGCAGAACACACTTCTAGAACAAACAGTTCCCCTCCAAAACAGGTGGTGGCAGCAGTGATAATAATGATATCCTCTTATGTTAATTAACATACCAAGGCCTTCAAGAAAATATTATCTGTCTTTTGTGAATTATTTTGAAATTACAGATGTTGGGTTTGGAAGAGGCTCTGGCGCCAGTCAGTTGTTGACCACCCTTGAATGAGCAATGGTCCCAGCCTGGCCATCCCTATGAAACTTTTCTGGCTCCACCACTGGCTGAGGAGGGATGATTAATAAACATAAACATAGAGTGAACACAAGAGCTGAACCAACACTAAAGGACCTACCAACCAAAGGAAAATAACACTAAAGTAAGAGTCTCAACCAAAATAATGTAGAAAGCAAAGTACAAGAAATGAAGTTATATGGAACACCCTAAGTAACAACAGACAACTCTAAATAATCCAAATTCAAGTGACTCTCAAATATGCATGGTTTATCACAAAAATACATGGTTAATGGCACCAAGAAGATCAGCTGAAATGCAGAAATCTAGAAGTTGAATGTCTTGAGTGAATTCATCTTTTAAACCAACTACACAACTTCTTTGCTGCAGTCTGCACTGAGCAATATCCCTCAAGTCTGTTGTGAAATCTTAAGAAGCAATTAAGCATGTGCATGAGCAACACTAGTTTAAATATTTACATGTGCTAATATCCCTTCTGTGCAAGAGTTTTCTGGAGGCAGAGTTAATCAAGTTGGTAGAGCGGATGTGGTAATATTTGTCACATGTGCAGCAGGGTGGGACACTGGTGTGATGCACACCATTCATGGTGTACTCAGTGTGGGTAGGGTCACCAACAAGCTGAAATTGTCTCAATCCATCACTTCTGCAGTCTGCTCAGCAAAGCCATTCTTCCAATAATGTGTGAGAGGACTGCCAGATGAGTACAAGTCAATGTGGACACACACACACACATACCAACCGTATTGAAAGATTTACTCTAACTATGCAGACCTACACACAGGGAAAACCCTATACACACTTTCACTTCCTTAGTCTCAATAAACACAGACATACACACCTCTAGAGCCTAACACTTCCTCCCTGACCTGTTTCAACATCACAGCATGGTTGTCTCCACAACACCTTTAAATCACATGACTTTTCACCAATGCACTCATAAATGTAGATTTTTGACTATTTCAGTAAATATCACAGCCTGAGCTCAGTCTGGATTAGTTCAGTTTTTTTTCCGCTGACACCTAAGAGTGAGGCCATAAGATAACACCCACCATATGTGCCCGGCGCGAAGGAACCAAAGTGCCAATGGGAATCACTGCATGAGGATCAGAGCACAATGAGAAAAACTGAAATGCTAATGACTAAAATGGTTGAGGAAAAGTGGCAATATGTGATTTTCTGATGACCCACTGAACAATATGGATGAGGGTTCAATCATTAATCATAAATTTGAATAAGAAACTATAACCCATTCTCCCTTCCTGCAGAAATTACTTTGAGCATCAATTATTCATAATTTAGCTGTGGGAAATCTGTGGAGGAGTACTCCTGTAGTAGCTGTTAGCTGTGCTATCAGGTGAGTGATCTTTAAAAAGGTGCTTTCTGACAGCTTTGCTTTGAGCAACTTTTAAAGCAGACTTTGCTTGCAACAGCATTAGTGCTAATTAACAGTGTTAAATCACCAATTAGATTGATTACCCACAACTAAAAGCCTAAATATTATTCAAAAACACTACTGCACAGAAATGAACATAAACCAATGGCTGACATATGTTAACATAAACAGACATTTCAAAATGTGACATATTTGAAGGATGGTCTCCAGCTGTTATACTACATTTTCTTATCATTGATCAATGGAGAAAGAAAGGGGGACCAAACCAAAACTTTGTGTCAGCACACACATTTTTTCAACAGTAATAGTGTACATAGCTCGCTCTGCACTTAGCTGAATTACTCACCTTAAACAAAGTCAGGCTCAATTTGAGCATCACTCATGCAAGTAGAAAAATCAGGTAAAGTCCAAATCTAGCTGCCTGCAGCATTCAACTAGTCCAAAGTACTGCATAGCATATGAGATCCAACAACACACTGGTATTGTCATGAGGATTCCCCTTGACCAGAGAGGATTTCCCAACAGCTGTGCTTTTAAGGTGCATTCAAGTACATCTTGTACACTGGATTGTCTAAATATCAAAACAACTCTGAGGTGATTTAAACCTTTTTTATTCTCAAATGTCTGCGCAGTCTGAAAGATTTAAGCTGTTTACAGAAACCTTTGTTAGCTATTAGTGCTGCTAGCACTGTTTGCATTGCTAACTCTAAGGGCTGCCTTTCTGTGTATTTTCTAGATTTCAAATATTCCTGTGCCAAAGTTCTTGAGCAGGCTTCCAACATTTCCAAAACTTATGTTTTATGGCAAAGAGAAGACAAAAAATTTAAATAATAATTTAAAGCAACATTGTGTAATCTAGATGGCCTTCCCATTGTTGCTAAAGCTCCTTGTTGCACCTCAGGTTACCTCTACCCAGTTACTATTACTGTGAAAATCCAATATAATTTTCACTCTAAAGGTTAACACAAAACATAAATTATCAACATACCCAGTATTTTAACATCAAAATATCTCAAACGAAGGAAATACTAATCAATTTGCATCCAGCAGAACGTTCAATGACATTGGACGTCTGCAACAGATTCTGCATGTATAAACAAGTAATTTGCCAAATCTAAAGAAACATATGACACATATTTTGTAAACAGTTTATAAGATTTATTTAGGCAGAGAGATTTTGGCTATAAGCCTAAACTTTAAAAGGAAAGTCAGTCAAAATGTAGGATCCACCAACACAGGACCATGGAGTCTGGATCAATGACTTCAGTCCAATGAGTGATGTTGGTATCTGGTCTGAAACTGACACTTCATCCTTTGCATAATAGGGTTAATTTCTGTTGATTATTTGAAATTCTGATCTAACCTAATAATTGACATTCTACTTTGCTTAGTGAGCCAAAGGCCTGGGAGAAAACAGGGTCCCCATCATGGAAACACTGCTATCATACCTCAAGTCATCTATTCATTGCTCTGCTATGCTGCCACTATGATCTTACTATGCAGGTTTTATGCATGCTCAAAGCCCTCCACCACTTATCATGATCTATCACTTGTAATGGGGAGTTCTGAATGACTGAAGTTATAGTGGGGTCCTATTCAGCTGCTAATGAGATGAAAGAAATTTGGTCAAAAATATGCAGAGATAAGAGATTATTTCTCAGATCAGTACAATACCTACCCAGTAAGAGGCAAATGCCTTTTAAACTGACAAAATATCCTGCAGTGGCCCCAGTCCTCCTACATCTTAAACATTGTTTCAGAGAAGCTAAGCGATTTTGATGTGGAAACATTTTCTGTATTGTCTTGGTTTAGATTACACTTTGTTTTTTCTGTTCTGTTTGTATATCTTGCATTCAAACTTGTGCCATCTACTTCAAATCAGGATCCACAACCAGATGTTGCCTGGAATCACTGTCCTTCTGTCTGTTTCCTTTCTTAGAAAACATGGAATATTTGTCTCCTCATCCTTCTCCCTTTTTTTCCCTTCTCTGTTTCTCTTCACTCATCCTTCCGCTAAGCCTGGCATAGCAGTGCACCAGCCAGCGATGTGGTGACACCAGTCTCCAGTATCTGTCCTGTGTTACACTATCCAGTAAAGACATAACACACACACATACTCTCTTTAATAGTGCCAGCTCTGTGCCCATTCATGCAAACACCGGAACACAACATGACAGTATTTATGTGCAAACACAGACACACACACACACAAATCTCTCATTCTGCTCATCTGATCTAATAGGTCCTTAGCAATTTCCAGCATTTTCCATTGGGTGCTGGCCAGCTACCTGGAACTAACTCTGAACCTAAACATAGACTCTTTTATGTGCTCAGGTGTCTTAAATGTCGCTGTGTTCTCAGGAAACAAAGTGCAGCCTCTTTGAGACACCTTTGATGTTAAGCGAATCATACATCTCACTTTTTTTCTCTGTTTTGATCAATGCAGCTGTGACTTAGTAAGTGATGGAATAGAGTATGGCAACAAGATCATTTTGTTTGAGATTTAATAACATTGTTTGCACTGTTTTAGAGATTTATTAACTGAAAAGTAATGTTTCAGTAAATCATTTAACACTGTTAATTTTCTACGTGAAACAATAAATGGTCATGTTGCAATGTAAGGAGAAAAATGAGGCTAAAAATCATAAAACTCTTCAACGGCCCATATGTAACAAGTGTGACGCTGTAATATACAACTACTTTCAAATGATATATGACACTATAAGTGAGACGTATAACTGGAACATTGATCAATATATTTGATGTATATTTGCTTGATGATTTTGATGATGGCATTTGACCAAATGTAATGTTATTGCTTGTTTCATAATTGATGACTGTGATGTTTTTATGATGTAAAGCACTTTGTACTGCCTTGCTGCCAAAATGTGCCATACAAATAAACTTGAGCTGACTTGACTTGACTTGCAATCATCTGATCTTCAGCTTGACCAAAGCTTAAAAGTGAATGGGTAGTCATAAATTTAAAAATCAGATTTTTTTTTTTTCTAACACTGAATTTACCACGTCTAAGCACTATCAGATCATGTCAACAAACACTTCAATGTAGAAGATGTTAATGAGAGAATACTTGCTATTTTCTGTATAATCAGTAATGAGAGTTGCCGCAACTTCTGATTTTAAATAATACTTAGTTGAACTAATCTGAACTGTATTTGAAAAAATAAGTCAGGAAGCAAAACCAGTGTAATAAATAATATTAGAAGGAAACTCTTTTGGCCTTTTGTATTTCTGCAGTTTTGCTGGTGTCATACAAGGAATAATTAAGTTGCTCTTTTTTTCTCTTTTACATCTTTAATCCAATGTCACAAAATAATCCTGACTAAAACCCTAACCTATCAAATCCAACTAAACCCGTTTCCACTTCTAATTTTCAAAAGGAGGATTTGCCACTTGATATGATTGGATACCAGACTATTATTAGCTATTAAGACTGCAACAAGGAATCAATAAAATCGATAAAAATCGACTATTAAAATTGTTGGCAACAAATTTCATTATTGATTCGTTGTGTCGCACGATTTATGCCTCACTCGACATGTCGTGGAAACATTTTTTTCACCGGCAGAGCTTTGTAAAGGCTGGCTGACTGAAATAAAGTTGGGGAAAAAAATCGCAACCTACAGAGGGAGTTGAACGGAGTGAGGCGGAGACGATGTTTTCAAAGTACATTAGGTAAATTCTAGAAATAACTGACGCAGAGTAAACAGTTCAACCCAAGTCCTCAAAAGTGTGGAAGTGCTTCACGAAGCTAAGAAATGCGTAATATGCAATCTTTGCAAAAGTGGTTTGACATGGCATGGAAACAGAAATGTTGGAGTGATCGATGAGGATGAAGGGAGTTCAACAGTAGGGTATGTAATACTCTACGTTTGTTCCATTTCAAAGTGAGGAAACGTAATGTCTCTTGTAGCTGGCCTGAGGCTGCTGTTTGCTTGTTAGCTGGTTCGTGACATCGATAGAGTACGTGTTACTTTTTATCTCAGTTTAATTAACTTAAGCAGTATTTAAATGTGCTTTATAAATAAATCTAACGCTATGAAGGTAATAATTTAATTATTAAGCTTCGAGTTTTAATTTGCCAACAAAGAGTGAAGACACTGCACTGTATGGGAGTGAAGCAGGTTGAATTGTACAGGGATGAAAGTAATTTATCAGATCTACTAAAATTTGTTGAAGCATTTTATGGTATGTGTGTTGTGTTTAACTGCTCATTGGGCTACTTGTTTTTGTAAACGCTATAAAACATACTCATACTATACTGTCTTTCTCATTTCAGAAAAAAAAAACAGTAAAAAATGACAGGCTTGGCTTTTTTTTTTTTTTTGACCGATTGATCGAAAAAATAATCGACCGATTTTTCGACTATTAAAATAATCGTTAGCTGGAGCCCTGTTACCTATACAAACTGATAATGTATTTATCTGCATTTTATACTCTCAACTTTTTAGCAACATAATTACCTAGTGAGGTTGTATAACACTGTGTGTGAAATATTTATTCAGATATAAATATGTCAAAAGTGCAAGTAAACAGTTTTTTTTTACTGCAGCTGTCACTGAGTTTTATATCAAAGGTAGCCATATTGGATTCTGATCTCTGAATTAGTGAGAAACCTCAGACTTTCCCACTGTGTATCCTGACTTCTTGAGTTGCTTCTCTTTATTTTTTCAACATTAAACTTATAAAGTTCTACCGAGTAAAATATGGAACACATAAATAAACTGTATTCTCCAACCAATCATATACCACCAGTGGATAAGAAAGTGTTTTTTTTCAGTTTCATCTGTTTTTATACAGTATAGAACTACAAAAGTAGTTTTGTAGTTAAGCACTTAAGTTATATAGTGCTTTTCCAGCTATACAGACCACTCAAAGAGCTTTACACTAAAACCACATTTACCCGATCGCACACATGCCACACCGATGTGCAGATTGGTAAGCAACTTGAGGTTACAGTAAGTGCCTTGACCAAGGTGGAATCAACATGTAACCAGAGAAAGCTGGAATCAAATTGACAACTTTTGGACTGTAAGACCAACTGCTCTTCCCACTGAGCCACATTCACCCCCAAAAGTCCAATTCCTGCTGAACCACAATCTTGAAATGTTTGTCAAGAAAGGTTTTAATCTGTATTTTCTGAACCACTGTTCTGTGGAATAAGCTAATTGTTCTAACAATTTTTACACGAGGCTGAAGATTTTTTGAAATATCAACACCAAATCATTTTTGTCTTTTCTTGAATGAGTAAAACCCTGTTTCAAAGCAACAGTTCCCTGTACCACACTTTTAACATAAAACAGTGTAGTCCTGGAGAATCTACAGAAGAATAACTTATCAGCTGCTGTCATATTAGAACTGTTGCAAATGATTATGTTTGTAATCGAGTAATCTATCGATTATTCTGACGACAAATCGAGTAATTGAATGAAAAATGTGATAAAATAAAATATTGGTATATTCTGCCATAACAACAGTATTAATATTGGATATCAGTATCAGCTTACATCTTCATATCTGTTTATCCCTAACAATAACTTTTCTGTAGCTTAGAAAATTAACCTGCAATAACATTAGCTCATTTTTTAAGTCAATCTGGACAAAAATTACACAAAATCTGAAATTATATTCAATTTAACAATAAAAATACAAAAGAAGCAGGCTGACAGAGACATTTTAAAAGAATAAAAAAGAATATTCCAGTCTTTAGTTGAAGTATTCATCTTCAGTCAATTTAATAGATGAAGTCTCACTTTGCACAGCCATTTGTAGCTTTTATTTCCATGTGAGTAACGGAGCTTTGGCACCTTTGTCATACACAGAAAAACATATGCCAGGTGTAGCCACTCCACGGTGCGCTCCCCCACCCATTTTTTGCGACTGGGATAGTATGAAATATATTTTCCAGTTAGTCCATAAAGCTGCTCTTGCGCTAAGCATCAGCTATAGCGCCGGGTGCTCCCTGCTGTGTTCCATCTATGAACCAGCCACTAGGCAGCAGCTCAATGGAGGACGCCCAATAAAAGAAAGGCTGTCGTATTCTATGCATCGCACTAGTCAGTTTAATGATGCCTATTGGTCCCCTGAAAAACGATGAAAACTCAGACATGTCCGAGGAAAAGAAGATGTTTGTTCACCCTATGTTGTGCTAATAGCACATAGCATTTGTCAACAACTCATTGACGGAAGTGAGAGAGTTGCACAACACTAATAATTATCTGGCCGAAACGCATGGAGCTAAATAGTAAAACACAATTTAACAAAGCTTCTAGGCAGATAATTTGCCTCAGGGAATTTTAATAATCGAGGTACTCAAATCATTCGATGAATCATTACAGCCCTATGTCATATATAAACAAAAACAACTGTAGCCTACCCAGGAAATCACTGGTTAGTGGATCTGTATAGGATACAATCACAGTAATGAAGATCATATGGCACCGATGAAATGTGGTTCAGTTCTTAAATAACAGATTTTTTTTTTTTTTTGCATAACTACAAAAACTGTGAATGTTTCTGTTTGCTGAAACACATCTTATTGTAATTGCATTTAAACTTGGAATATTTTGTAATTGAAATGCTGAAATTTTATACATCAGCTAAAAGATTGCACAATTTATAAATGGACAAAATGGGGTTCATATGTGAAACATTATTTGGAAAAGTAAAAACTGAAAAATATGGAATATGGGGAAAAAAGAAGAGGATGAATTTCACACCCAGTCCATCATTCAGAAAGCAATTTATCTTGTAGAAATGTAAGTGGAAATGAGCTCAGCTTGACCATTTTAGCAAGGTGATACTCACAGAGTGGCAATTCATTTGCCTTGGTTGATTTTTTCCTGTGTCAGTAGACCAGAACAGTCCAGGGATCATTTGCTGACACACTCATACCATGGATAACTCAATCAATTTCCCACAAACACACACCCAAATACCAAACCTGTTTCTGTTAGTCGTTCTTTCAGACACAATCCAACATGTAGGTATGTTAACTCTGTGTGTGATGAAAGCAACACTTTATACACTGGCATGTATAGCACAAGGGTGTACTGAGGCTCCTGTGATTTTCACATACCAGAAAAAATATTTTCAAAATTTGTTGAAAGAAATCAACATCTCAGTTCAGCACAAAATGCAGACTGTGGCTGGAACCCATTTCCTGCAAATGTGATTAGCCCAACACACGCTATCTCATTTGGGAGATAGAGTCTTAATGCCAACCGGAGCAGCATTATTCTCCAAGAAAGCAACAACAGTTTCTCATCTGTATAAAAATGTATAGAGCAGATACAGTTGATCCCTCTTGTGTCCGTTTCTATACACCCAAACACGTTAAGGAAAAAAGAAACACACCTTAAGGCCATTTTCTGATGCTCGATGTGAATCCTCACACAAAAACAAACAGCAGCATCTGGTTCAATATGAGTGCTCTCAAAGCAAGCGATCAAAGGAAACCTTTCTTTTATAAATCATGCGCTTTGTGCTTTGTTGATTACTTATCATGTGTGAAAGTATTTGTGAGAAGAAATGTGATGATGCCATGTGAGTTTTTGCAACTATACAGCTTTACAAAACATCTGTCAGTATATAAGTGTGTGTTTGGAACTGAGGTAACATTTTATGTTTTTCATATGCATTTGCATGCTGATGTTCTTTGCAAAGCCATACAGTTACATCCTAGGTTTATTAGCTTCAGCTTTCATTTGCAATCTGTACAGATCAAAACAATGCACACATGTAAGACCTTCGCAACTAGCAGATTTATTTTCACTGACACTGTAACCTGAGAAAAAATGTCTGTTCAAATGCCCCCATTTTTTCTTTTGATGGGGTTATTTTTGATCTTAGCAAAATGACTCACCGCCCAGGGCACCATTCTATCAGGGGGCATGCTCCAAGGAGAAAAAAAGTGTAATTTGTCAGTTGCACCCAGAACAAGTTTTTTTTAATCAATTATTTCTATGTAGAGTCAATAGAGTGTGGTCTCCCACTGGTTTTGTGCACAGTGTAATCACATACACCGAGGCTGGATATCGATGTTAAAACTGGTATGTGATTAGCAGAATTTGATTAAAAAAAAACATGGTTTGAGATTTGGGAGAAGGAAGACAACAATATTTTGAATCCTTTTGTGGCATTAGAAGGACTTGGAGTGTAACAAGCATGAAAACTGTAATAAATATAGAGCAGTCAAACTTGGACCTGGACTCTACATTGATATAGATTTTGTTAAAAAAAAACAACAACACACAAATAGTTTTGATATGTTTTTTGACTTATTCTCATAAATCCAGGGCATCTTTCATTAAATAATCACCTGACTGGAAATTAAGAGCACTGATGTTCTGTTTCTGTAAGCTGGCCTCCACTTACATATCAGAGTAAAGCAGAAATGATTCAGCACTGAACTTCTCTAGCGCCCCCTTGTTTTCAGATAAATTATCTTACTTTCAAATGGAAATGAAGCTAATCTAAATGCTTGTACAGGAAACTCCTTTAACTCCTTTAAACTGTTTAACTAATCACATTACCTTATCTGCTTTCCCTGCTCTTTTGAAGGAAATTTAAATGATATGTCAAAGCCTCGGTGTACAGAAACACACAGCGCTCCCGCAAGACTGCTGAAAAAGGAAAGCAAAAGCCACATAAACAGATTAAATATATATCAAAGATGTACAAAAGCCATCAACTACCTAAAACTACCGTTACTACGAATAAGTTAATCCTGATCAACAAAGCTAAACCAAAACAAGTTTCATTTGTTAAATCAAAGAGTTAAACATTCAGGCAGTCCAACTTTATTAATAAAATTTTAAATATCTTAAATGTCTTCTGTAAAGTTTCTTGTCCAGTTAAAGAACGCAGCCCTGCTTCCTGCAAATTTGCTTGAAGCGTGAGAGATTATTTGTGTGACTCTCCCTTTTATCCCACTTAAACAAATGGTTTGCTTTTGTTAAGTGTGCACAGCTGATCAGAACCACTCAGTGTGGGAGGCTGCGGTCTGGAGCAGATGTAACGACTTAACCCCCGCGACCTCAGCTGTCCTGCAGGAGCAAATAAAACGTCAGCATCCGGCTTTGCAGCATCTCCTCTGACAGCTCCACTTCCTTCTCACAAAGTTCTTCTTCCAACAGAAAGTGCTCGGAACAGGAAGGGAGGCGGCGTCTCAGTCCGATGATGGGAACACCATACCTCAGTGGAAGCCTTATTCATTGGCATCACTGGTAAAGATTTGTAAAAAGCCTTAAAATAAATTCATCTTTTCATCTAACCTTCATTGCAACAAAGAGTGGCATTCTGGGCTCACCGAGTCTCTGTTAGAGGCTATCTTCACGACAACAGGTTGTTTGTGCGTGATGAAAACAAACCATTTTCTGTCCTACCATCTCAGAGGTAAACCCCTTTGAGACTGATATTTAGAAACCCACATTATACCCACTGCAAAGTATGGTGGAGGACCTGTGATGCTGTGGGTCTGTTTCTCAGCTAAATGCTCCAGTAACGGTGTGCTCCAACTGCTTCTGAAGGAAGCTTTTCAGTTCATGTTTTTGGAACCGTTATGACAAGTAACAAATCATTTGGAGTGCTGACAGACAAAAACCAGGAGAGGTCAGAAAGATCTGCTAGTGACATTTTTGCCAATTGATTGTGTGAGAGAGGAGATGAAATCAGAGTATTTCACATAAGAAAAAAACAACAACTTGTGGTCAGTGGGAGGCTGTTTTCAATCTAAGGACTTTCCTCCCAGAACCACATTTTTTTTTGTATCAAGTGGAAGCAGTGGCCTGTTGGTATCAGTGTGACTGATTTCCCAAATCTCTTGGAGAATTTCCAAGCTGTGCAAAGATAAGTTAAGATGTGAGCTAATTATATTGTGCTACAGTGTGCACATTAAAGTTTCTGTTTCAGGATCAGTTAATATTTTATCTGTATTGCATCAATTCACAACAAATGTCGTCTTTACAAGACCAACAAGTCCCATTTATAGCCACTTAAATATCAATACATAAATGAATCAGTCACACTATTACCATCCCGTCACACAGACATATTATGATTCAGCAACATAGAGTTTGGTTTGAGGTAGCTCAGATTTCATTTATTTTTTTCCCACATATGGTGACATATCAAATTACATTTTACAGACAGAATACCATCAAAAAGTAAGCTTGTTTCACCACTGCTGTTTAAAAAGTGAAATTCATATAGCTTAATTACGCAGAACCCTGAACCAACATGGATTCTGCACCTCTCCACTCTTCTTTCTGACTCTGGGACCTTAATTTCCAAATAAAAAGCAAAATCTGCTTTCAACTGTTGTGCTGACTCCTGCCCCAGTCCACACCATGTGAATCTCCCCAAACTCTTGAATGGATTTTTACAGTTGTCGTTGGTTGTGACCATTCGTCTTGGAACACTCTTTCCTTTCCAGCAACCAGCTTCTTTAGCAATGCCCTTCTGTGTCTTGCTGTTCTTGTGGAGGGTGTCAATGATTATCTGCTGGTGACTCTGAAGTGGCCCCCTGATCATGTAAACAAACCTTTATTCATTGGATTTATGTGATATTTTAATTTTCTAATGCAAAAACATCTAAATTTACAGACATGTATCACTCTTTGTAATGAATCCCTTAAACATATAACTTTCACTTATTAAATTGAATTGCTAAAAAAAACTTTTTGATGATATTCTAATGTATGCTGTCCTATTGTGTCTGTTCTTGGTATTTTATATGTATAGGTGATGTATTTGATGTTGGGGGGCGGAAGGGCGGGTAAATGAAACTCCATGTAGACAGAAGAGGAAAAGACATGTACAGTCAGATTTTCTAAGCAGTTTTTTTTAGCGTTTAAAAGTTAGAAGACCAGAGTTTTAAAACCAAGAATGAGAGACTTAGTCTTTTGTTCTGAATATGTTTAACTAAAGTCTGTACTCACACAAAAGCGTGGTAGACAAAAGCCCACTCCCTCGGTCTCTCCAGCACATTGTAGAGGTAATTCTGGAGCCGCCGGTACCGCGCGTTCCTGCGGCCGCTTTGAGAGCTGTAGGTCAGCGGCTTCCCCAGCAGACTGAGCCGGGCGCCCTGGTTCCTCTCCGCCGCCGCTGCTGCCGCACCTGCTGCTGGGGGACACAGCAGACCGTCCCCGACCCTAACCGCGTTATTCATCGTCCTCCGTCCAGACTCCACATCTTTTAACGGGTGCTCCTGAGTCCGGTTCCCAGCAGAGGTCTTCAGCCAGATCCCGGTACCGCCGCTTTCATCGCCGGTATGACTTCGCGGCATGGCATCACCAGCGCAAGCGTGGAGCGCGCTCAGAGACCGGCACACACTCACATGTAGCCAAATGTTTTTCTTGGTATTCTAAATTCAACTCTGAATTTAAATAGGATTAAGAGGTTAATTATGGGTTAAATTACAAATCAACTGTCATCCTGTCTCACTAACCTCATTTGAACACATGCAGACTCCGATTTGGACACTTTAGCCTTCTGCGCAAGGCTGGGAAAGAGTTGGGTTATGAAGGAGTGGATCTATGAAGACATTTGTCGGGAGGGAGGGCCCCTTCCCCTTCCCTTCCACCCTCCCACACTCATTCTTTTACCAACTCACCCTCACTCACCCTCTGGATTATGATCTTCACGGACAGACAGGGGTGTGGTGCAGCAGGGGCCCCCAAAACAAGAGATCTGGATGTGTTGACTTTGATCACGTGTTAATAGAAGACAAATCAAGACACCAGAAGGAAGTTTTATCTTTAATATATTAAACCTGAAAATTTAGTGAAAAGACTTCATGTGTGTATATATAGATGCAGATAGATCTGAAAGAAATTAGATAGATACTTTTTGAGCCCATAGAAATTAATTTTCATATTATTGGACACAGAGACAGAAAACAAAGAGGAAAACGAGAAAAGAAAGGAAGAGAGCTGAGGTTAAAAGTTACAAGGGAGAGAGGGAGATAAGAATAGAAGAGAGGACGAAGGATAAAAAGAAAACACTAGACGTCTTCGACACCTGCAGAAAGAGAAAAACCAGAGAATCGAGAAACCTCAAGAACAAACAACATATGCATAAATAACAACAAAGTGTCTAAAAACAACCTGGTATGAATTAATACAAGATGTATTTAGATGTACACTTTCCCCAAAATCCTAGCAATCATAAAGAAACTACCCAACGTTGAAAGAGCTTATGATGCTCTTAATGTTCTTTTTGGTCAGCAGCAGTTTTCACGTTGGAACTCTCCCATGGATGCCATTTTTGCCTAGTTTCCTTTTAATTGGAATCATGAACAAGGACCCTAACAGAGATAACTGCTACGCTTTACATGTTGTTCTGGGTTCTCTTGCAACATACTGGGTAAGGCGTGCATGCACTCAGAGTCATTTTGGTAGGCCAGCCACTCCTTGAAATCTGATCTGGTAAATTTTACTGGCACACAAAAAACATCAACCCTCACTCCCACTGCCACGGGTCAAGCAACTCCGCTCGTCAAGACCATATGACCCGTCCTGGTGTCCCTTTGTTTTATTTCAATTGTGTCTTTGTACAATATAGGATCCGGTAATACAGTCCTGGTCAGTTTACATAAGTACTTATTATAAATGCCATATATTCTTGAGATTGTTTTTAACCATTCTTCTTTAGATGCAATATGGAGGACTTTCTCTACCCTAAATGGAGTAGAGAATTTATATATATATATATATATATATATATATATATATATATATATATATATATATATATATATATATATATATATATATATATATACATACACATATATACGTACATATATATATACACACATACAAGCTCAGTTGTATACCTACACCCTGAAATATTTGGATAAATGCCTCTTAGCAAGTTGTAGATAAACTCCATGCTTTTTACTGCCATCAACAAGATCTTGGCATAATTCTTGCTAGATATTAGATCAATCTTCTTATCCAAATTAGATTAGTTTTATAAATTGCTTGGTTTCCTGCAACAGAATTTACTTTTAAATGCTGTCTGTACAACTGAATAGAGTTGAGGTCAGTGTCATCCTGAAAGTTTAGTGTGAGCCAGGTTTGCCCTTTACAAAACCAGTTTGGATGCACGTTTGGGATCATTGTCCTGTCAAAATATCGTATTGTGTTCTACCTTCAAGCATTTGATCCAAACTGTCATCCTCCAATGAACTGAAATCAGCTTGATTGATCAAGCATAATCTAGGAACGCCAAAAGGCTCAGGTCTATCATACACTTGAAGATGCTGGAACAGCAGTGTCATCATCCAAAGTTGAGTGAGTTTAACATCCATATGGAGTGAGTAGGTGCAAACCAACAAAGAAGCATCTGCTCCAAAATAGACAACTTCACACTTGACCCAAATTTGGAGTGACCTACATAGACAAGACAAAGACTACTTCCAAAATTAAAATTCTTTACGGTGATGAGTGTATATAAATTTTTGACCAGTATTGTACATATTTTTAATTTAAAAATTCACTTTTAGTTTTATATACATTATCTAGAAGTTTAAAGAAAACACCAACTTCAAAAACTCAACCAGGTTCAAAATCTGGATGAAAGCAATATCCAAGTATAATTATGAAACTCTTAGGAGGCAATAATAGTTTCCTGCAATATGTAATTGCAGGAAACTACAATTACATCAGTGATGGAAGACCAGGGAATCCATCACTGATGAAATAGGATTATTGTTTTTATGTCATATGTAACCGATTTACAGACCAAAAATTTGTTGTTTTAGTTCTTTATATTATAGTGGTGTTTTGACATTTGGTTTCTTGCAAGCAGGGGGACTGGCCATCCATCCTGTATAGGGAGAATGTGGTTAAAAATGTCAACTTGTTTCTTCAATTTCTGTTGCTTTAATTTATGAGTTGAACAATTATACTGGTTTTGGAATGAGCGCTAGGCTTTCCTGGTGCGTCTCCTCCACAGGATGGAGTAGCAAAGGGAGGCAAGTACTACAGGTGCTGCTTAAAAGCTTCTGGAGCATACCATTTATATTAGGAGGGGTAATGCTCTGAACAGTTATGCTAAGTTGGTTTTATTCTTTGATTGACCTTAGATTTGTGTAGTTGTAATGATTTGTATTTATGTAAATATTTATTGGTATCATTTATTATTTTGGTGTTAGGTTTGAGTAAATAATGTTTATTTCCTGTTTCTTTTTTTTTTTTTTTTGTTACCCCTTTTTTTGATCTGTCTGGTGAAATTCCTCAAGATTTAAAAGCTAGCTACTTGCTGTTACTGTGCAATGGTGTTGGTGTCAATTTGTATTGTGGTGCTGAAATGAAATTGCTGCAGCATGTGACTAACAAATGAAACAGGTGCTAAAAAAGGCCAGGCAAGTTTATTTGTACCTCACCTTTCATACATAATGACATTCAAAGTGCAATACAGAATAAAGTGTGTTAAAATCACACTAAAATTAAAAGACAAGAAATATATTGTCTGTATTTCTGGAAACGAAAACAGAAAATGTTCATTAAAATCTGGTGAAATAAACTGAAAGCTGCAAAAATAATATTTTTCGTTGAGATTACAGGAACTAACATTTCCCACAGAAACTGGTTTTCAGAAAGTTGGTTCCAGAACTGGTAAGCGTAGAAACTAGACCCTGTCTCCCCTTGTTTAGCTCTGGTTCTGGAGAGACTGAAGTAAACAGGTCTCTGATGACCAAGAGAGTCATATTTGATAAGTGACTATGAAAAGTTTCAAGCCAAAAACCATTTAGTGCCCTATAAAACAATATCAAGATTTCCCCTTTTTTTTGGCAGCTTGGAGCAAGTGCAGTGATAGCAAGAAAAAGTGGAACAATTTTGTAAATAATTTTTCAAGACAAAACAAAAAAAACCCCCAAAAAAATCACATTTTTAAATATCCTGCTGGTGGGAACAACGCTTCTATTTGAATCTGAGGAAACTTCTGTGGTGCTGGTGAAGTTCAGGCTCTAAAGTGAAGAAAAGGGAATGTAAACAGAATTTGGTTGAAAAGCAATTGAAAAGACAACTTTGCCATTTAATTGATCAATGTATATTTGTGGTTGAAAAGTGAATGAAGTTGTCAGTCATTGTTTGAATGAGGTTTAAAAGTTGTTAGGGTTGATATGGTGTGAAAAGTCAGACTAGCCAAGCCTATCGTCCATCTTTTGTTTTTGGGCTAAATTTAGACAGGACATGTTACATAGGAACAATGACTCTCCAAGCGAAACTAACCATAAAGGGGTATCCATCTTCATCCAGTATTTGGAGGAATGACTCTTGAATCAGGCCTGATCCTTTCAATAGAATCATGGCATTAACTAAGGAATACCTTCAGGTATGTTGCAAAGTGTTCAACAAATAGAGCTATAAAATTGTCTGTTAAGAAAAACCACTTATGTGCTTGATTCAGAAAGGATATCTTGTTAAACCAGATAAACCAGATTCATCTGACTTTTGTTTGTCGGATCAATCAAAGTTGTTTTTGGAAGTCATTGGCATAGTGTCATCTCGGCTCAAGTAAAGAGGGAACCCCAAGCTCAGAGGTCAGTACTATGGCATGCATTTCTGATTGTATGATGATGCGTCAAAATATTTATGATTTACATCCTAAATTAGTAGGTCAAACAACTGATTGCAGAAACTGCTTCAACTGTTTTGCACATTTGTTTTGTACGACTGAGCAGCACTAGGACTCTTTGACGTTGTGATCCAAGCCTGACCTCTAGTGGTCAAGTCATAGCATTACAGAGCGCCAACAGAACCTAGAACAACTTCTTCTTCTTACTACTACTACTATTACTACTATTACTACTACTACTACTACTATTATTATTATTATTATTATTATTATTATTATTAGTAGTAGTAGTAGTAGTAGTAGTAGTAGTAGTAGCAGTAGTAGTATCATCTTTTGGCTCAACATCTATTTCCATCAAAAAGGTGTTAGAACTGTCTTTAGGTTAGATTGTCAGAACTATATTCTGTTACCATTATGTTTAGAAGTGGATGGGAATCTTAGACTGTTAGCATTGGTAGACTATTAGACTATAATTCAGCTGTACAGTTTGCTAAATAAGTGATAATGGCTATAAAACTGATGTCTAAGAAAACAATGAGAAAACGTGCATTTTTGCTGTAGCCATGTGCACATGAATGTGAGCTGAATATGCTGTAACCTACAATATGCATTTATTTTAACTGGGTCATCCATGATTGTTTACAGCAACACCAGACGAACACAATTTCAGCACCAAGGACAGCTGTCCAGCAAAGCCGAGTGAGAAGCGAGGGTGGGAGCTATTGTATAGTGGGGGAGTGAGGTGTGAGAGAGGGAGAGATTTTTCAGAGGGGAGAATCGAGGAGAGCATTGGTTGGGATTAAGCCCGTGCTGTAGGTTGGAGTGGATTACGCAGCGCTGCGCGGGGAGAGGCGGAAATGTGCCGCTCTTTATCGCCTGATGAGATTCTCGGCTTCTCCGTCCGCCCCACTAACTGATCGCGACACTTGAGGCGCACCCTGACTCTTACCCTCCGTAATCACCGCCGAGGTATCCTCTAGCTGCATGGAAACATGGCCGACGTTCCCCAGATTGTCAAAATCGGGATTTCCCTGAAGATGCTTCCAAACAACAGCGCGGTGTACTTCAAGTCGGACGGAGCTCGGTTCGGTCAGACGCGGACCATCAAGCTGCTGACCGGCTCCAAGTACAAGATCGAAGTGGTGGTGAAACCGGGAGCAGTCCAGGCCACGTAGGTATTCGTGTAGATTATCCTTATCCTTACCTGGTCACAAAAACGGTAAATCAATAGAGACTGGGAAGCAAAACCAACAGGTATCAAATTCTAAATTTGGCATTCCTGTTTATAGGGAGAATATATAGAATTTAGTGTTGAAGTTGTTGCTGTATTTTAAAATAAATGCATTTTAACAATGTTTCAACTCAGATGAGTAACTTTTTCCTTAGCTATTTCCTCATAAAAACGCAGAGAACATATTGACTACATTTTCTGAGTACTTCTGTCTACTCTTGGACAACAGATGCACGAAAATTGTGAACTTTATTTAACTTGCGAAAAAGTTGTTTGTTTTTTTTTAATAAAAACATACACAAAAGACAAACATCTTTGATTATTTTTGCTACAAGGTAATAAAGACTGATCAGCTATTTTGCAGCAGTTTCTTTTTTTTTTTTTTTTGTCCAACATTTTGGCCTTGAGGGCTCCACAGGTCATCAAGCCTAGTTTAAAGCTAACTTTATGTGCAGCACGTGAACGCAACATAAACACCTCCTGGTTCCACCTCAAATCCACCAAGGATTACTCTAGGATGCAGGCCTTTGTGTGTGTTGTGTCACCGGGCTCTAGTGATTTGGATTCCTGATTATGTAATGAGCACAGTTGTACTGCCATCTCCAAACATGGATTAGAGACAGATGTTTGGCCTTAATTCTGTACAACATCCCTGAGCACACTCCTCAATAAGAATATGTGAATGTAGGTCACACATGGGATGATGCAGAAGAGCTGTTCAGCTGAATGTGGGACATAAAGCACAGCTGGGGAGCCTACAGCTCAAATCTAGTTTGTCAGTGGGGTGGTAACAAAACTCTGTCAAAGATCTCCAGTTGCTCGCTAAAGTACTCATACCATTTGAACCTTTTCTTATTTTAATGTGTTACAACTACAAACTACAATATATATGGTAGGGATTTTTATATCACGCATTATAACAAAATTGTGCAAAGTTGGGAAGTGAAAGAAAAAGGAATTTTTTACTAATTGAAATGCTTCACTACCTCAGAATTAAATTCAGTGCAATCAGTTGCATCTTTAGAACTAATATGCATCTGAAAGTTGCAAGGTAGTAGGTCTTGAGGATTGGATGCGGGCACCCCTGGTTTAAATCAAAGCAGATTCATGTTTTATAATGGCCTAGTCAAAGTCCAGACCAAAATCCAATTGAGAATCTTTGGTAAGACTGGAAAGTTGATCTTCAGAGATGCTCTATATTTAATCTGATTGAACTTGAGCTGTTTAAGAATAATGGCTTCAAATGTGCAAAGCTGATAGAGGCATGCCCCAAAAGGCTTACAGCTGTGAATGCAGTAAAATGTGGTTCTACAAACTCAGAGGAGCAAATATAAATTGACACCAAACTATTCAGATTGCAGTTGTAAAAAAATACATTTATCCATTGACTTCTTCGTAATTATGTACAACCTTGTGATGTTTAGTTACATAAAATCTCAATAAATTACGCAGAAGTTTGTAGTAATGTGGAAAAAAATGCCTACTTTTGCAAGGTGCTGTATATGTCATCGGTGTGTTTTGCTGTGTTTCTGACTGCAGCTCCATGAGTGTGGGTGGAGTGACCTTTCCTTTGGAGCAACAGTCCAAAGACCCCCAGTCTGTGGTTTACACTGGTCAGTATGACACTGAGGGGGTGGCACACACAAAGAGTGGAGAAAGGCAACCAGTTCAAATCAATATACAGGTATGGGTATACTGCACACATTTGAGGAGTATGAATCCAATGTATGAATTGATCAGCTTTATCACCTAAGTTAATAACACAACTGATCCAATAATTGTGTCTGTACTCCTTTTAAAAATCTAATTAGAGCAGACATAAAATCTAAAATAAAACAGTCCACTTAAACTTACAATGCACATCTTTCTTTTCTGCAAAAATGAAACAAAAATTCTCACATGGGTGTTGTTGTTTGAGTTTATGAATATGGTAGGAATTTTGCAGGCTGATGCCCAAAAATGTTTCAACTTAAAGATATTATTTTTATTATTATTATACTGTATGAAAATGTTATTTATGTTATTAGGAAAAATACTAATATTACTACTATTGTTTTCTGTTGTTATTGCTCACTGAAAGGAGAAAGTTAAAATGGTGCTGTGAAATTGTCAGCTTTGGCTCTTACATTGGATTTGTTAATGATAATTGAAATATTTGCCATCTCCTCCCTCAACTCTTCCATCACTATGTGATTTTATCTGTCTGTGAAACTTTGTCTTTTGGTGTATTTCATCTCTCTCTTATCATCTTGGGGTCAAAGGTTGAATTCTTAAAAAAACCATCAGATCTTGGAAAGCATGAGTTTCTGCTAGCGAACATGTACTGTAGTAGCAACCTTTTAATCAATCTTCAAAAACTTAATTTCTCATGTTACACACGAATTTACATGTTTTGGTCAAGTTTTCTTGTATTACAACTGAAGCAAATTTAACTTTATGATTATTTTTATGATGGTTTCCAGATTTATTTGCTGTTTAGTTAAAGATGTGCACAAAGGTTTTTCAAAAACTGAGCTGAAAGGATTAGAAATACTCAACCTTCTACATTTATTGATACAAGTATGTTAACCTCTAACACTCAAAATTTAATGTAACTAAGGCATTTTTTAAGTGTGCAATGCTGTGAAAAAGTATTTGTCCCCTTTTAAATTTAAATCCAATTGAAATGCTGCCACATGACCTCAAACAGGTAATTCATGTTTGAGAACCCTGCAATATTAACAGTATTAATATTAAAACAATTCTCCAAAGAAGAAAACAATTCTGCCAAAGCAATGATAAAGACAGGAGTCTTTTAGACTGAAATTTTCAGATTTCCAGTTATCGCTAACGCTTGAAAGCAGTTGTTGCCATCAACGATGGCACAATCAGTTATTAGATTTTGAGGACAATTAATTTTTTTCAGTTAGGTCCTGGATGGTGTGGACAGTTTTATTCACTTAATCAGTGAAACCATTACTTGAAAATGTTTTTGTATTAATCAGGTTATCTTTGTTTGAAAGTGAAACCTATTTGATCTGAAACATGTTGGTGTGTCAAAAAAGCAGGAACTAAAGAAATCTGTAAGCATTTCTTTAAGCATTTCATTTTCATTAGCATTACTCTTTAATTTAATTAGAGAGTCCAAGAACTTTCAATCAATAACTGGAGAGTTTAAGACGTGGGACATTGACAAACTAGGATGGACAATGATCTACAGTTGTCTTGCCACCATGCACAGTGAGGAGGATGATAAAAAAGGATGATATAAAAATTTAGGTACAGTGGAGGAGTCGTTATGCCGAGGAACTGTTCCTCATCTTGGGAGGACTCTGGGAACATTGCTGGAGTGCATGGCATCATGAGCTTACCAGATTCCCCCATGCAATAGAGGATGGTATGGGAGGTAATGCAATACCCCTTTACAAGGGGTGCCTGTAATTGTTGATGGTTCTGTATATGTATATATAAATACTATGGATTGATGGTGTGCCGTGAGGAAAATAATTAAAATTCTGTGCATGCCTGCTCATTCTATGTTTGTGTAAATATTTGTATAAATGGAGCCCATGCAAAAGGTCGCACCCTGCAGCCTGTGGTATCATAAGCTCTATAGATTGTTCAGAGGCTGCAGCCATCTGTTCCTCTTCCTTTCACCTTTGAAGGCTTTTCCACAAAAAACACTTTAAATCTGGATGTACAGAAGGATCTCATAATCTGTTTCCATCATTAATCATGTTTTCACAGCAAGAGATTCAGTGCTCAAACCTTGAAGTCTGCATATCTGTATGTGTGCTTGTGTTTCAGTTCACAGAGGTGGGATCATTTGAAACTGTGTGGCAGGTGAAGTTCTACAACTACAACAAGAGGGACCACTGCCAGTGGGGCAACAGCTTTAATAGCATCGAGTATGAATGCAAACCCAATGACACACGCACGCTCATGTGGATCAACAAAGAGATGTTTGTCTGACGGCCAGAGGCAGGCGAAAAGATGTTGGTGTGTACGTTAACATGTTCTTCTTTCTTCAACTGTCTGTCAGTGTCAGAAAATGTGAAGCTTTTTGGAACGGAAACATACCCATACCCTATTCTTTTCTGTAAAAGATTACATAAGCTGCCATGAAAATACAAATGTGTGATCACTCATCTGACATGTTTTATGTTTCAGGAATTAGAAATAAATGGGATAAATATTTTTTTCACCTGCACTTCAGTATTCTGTCCCTCAAGTGTGGAAAATATCCATATATGTGTACAGTACTGTAGCTGTGTACATTTACCTGTGTTTACATTAAGTATGAGTGTGTGTTTTACAGATGTTGCAACAGATGTGGTTATTGGTATGTATGTATTTTTAAACTACATGCAGTACTGTGGAAAAGTCTTAAGCTATCTCTCATTTCTTGAGATTTATTTTTTTCATTTAAGCTACTTAGCGCTGAGCAATGATAGTTGGTCACAAAAATCTCCAGTGATTCAGTGTTGTGTCTGCATACAACAGAAAACTTAGCAAAGAACCATGTATAAGTTTAGTTCAGTCTAAGATACCAAAGATAACACAGTTAGACAAATGAATTTAGTATTTAAGCACCAATTAGGTGATAACCAAGAGTCTACTAACATAGCGCTAGCACTATCATTAGCACTACTATTTAGGAAAAACCTTAAGAAGAAGGAAACTGTTGGAGATTTTTTGTTCAAAACCCCTTCAAAAGTTTACAAAAAAGTCAGGCTGCTTTCAATCAAAGTTATAAATAATTGGCACCAGCTTAAAATTGTGTACAGTGTTGTATGTACACAGTGTTTCATTTTTCAAATCCATTGTTTGCTACAATCATTTTTGATCTGTTCCTTGTAAACAACAAAAGTCAGCATAAAAGACAGGTAAAATTAGCAACAACAATTAGCTAATCAAACAAGGCAATTGAACTGTTAAAATCCACAATTTCACACCTCTCTGATGCCTGGTGTATTTTCTTGTTTTTATTTAATTGGCACCCAAGTAATCATGCCCCATCTGTCTGCAAAGCAGTGCCATATAATATCTGTGTGAGGACTCAGGGAGAAGCTCAACAGTATAGCAGAAATGGTTGGCATACCTAAAAGGTTTTTTGGCAGCAGGGTGCTAGGAGTCTAGGAGATGTATCCCAATATACTGAAGGGTGTAAATCTTGTAGAACTGAGATGCCTCTTGTAATGGTTCAAGGAGGACCTGGTCAACATCTGTGGCTGTGGCAAACCGAGTGGTTGTACTTATATTTTAGAAAGGGAAACTGAGAGTGTTTTCTGACTTCAGAGGGATCAAACTTCTAAGCCTTCCTGAGAGAGCTGATTTCAAGGTGTTGGAAAGCAGATGAACTGTGGATCTTGGATTTAGGGGTAGCAGCGTGGTTTATGTTCTGGTCATGGATCAGGACTGTGGTGCTATCAGGAGTTTGATTGTCTAGTCCACATGTGTTTTGTGGATCTTGAGAAGACCTACAACTGTATCTCTCAAGACAAAAGCAAGAGCTGTGTCCACAATCTCACCACAAAGTCAGGCTTGTTCCCAGTGCTGGTTGGAGTTTGCCTGAGCTGTCTCTTGTCCAGAATTCGCTTTGTGGTGTTCTTTGGGAGAATCCTGATGCATAGTCGAGGAGTGGAACGTCTATGATTTGCAAACTTCAGGTTTTTATCTTTGATTTTTCCAGACAATGTGGTTCTTTTGGTGTCTTTAAACAATGATTTTCAGGATTCACTCGTGCAGTTCAGAGCTTAGACTGAAGTGGACAAGATGAGAATTAGGGTTTTACTGCTGGACCTGGTTTCCCTGCGACCCGTTCTTATATAAGTGGAACAGTGGAAGATGATAGACGGAGGGATGGATCGACAAATACTCCCTTCTCATCTAAAGTTTGATCTAAAAAGCTCTCAGGATGGTATTGCCATGTCTGAAAACATGTTTGCGCATTCTTAATTGCTGCCCTGTTGACCAATTTTAATAACCAAGTTTTAAAATGACAAAAAATTTGGTACATCCTGACTGACTTAAAAGGCATCTCGGTTTGAAGCACTCTATGTTTACCTATGTGGGTGGTTATTATGTAGTACCATTATTTGAACGTTAAATGCAGTTATAAAAGTAGGTGTTTTAACTTTGGGTGCAGTTAATGTGTCTAGCATGTTTGTCTTCTCTACCTCTTCTAGAAGGACCCGGCTGTGTTTCCATTATGGAGAGGAGGAAAAAATGGTGTATTTGGAGTATTCCTAGCCTAAACTTTTAGCGACCTAGTTATTGACTGTTTTTCTTTTATATTTCTTGTGACACTATATATATATATATATATATATATATATATATATATATATATATATATATATATATATATATATATATATATATATATTTTTTTTTTATACAGAGAACCATTAACTCTTTTCAAACTGTGTATCTATTTTTCAGAAAACACTTTAAATCAGCAATGAAATTGATCTATGCAGAATATCAAGGCAACAAAATGACATAGAAATGTCCAATATACTGTCTTGATGGGATTTATATGAAGAAGAAACTTTTCCTGTTGTGAAAGTGGTGTTTATTATGTTATTATATTAAAAGAAAAAATATATTTTGTGTCAGTTGTTTTCATTAAGTGCTTTACATCATTTAATTGTGTTTTTGATTGCTCTAGCAAGCCTTTTGAATACTATTTCTATGAAACTTTATGCATCTGAAAGAATACACATTGTTACCTCCCCCGACTTGGTCTAGGGGTGTAAGGGACTAACATAATCTTAGACAGTGAAATGAAGAGTTGAGATGGCATTTATGATGTTTATTTTTTGCCATGTTTAAAAGTTATTTTCTGTACAGACCGGTGAAAGCTTCAGGGAGAGCTCAGGCTAACATAATAAACAAAACATCCCTGAAAGAAAAATAAAAGAAACTTACCTACTCCAATAAAAACAAAATATACAAACCTACAAAATAAGCACATAAGCAGGAGAAAACTGGGGTTAAACAAAACGTCAGCTCTCCCCTACCAAAGCAGTCTGACCATGTTCACATTATACCAAATGTACAAAGAGGCATTCAAGCCTGCACAACAAACAGGGGTTGATGTATGGCAGTCAAGTGGCCAAGTGGCACTAAAGTGCAGCTTCACAGCCATTAAATAGTCACAGGTAATTGATGATTGGCTTAAGATCCAGGAAGCAGGACCCAATCTTGGAGGAGGAGGAGCCTAGAACAGAACAAGGCATTACTTCAATGCAAAACAAAAATACCCACATTGGGGATTTAACACCGTCACCCATAAGAACAAACATCTAAGTTTGCTTAGCTTACACACAATCACACTCTTGAGAGGGTGTCTGCCACAATGTTGTCACATCCTTTTTGTGCTTGATTTCAGTGTTATAACTTTGAGAAATTAGAGCCCACCTTATGAGTCGTTGATTGCTGTTAAACATATATGAGAGGAACATAAGAGGGTTGTGGTCAGTAAAGACCTCCATGGGTTTTGAAGTGGATCCCATGTACACATAAAAGTGTTGAAGAGCCAGAAGCATTACCAGAGTCTCCTTTTCAATCGTTGAATACCGTCTTTGATGGGCATTAAACTTCTTACAGAAGAAGCAGACAGGATGTGTCACTGCTTGGTCATCGTCTGGAAGGAGAACAGCTCCAGCCCTGACCTCACTGGCAACAACTTCAAGCTTGAAGGGTCTGGACAAATCTGGAGCAACAAGAAGAGGAGCGCTTGACAGAAGACCTTTAGCATATTCAAAAACATGTTGGCATTCAGAACTCCAAAGGAATGGTAGCTTTGGGGTGCACAGATTAGTCAGCGGTGTTACTACTTCAGAAAAGTTTTTACAAAAACACCAATAGTAGCCAACTATACCCTGGAATCAACGTAGCTCACGGCACATTGTTGGCACAGGAAAGTTAAGGATGGCATTTACCTTTGCACTGATGGGATGAACCTGGCCTTGTCCAACTTCCTTTCCTGGTCATTGTGGCCTTGCCGAAGTCACATTTAGCCAAGTTTAGAGTTAAGGAAGCATCAGCTAGATGCTTAAACACAGTAGCTAAAGTGTTCAAGCATCAGCTAGATGCTTAAACACAGTAGCTAAAGTGTTCAGATCAGCTGGAAGAATAGACAACCACATTGTAAAGATAAACCTTACAGTTTTTCACATCAGATAACACAGTTGACATCAACCTCTGGAAGATTGCAGGAGCATTTCTCATTCTTAATGCCATCACTGTATTTTGTAGAAAGTGATCAGGTGTTACAAAAACTGAGATTTTCAATGCTTTTTTTGGTCAAAGGAACTTGCCAATAAGCTTTAAGAAGGTCCAGTTTACTCATATAAGCCACAGATCCAACGCTGTTAACACAGTCTTCAATACGGGGCAGTGGGAAGGAATCAAGCACCATAACCGCATTTACCTTACGGAAATCTGTGCAAAAGTGAGGTGTTCTATCTGATTTTAGTATAACCAAGCATGGAGAACTGCATGGACTATAGCTTGGTATAGCCAACCCATGCTCCAGAAGAAAGTTCACTTCTTTTTTCATCATTTCTCTTTTGGTCACATTCACACGATAAGCATGTTGCTTAACAGGTACTGCATTCCCAATGTTGATATCATGGTCTGTCACTGATATAATGTGCTATCATTGACATGACGGGATATCACCAAAGAGTTTTGGATGAGTAATTATAAGCACTTCAATGTCTAATCTCTGTTCACACATTGAGTGAGAGAGATATGTAAAGAACTTGGACAGTACCTCAGAATTAAGCATTATGGCACTCTGGTAGCTGGCATCACAGAGTTTAAGCCCATCTTCATCTGCACCCACTTTCAGTCCTGAAGAAGAACACAACAAGAGAGATTTTGGAGATGACATTTGTTGCAGTGAAGATTCAGCTCATCTGCAGGGCCACAAAGAGAATCAGTTCGAGAATGAAAGGATTTAAGCATATTTATATGGCACAAGCGTGTTTTTTGCTTTCTGTCTGTCAACGCATTTTTTGGGGTTGGAAACTTAAACACTATACAGGGTTTGAACCATAAGCCATCACTGTTGTGTTAAATCAGCACAGGGTTTGAAAGTGAGGAATGGAATAAACTTTCCTCAGGCTGATCTCAGAGACTACAAGGCTACCCCACGCCCTAATAATGGGGTAGGGTAACTTTTTCCTCAGTTAGAATACTAATTTTTGTTAATATTGTTTGTCTAATAAGTAATTATTAGTTATTTTTTGTGTTTATCTATTTACATTACTTTCTTGTCCAGAGATAAATAAAAACAAGGTTAGATATCAACATATGAACATTTGTTTTCAAAAATTATTTCACAATAGACAGATAGATGAAATGCACAGTTTAAAGAAAAGATTTCCCTGCGATGTTGAGATTCTACCACCAGGAGGAGCCCATGCACAAAGCTGCTCTGTGTGTAGGATATAAAAAAACAAAACAAAACAACAACAAAAAAAAACATGCAGTTTGTAGTACCCGGATGTACAGTACTGCCGCACCTCCCCCCTTCTCACTCTCCCTCCGCCCCTCCGCCACCGCCTGCTTGTCAAACCGAACCTCCTCCTCCGCTTAGTGTCCCCTCCCAGCGGCTCTCACTCCCTTCACCACTGCAGTGGAAGCCTCGGTTACGGAGAGAGACGGCGAGGAGAGTCTGAAAGCTGGGTACAAATCCAGGACCAGACCTCTGAAGAGGCACTACTACTGTGTTGTTTTTTTGTATCGTTCCGCTCAGTTCGGCGGCCCGCTGACTCTTCCTGTTTCACCTCTTTTCCGTTCTCATCGCCTGGATTTCATCATCCGACCCGCAAGATGGTAAGCAGCAGAAGCAACGGCTCCTATTTTCAGCCTCCGCCGACTGGTAAACACACCAGCTGGCAGGCCTGTGCTCTAATGTGTCGAATAATGTGGCGTTTTCACAGCTTCTTTTCCGCCATGAGTGTTTCGCTTTGACTGAACGGTCGAGAAACGTCGAGTTTTGGCGAGGAGGAAACGCTTTTCTTCCCCACTTTTGGCTCCAATACCCCAGGGCTCTGCTGACAGTAGCCTGCAGCTTGTGGCCCAGATATTTCTCATCCCTTCTCGACATAGCCCACACTCTTATTAGCAACTAGGGCCTCGCAAATTAGTTTTAGTGACAGAAATACGCGCTTATTGCATGTGGGTTTGCGGTTAATTGTGGCCCATTTTTACCCACCGAGCAGGAAAATGCACAGACAACTCATGTAGCGTTAGTGCTCTGGTTTAAATAAAAAGCGAATTTTATTTCCATATAGAAAGCACGACGCTGTATATGAAATTGCTACATTGTATAATATTACTGCATATGCTTTGAATAATAGGTAGAGGCTTTTTAAAATCAATTTACAACGATTTTTAGGAAAACTGACATAGCAGGCCATAGGATTGCTACACTGCCACATACCGCCTGTTGTAGTAACCATCAGGCAATCAATCTGCATACCTGAGATCATTTGAAAACGCCATCAAACGCATAATAATCCTAAACACAATGAAACTTTAACGATACATTTTTTTTTTTTTTTTTTTTTTTTTTTTTTTTAATCTATACCTGCACAGGGTAGCAACGCAGTCAGCAATTCCACAAGCATTCTGTAAAATACCAAAGAAAATGCGACAATGACTTTGTTGTATCCACGGCTAAATTAGCAGGTTGTCTATTTAAAAATGGTTACAAATTAAATTTAGAGCGGCAGAGATGGCTCCATGGGTCTGTGGGATGGAGAGCGGGTATTGGTCAGCAGATCCAACCAATCACTGCAGCCATCCAGGACCTGAGACAACAGCATCTAGGCCTCAGTCCATACATGATCTGAGATTCAGACAGTTAGGTTTTTATTTGTAGTTATTGAGCCCCCAGTTACTAAAATTTCAGATATCCCTTTTAACAACTTAAATTATTTATTGAAGTCTTTTTATCACATATTGTTGGCAGTAGCAGCCATGCAGAAAGTTGTGCCAATCAACTTTTGTAGTACCCAGAATTAAAATGTTCTTTTTTTTAATCGTTTTAGTTGGCTGGAGAACATTTAGACAAATTCCTATGCCTTCATGCTCTCTTGATTTCTCTTTTGTGTGTGTATGTGAGATGCACCAATCAGTTGGCCAGATATTGGAATTATCCAATTTTTCCTTAAATTGGTTCAGCATGTAAAATACTGAAGTCGGACATTTTTTTCCCCCCTGTTCACTGAATGCCTCAAACCTAAGAACTTGCACCATTTTTCAATCTGTACACCTGTCAAACAACTTGCACTTGTATGCATTTTTAAATTTGATAAAAAAAAACAAATGCTTTCATGCTTAAAGTATTATAATCTTGCAATTCCTTCATTTACTGCTGGGGAAGAGTACAATTCTGAAGTTGAACTGGATTATTCTCTTCACAGTTCTAACTTCCTAATTAAATAAAAAAGATGAGTTCAGTTTATGTAGACATTGATATGGTATGTAGACCACTTTACACAGGGTCAAACATGGAAGCTACAAAAATACTAGTTTAACTTGATTATTTTACACTAAATACCTTTTGTTTTATCACAAAGAGAACAATTTTTTTAGAAAGTGTTTTCAAAAATATCTGTTTAGTGTAAAGTAATTTAGTTTAGGTTTGAGCAATTTTAGGTAATTTAAACAAAAGTAGTCTCAAGGTAGCCCAGATTCTTAAAAACAGTGAAATGGCCTTTTTTGTAAATGCTGAGTTAAATGACGGCTTCAGCACAGTCTCATTTGTTTACTATTGCTGCTAATGTATTAGCCAGTATAACTGAAATGATTTCAGTAAGCAGCGGTTAACATGGTAAGACTTTAGATTCCTCTAACAGGTCGACTCTGACTTTGTTCAGCTTTGTATTTTCACCACTTCTAAAGAAACTATCCACGGCCGAAATCCATGATCTGTTCTGTCTTGGCGCACTCCAGTGCAACTCTTTAAATATGTGTTTAAATAAGATGCAGAAAATCGCACCGTACTCTCTCTGAGTCATACCGGTCCTGAGGTGGGCACATGCCCCCAAGGTGCATTCATAGGTGCTCACACAAGAAAGTAGTTCTACCATGGAGGAAGAGCTCTGTTTTGGACAGTGTGCATTTAACTTGCTGTCAGATGATGGAGACAATACTGCTCCACCAACTTCCTGTAGAGCATTGCAGATATAAACAGCATGACTTGATTTTTGGTGTTTGTAAATAAAGGTTTTGCATCGACAGTTAACATCATCGATCAGTTTATGGTTCACCCTGAATCCTAAGTCTGGGCTTGAGCTAAAGTATCTTTGTCTTTATATAATAGAAGTGCAGCCCTTGCAAAGCTGATGCATTAACCAATATTCTGTTGGCAGCTTGATACTTATTTTTATTGCATTTTGTGTGTGAACACAAACTTGAAACCTAGGGTTGAAATTGATGCACAGCTGTGAGGCTGAAACAAAAAAGGGAATTGCTGTTCCTGGTAGGCATGGTTTGCAGGCTATTTTCAAAGGTGAATCAGTTGGGGAACACCCTGGATGCTCAGTTAAGATCCACCGGTGATGGTGGCAGATGCCAGTGTGACTAATGCAAACACTAGAGCTGTCTGTGTGACGAGATAAAATTGTTGTTCTAAATATTTAAAAAAGTGATTCTGCTGAATGTGATGAATTCCAGCCAGTGTATTCCAGCATGTGATCTAATTCATATTTCCACTTTACTCTTTTATGTCATCAATAGTGACAACTCCCTCTTAGATCACTCGGGTGGGCCACCTTTGAACTTGTCCTGCTTTGCCTCCATTTGAGAGGAAATGTCCTCCCACTCTGCTGAAAGATCACTTCTGTCAAGGCTGTTGCCCAATGGACTTTTAAGGAATATACCCAAAATTTTGTCAAACCGGGAGAGCGGGCAATTGCATCACATTCTATTGGATTACTGTGTATAAACCTTGAGAGATCTTTGCTTAGTTGGCTGGTAAATATGTTTTAGTGAGTTGACCTTATGAAGAATTTTAAAGGAAACTCTGTCTAGGGCTGTTGTAAAGAAATATTTTAGTAATCGAGTAATCTATCAATTATTCTGACGACCAGTCGATTAAAAAATTGTTCTGTTGTAGCTACTTAAGCTGGTATAAGAAATATATCGAAGAGAAAATGCCTGTAAACAATTCAGTTCCTTTTTTTAATAAAACATTTTATTGCTTAAAATGCAATGCAATTCAAACATCACTTTTAGTCTCAAGTTTGAAGTATGAAAAAGCTTTTTTGTAAAGTAGATATTTATAATCTAATTTTTTTTTTTTTTCCACATCATTACTATTCTTGACCAGCAAGTACATGTAATGTTAGCCAAAATGGATTTGCTTGTACATGTATAATATGCCAGATTCTATACTAACAATCACAGGTAAAACACGGCCTGAAAGTCACTGCAGGATTGTGGGTATTGAGCATTTTCTAATCGATTCCTGCAAACGTAGTTTTTGTAATGCGGTAAATTCCTGCATACAATTATGGCGATGAATACCGTCACCATGTGACGTTTGCATCGGAGCGAAGAACTAGAACACTTCTAGCGTGCTTCTCTGTAATATAACCTCTCTCTGCTCTCCCAGTATATCTCTTGCTAGCAAACCAACAGTTGTCGGATTCCTTTAACTGTGATCTAATCAAAACACAGAGCGCTCGTGAAAACATAAACCTATCAGCTGGAAGGGGGAAGGTGGCACGCTTCTGAAAAACAACAGCACTGGAGGCAGCGCTGGTGCCAGTGATGTCGGTAACGATGCAAATCCTCGTTTCCTACAGCGGGTGGTGTCACTGCCGGTAACGTTACCAAACAGCCAAAGATATAAGTGTCAGGCTAACTGGCTCAGAATATATCCGTGGCTTAAATAGCAGTGCTGGAATCAGCTGCTCTATTTGGAAAACTATTAAAAACTCATTAAGCAGCAGTAAAAAGAAAATGGGAGGCAGATTCAGCAAGAAATGGTAAATGACCTGCATTTATATTGTGCTTTATCAAGTCTGAGGACTCCACTGCTACATTCAGTCATTCACCCATTTACGCACAGATTCCTCCAATGTATGGAGGACCGATCTTGCCAAAATTGGCAATAAATATAGAAATAAATAAATGGCTTGATAAAGTAATGTGACAAATATTGCATCAAAAAAAGCTTTCCAAACTTATTAGATTATACGGTGTGACACAAAGTAATATTTATCATTTTCGTTCCGTCCCTCGTCATCTCCCTCCATGGCTGCTAAGAGCACTTAGCATTCGTCACCTCCTCGATGAATCGTTACAGCCCTACTCGTCATACACATGTAATTTAAAGTTAGCATGTTCTTCGGAATTTTTCAGGGTTTCACACATCATTACATTAGGGTACAGACTGATGTATTATCTCAAGTTAATTTGCAAGTATAAACATCAGCCACAACTTAAAGAAGTCGGAAGAAATTAAAATCAAGTGAATGGTCAGTTCTGCAGTTTGTATTGAAAATGTCATTGGTAAATGAAAATGGGTAAACTTTTTTTTCCCCACCTATTAGCTCTACAGCACTCCAATTTAAGGGTAGAAACTGAGACTTACACATCTTTCAGCCATCTTATTGTTTGTCTATGAGGGATTCTGCTTGGCTGCAAGGCTAGATTGGAGATAGGGCCTTGCTGTTGCTTAAGCATGTAGTGGAATGATCTGATGCTAAGGGGACCATATGCTGCCTAGCAATCAAGCGCCACCCGCATATGGATTTAGCTGTAGCTAATGTAAAAGAGATAAAAGCCACAGAGAAGCTCCAGCACAAGTGATGATCCACACTGCACTTCCCAACCAGCCTCGTCAGTCTGGATTTATTTGTCCTTTCTGGCCGCTGTGTATCTGCAGTCTGCAAGGCTGGAGCCAGCAGTCACTGGCACAGGCTAAATAATTTCATCAGTAAACCTCTATTTGTCTGGGTTTCCAGGGTATGTGCACGACTATTCCAAGTACCATTTAACAGGTTAGTTAAGGTCAGCCTGTCTTTTTGATGTCTGGCTACAGCAGGACGTGTACAAGTTTAACAGATGGCAAAAAGAAGAATTTATAGAAGGTTGATGGGTTTTAACTGGATCAAATTTGCATCTCTAGCCTTCCCTGCAAAAGACACACTATCTAAACAATATTTTGAAGAAAGGTGTTGCCTCTTATTGTTCACTTCCTGACATACCTTTTTATGGATATTATGTTTAAAAAAAAAATCCTCTAACAATATTATTAGAGGGGGAAATGATATGATCCCTGTCTAAAAACACTAGTTATGTATTGTGTGGATAGCAGCAACTTAAAAAATGCTAACATGAGTAGCTCTGATTGTGCTCAGGTATCTAATAATGTTGTCTTTTAATCAGGATGTGACTTCACTGAGGTAGCTGGTGGTAAGATTCTTATGTTGTTTGGTTTACATAGCTTTTTGAGGCCTTTAAAACCTTTTGTAGAAAGACCTGAGTCAGGTTAGGAAATGGCTGAGAGGATTAGCCCTGCTGGAGTTCCTTCAGTCAGCTCGGATTGCGCTAATTATTTTTTATCTTTTCTCCTAAAGTTGCCACAATTTAACACAGAGAAATCACACATACATCTACTAACAGAGAAACTGTAAAATTGAAAGAACATCCACACATCAAGATCAAGAACCGAACCTTAGGGGAGAATTTACATAACCAAAAACCGTTCTAAAAAGACAAGGCATTGCTAACCTGTGAGATTAAACATTTTTTCAGACAGGTCAACAACTATAATTTCTAGCTGCTTGTTAGTCTGTGTTTTTCCAGCCATATAAAGAGAGGAACAGAGGCAAAAGTAACATCTATTTAAAGACTCTTTACCTGGTTCAGCTGCTGAAAGGGTAAGCTTGATATTCTCAGACATGTTAGTGTGGGGGTGGAGTGTAGTTCTATGATCCCTGATCGAGAGAGATAAACCTGGAAAAATGGGAGAAAATTCTCAACAAATCGAGTTAAGATCATATAAATGTTGTGGTTTTTAAGTAGGAATTTATTTTCTTCAGTAAAAAACGGACAACATAAATATTCGTCTTACATATTCGGGTCTATAATATGTAATTGTAAATAAAGGTTGACTTTGAGCATCCAGGCTTGTTTTTGTTGCCTGGCCTGATAATTTAATATTTTTTTTTTATTATTTTGTAACTATTTTACTACATTAACATTATGATATGGTCTTGAAGAGACAATAGTTAACTGCTATTATTCCCATTTTGATCAACTGATATGAAAAGACTAAATTGTAACTTTAAAAAAAATCAAAACCGCAGACAAAGTTGTGATCATTTCAAAGTTAAGTAGTGTTTTATAAAAGGTGGATGTGCTTTTATGTTTCTGATATATTCAAAAAAAAATTTTTTTATTTATTTATTTATTTATTTTTTTTTTTTGTTCAGTTGCTTATTACGATTTTAAAACTGCTTTGGCAAGTATTTAGATAAAATTTTAACAGATTTTGTTCCCCTGTCATTTTAATCAGACGATACTTCAATACAATCCAAAGGTTCAAAATTATTACATCTATTCCTGAAATACTTGTTAGTCAGTCCTAGAGACACATCAGACCAAAGTGACCAATCTGACTTGTAGGAATTGCCTTAAAAAGATTAAAGTTTGTCTGCTGTACCAACATTTAGATTTAGGTTCTAGTATTTTGCAAGAATCTTCCATATAAAGACAAAAGTTGACCGTTTCCCCAAACACGTTGCCTTGTTTGCCTCTGATTGTGTTTTTCTTGGCGATCCTTATTTAATGTTTGTGTGTGTGTGTGTGTGTGTGTGTGTGTATTTTATTATTATTATTTTTTAAATGGTTAAAAGTGCCATCAATCAAGTTATTTGAAATCAGCTTCCTGCAAGTCATTGTGGGAATCAGGGATTCAGATGTTTTGAAGGTATCAGACGAAAGCTAGTAAGCTGACTTGTACCAAAAAGACCTGGATGTGTTAGTCCTAAGGTAGGGTAGGACATGGGACTGCAACCTCTGGTCAGTACATTTAGCCATCCTACTTGATCAACAATATATGTGTCTATGTGCTATTTATAGCTGGGAATTTTTGAAGGGACATTAAGTAACAGAGCAAAAATATGAAATGATTTTAGTTATCACCCCAAACAACTTAAGGGAAACAAATTTATGCAATCCATAATATCAGTAGTGTAAGGAGGAAGCAAATAAAACTACTGAGGGCACAGATTCAAGCAGACCCGCTGATCATGTTGAAGACATTTCAGTTCATTTTACAGTTTATCGTTTACTTTACCACGACCCCAGTCAGGTGAACAATTTGATTTCTTTGAGAGTCAATATTACAATATTTGATTAACATTTCCGCTTCTTTATAACACAATCAATTAAATAGATGAAATTACTTGCTGCTAGTCAGTTATTTTCTGTGATTTGATTTGCTTTTTTTTTTTTTTTTTTTTTTTTTATAAGAGGAGAACACAAAGGTTCAGGAAAGTACTTCAGCTCTGCAGCCGCGTGCACTGTAATAGTCTTTCATGTTACTAGTCCTGCAGGTCTATAATTAGCCAGGTTTTTGGGTCGGCTGCAGTGTTGCTACTGAACCAGCCACTTTGCCAGACTCTTCATTATGCAAAACGTGTTTTGTGCGCATTGGTCTAATTGATTCTGAATGAAGCATGCATTATTGATGAGCAAACTAGTCCATCCCTTTCGGCCTCTGTTCCTCTCTGTGTATGCAAGAAACAGCTTCATGCTTTTCCTTTGTTTTTGTTTTTTTTTTTGTTTGTTTGTTTTTTTTGTTTTTTTTTTATTTTATTTTTATTCCCATCTGTGCATAAATGCAATGAAAGGGTTTGTTACAGGAAGACATAGCAAGCGTTACTCCTTGATGGCCACAGAAAGGCACTAACACCATGGTCAATAAACCTGTAATCCTTCAAACCAAATCTCCTTTGTCCTAAGTCTCTTTACCTGCAGAGACCCTGCAGTTTGCACTTAAACAAGAATGAATGTCTGGGTTGTAGTTAAGAGTCAAGCTAGCCAAAGCTTATTTAATCTGTGTTTTTAGGTTATGATTAAAGCTTTATTAAAATCACATGATAATGTATAATGAATCACTCTTGGTGCTCTTCCATTGTAAGAGTTCATCATTTGTCCTTGCGTATGTTGCAACATAGCATATTGTAGCTTACTGAGCTCTACAGCAGAGGAATAAAAACCTAAGGACTTTTCCCTGTTCAGATCAATAAAGTATCACATTGCCACTATAACAGGGCAGCGATGACAAAAAGACACCCAAATGTGATACTAATGGTGCTGTGCGGCACGGGTCGAGCTACTCCAAAATTCCCTCTCTTGAACTGGCTGTGCTCAGTCAATGTTTCAGTTTCACAGAGGAAAACCATGTACTTGTCAACCACTGATCTCTGCACTAGCGGCTTACTCTGCTCTCTCCTTAGGGTGTCAAATGCTAAGGCGCTCTCTTGGTTAATCCTGTCTCACCTCTTTCTTAAAATACCACAACTTCTGTGTGACAAGCCTGCCTCTTTGTTGCAGCACCGAGTTAAGCAGATACGACATAACTTTTTGATTTTTGATTTGAACTATTTCTTAAGCACTTATGTTGGTTCAAATTTTACTTGATTGTGGGTCATTGAGTGAAATAGGTCTGCTTTTGTTACATTGGGAATAAATAGTTGGCATTACATGTTCTCCTTTTTTTTTTTTTGTGAAAAAGGTGCATTTGAAACACAATATTTGAAATTGAACTCTGCTCAAAGGGATGTCCAGCCAAAATGGAGAGCTCATGTCTTTGGCGGGGGCAACTTTGTCTTCCTCTGGACTTGACTAAGAAAGTTTTAACTTTGTTGCAGATTTGGGAAATAGAAATTTGCTTTGGTATTCCTTAAAGGAGCAATCGATTGCTCGCTGGCCTGTTGGATCGCACTTGGCTTCAGGAATGCATCCCATCAATCCCACCACTTTGGGAGGGGCTTTTCTCATTGGCTCCCACAAAACCCCCCTCTGCCAAATATCCGACCACCTTAGTTGACAATGTAGTGTTGGATGAAATGGGGCGCTGATGTGAACGTTGAACATGAGCCGGTATTGCACAGACATGATTTCTTTAGAGAGCCTTAGTCTTGCTCCTTAATATTGGATACAGTATAAATGCCTAGCTTTGGGAAAAAAAAAAAAAAAAAATAATAATAATAATAAATATAATAAACAAATATAATATAATATATATAATATAATAAATATAATATAATAAATATAATAAACATATAAACTAATAATAAACATATATCTATATATATATATATATATATATATATATATATATATATATATATATATATATATATATCTCAACACTTAAACAGTGTTGTTGAAATATATTGAAAGTAGCATTAGGTCGAACACCACTCCAAGTTCTTTTGATTGTGGCTCCCTGAGTGGCCCTGTTAACTCCTTGGGAATATGAGAGAATTTGACCCCTGATTAGGCTAAAATAACGGTGCAACCTCCATCCATTATCTAGCACGCTTATCCTTGAGCAACCTCCTGCTGGTAAAAAAAAAAAAAAAAAAATAGCCATACTTTCTCACTGAGTAAATTCTAGAAACTCAGTTTAAGTCATTGGTTGTCAGTGTGGATATTAAAGGGGTAATAATTCTTGCATGGTCGATAGGAAACATCTCATCGCGGAGGTCTTTAACGTTTCCAGAAAGATCGGGTTGAAGGTGCAAAATGCCAAAGGGGTGGAATGATCATCGCCCTTCAGCACAACAACAAACCTTTTATGGCACTGTTAGAACCTGTCTGTAAGCAAAGAACAAAGAATCTTATCAGCAGTGCTTTCTCACAAAGATGCTATCAGTATCAATGGACCGTATCTGTCTTAAAAACACCTTTGTATAAAAATAAAGATTTTGATAATAATTAACATACAGGATCAACAGTAACAGTTAAGGTTTTCAAAATAGTTCTACGTGGTAGTGGTTTCTGTGTCATATGTAGTTTGTTTTCTAAATAAAACTGTTGTGAAAGCCAATTGCCACCTTGTAAAACAGCGTACCTTTTTTGTATTTACGCACTTTAATGACTGTTTAAAAATCCGCAGATGTATTTTCTGAAAACAAAGGCTTGTAAAGTTTTGTCTTAAGCCATCCCATAAAGATAATATAATGGTGTGTTTGAGCACTTGTCTTGTATGCAAAATATTCAAGAGCACATGGCAGTTACATAGCATTATTACATAAATGTGATATTGCCAATTGACATTGCACTGAGCTAGCACAATAACCTTGACGTATCATATCTATAGAATGTTTAAAGTAACACATGCTCTGAACGAATTATAAAGATAAAGTAGTAAAGTGCAGTAAACATACATTATTTGTATAGTCAAGGGGTATCTGACTTGTTGGTGCTTCTCTTTTGAAAATGATTTCACATCCTGTTTTTCAGCCAGTAGCTGTATTTCATTATTTTATTTTTTAAAAAGTATGAGAGCTTCATGTTTACCATGTTTAGTCTACATCATCTTGAAAGATTAATCTTTAACAAGACTCAGATGTTTTGTTTTTGAATGTCATCTCCTGACAACACCCACATACACCTTGTAAATGTGAAGACAGCAATGATTGCCCAGGATGTGTGTGTGATTATAAGTACGACTATCCAAAAATATACATTTACATGTAGAATATTACGCAAAGACGCTAAGGAAAAATAAAGCTTTTATGATTCTCCATTGCTAAAAAGTTGGGCTTAAAGTTCTTACTCTGAGTGACTAAAATTACACTGAAAGTGAGTTGATCATAATTCCATATTAAATTTTTCAGTTAGATTAGAGTTTTATGTTTCTATGGTTCTACCAGTGAAGTGAAAACGATGAAATACCTGAGAGGAACCTAATTAGAGCAAAAGCAAACTAACTGAAACTGAAGAAACAAGTTCTCACAGTATATTCACACCATCTAAGCTGAAAAAGCTCTGCTGGCTGTTGTTTGACTTTAGTTTGCACCCTATTATAAGTTCCCAAACTATGAATTTATGAGTCCCAAATGCTTTGAACCTTATACCCTGTCTTTTTTTTTTTTTTTTTTTTTTTTTTTTTTTTTTTTTTTTTTTTTTAAAACAGGAAATTATAATAACTGCCTGTTTGTCAGTCATTGGTATGCAAGAAAGGTTCCTTTTTTCTTGCATGGTTCAGTGTACCAGGGCATAATAAATGAGCTGTAAAATCAGCAGTGCATGTGGTTGCTTCAAAATCAACCAGTCTGACCATGTTAATAAAATCTGAGGGTTTAAAGAGCACTACAAGGCGAACTTTAATGTTTGATTTGAAGGACAGAAATTTAAAACTTGAAAGCGGGTTTAGTTGAAAGTGTGTTTTAAACTCGTGTCCTAAATTTCAGTTTCAACTCTTTTTCTTTCTTCTTTATTTCTCAGGGAAATGAAGCCAGTTACCCCCTGGAGATGTGCTCACATTGTAAGTATTTTTAATCTTTGCCTAATCGAACTGTCCTAAAATTTATTTATAATTATTTTCCAGCTTTCATTGTTTTATCTGAACAGCTGTTTGAAAAGATCTGGGGTTTTCTGGGACAAAAGGAAAATTTAATAAAGAATATTCTGTTGCTTAATAGTTTCATATATATTAGTTTAATTATAGTTTCATCATTACTTGACCAGATTAACACCTCTTTACACTTTTTTTTTTTTTTTTTTTTTATGCCGCATTAAGCAGCAAGTGTCATGAGGGATGCACAAAATATTGGCCTTATCATTCATATCAAGGTCAAAGGAGCAATATTAATATTGGACATTGATAGCTGGCCAAATTTTCATATTGATGCATCCCTGTGTCACATTATGGATTACATATTATAGAGCCTGATTGCAGGGTGTGGTTAAAGAATAAGCTAACATTTATTGCTGTACAAGCAGTTCTTTATGAGTGCATTTAGTGTACAGTGATATTATGATGATCTATTGTGATGTGGTTCACTTTAGTAGCATTTTATTAGTTTAGTTTTCCTTTGTAGTCGTCTATTCAGTAAATGTTCTTCAAAATATCAGCGTTTAAAAAAAAAAAAAAATCAACCTTCAGATATGAATAAAGCCTGAAATTTTACAACCAGTGAAATATTTTTCTTCTTGGTTTAGATATGGAAAGCAACGTTCCTGTCCTTGCCTACTCCAGTTGTTACATAACTTCACACAGCAGACTGACACTTTGCAACTCGCTCAATATCTGCAAAATACCCAAACCAATGTAATATTACTTTTTTTGTTGATCATCATGGTCCCAGATGATGATGATGATGTAGTCACATTTTGCTATCATGTTTAAAGCAAACGGCGTCCTTTTACTGCTGTGCTTTCTTCCCCCCTATGCTATTCTCTCTCTCTATGTTTTTTTATATATTTTAGGGAAATGATGCAAAAGCTTCTCAATCAGCTCATCTTGAGGGATATAGGAAGTTTTTATGATTTATAAAAACAGTAAAACGATTACCTTGGCCTTTTTTCCCCCCACTGGGTGTCCTGTTAACTGAAGAAAAAAACTGTAGGGTGTCCTGATGAGAATCATACAAGATATCTGGATTGTTGAATTGTTGAGTAAAGCTAAGGAAATTAAAGGCATTTATTCTTTTGCTTGACCTTTACCCTCTAAACCCAAAATTATTGGAAAAATATACAAGCTAGCAGCTGCTCAAAATGCCTCTTTAAATGACGGCTACAGTCTGAAATTATTCAACCCTTTCATGACGAGAACGTTTATTTCTGGGTAACCATTTGGTTCCCCTCCCGTGGGCAAAGGTCTCCTGTTCACTAGAATTCTTGGGTTTGCGTGCTGCAGCCGCCTTTATCAAATCCTGCCAGATTTTTTTTTTTTTTTTAAATAGAGTTCAAGTCAGGTGAGTGTGATGGCCGCTCTAGTATCTTCCAGGACTCGTTCTGGACTTTGAGATGTGCCTAAGCTCATTGTCCTGTTTGGTGTTCCAACAAGGCTTCGGCTTCCTCACAGCAAGCATTGCATTTTCACCCAAATTTCCTGATGTTTAATTGAAACTTGATCTGCACAATAAATCAACTCACATGCAGGATTGCAATTTCAATGCAACTTGATTAAGTGTTTGGGAGACTATAATATTACAGGTGTCATCAATTTGAAGTCTTCTCGCCAGTAAAACCTTTGGCTCTTCAGACAGACTTTCACTGTTTTTTGTGCTTTGTTTTTTTTCCACATGATACCAGTGCCTGAAATTCACTGCTGAATTGAGAGTATTGTGCAATATAACATCAATTCCTGTAAATCTAGTTTTTATAATGTGGGAAATTCCCGCATGAATCAGAGCCATGAACTAAAACGAAGAGCACTTCAGGCGCTCTTTCCTCCTCTCTTTGAAGTATGAGCTCCCTCCGCTGTCCCAGTATATCCCTTGCTAGCAAACCAACAGTGGTCGGATTCAACGCTTTTAACTGTTAGGTAATCAAAACATGGAGCGCTCATTAAAACATTAACTTATCAGCTGGAGTGGAGGGGACGGGATGGGTGGGCACTACAGACAAACGACGCTAGAAGCCCAGCAGATACCAGTGATGTCAGTTATGTCCCAAATCCTCGTATCCTACAGCAATTACAGTCAGTGGCCTTAACGTTACCCAGCACCCAAAGAAAAGCACCAAGCTCGGAATATATCCATGGCTTAAACAACAGTGGTGAAACCAGTAGCTCCTTTTGTAAAAACTAGCGATGCCACTAAATATCAACTTCGCTCCGTGGTTCAGCTGTTTCTCATTCAGTAGCGGTGAAAAGAGAATGTGATACAGATTCAGCGAGAAATGATAAAGTACCTGATTGTAGCGAGGACTCCAACGCTACATTCAGTCATTCATCCATTCATGCACAGATTCACAGGGATGCGAAGGTTAAAGCTGCTGAAGACCTGCAGATACTGTTTTCAGTTGACGAAGTATGGAGGACTGATCCTGCCAAATTTGACACTGACTATAAAAATAAATAAATGGCTGGATAAAGTAATTAATGTGGCAAATATTAAATAAAAAAAAACTTATTTGATTTTCCATTATTTGATTATCCATTGTGACATAAAGTAATATTTATAATTTTCAACAGTATTAATTTAACACAATCGCTGTTATTTAATTTCCCATTTTATTTCCAATCTTTTGGTTGTATTAGTTTACCTTTTCCAATTATTTTTTTTCTAATTTTTCCATATTATGTATTTATTTAATACAATGTTACTTATTGTGATCTTTTTTAATTTTTTCATATTCTGTATTTTTTTAAATTTACTGTCACTTTTTAAATCATAAACTATAGCAATGCACGTAGTTTAGATGCCATAACAAAGACAGAGGTCATGTAAGCAATTTAGCTGTTTAAGAATTTTATTTCAATGACGTTGTTACCATTGAGGGAGATACAGCGGAGAAGGACGAGAACAGGAAAAAAAAAATAGTAGAATATGGAACCAAAAGAGAGTAGAGCCACAGATGCATCTAAGATAACCAATAGGGAAGAACATTAAACCGAACAGTAATCAATGTCTTCAACTAAAAGTGAGAATGTGGCAAGACTTATAGGTAATCTCACTAGTAGCAACATTTTTATCCTGAATAGTTTCCCATGTTTACAAATACGTTCTACTTTTAAGCCCAAAGTTATTAAGTGGAAGAGATGAGGAAACCAAACAGGTAAATAGACAAGAGAGAGCAGCTAAAATGACAACTAGGAAGGTAAAGGGACAACAAATTAAAGTTGCGTATTAGACAATATAGGCTCTTCAGTCAAGCTCATATGTAATCCCCCCGCCCCCAAAGTTTATAAATCCCCCCCATGTGAAGCATGTAAGGAGGGAATTCCCCGTGTTTGGGGGAAAAAAAAATAATTTCAGGCTCTGTGATATCGTTCTTTACTGCAGTGAGGCTAAATGCCAAAGATGGTTGTGGGATATTCATGTTCATGGAAAAAATGCGTTGGAAATATTGGTTAATTGCAGTGGACCATTGCAATATTAAACTATTATAATGCAGTTTTTTTTATTTATTATAAAGATAATATTGTACACCTTTAATTGAATCCATATGACCTTCACACACTGCAAGTTTCCAGTTCCAGAGGAAGCAAAGCAGCCACAGAGCATCACTGGGTCATCACCATGCTTCACTGTAACCGTGGTGTTCTTTACAGTGTATGCTTGATTCTTCCCTCTCCAGATACTAATTGTTAGGCCTATAAAGTTCCAGTTTTGATGAATCGCTCCACTGAACAGAATCCCAAAGCCTCTATGGTCTATTTTGTGTGGTTTTGAACAAGTTGGAGGTGACTTTTCTTGTGGCTTTTGGCCAGTTGTGGCATTTCTTCTTGAAGTTGAGGCATGGAGCCCATCAGGGTTCGGTATGTACCCCATGGTGGAAACTAAAAGGTCACTGCAGCCATTAAGTCTTGTTACAGGTCTTATCAGTCAGTGTTGCAACCACCTGCCTCCTCTTTCTGCTACTTCCAGGTAACACTCTCAGGGATTTTCAGGGACTTTGCTTTCTTTTTGAATCATTTCCTTTCTTTTTGCAATTTAATGGTGTCTCTTTTGAACTTATTGGATAATTTTCTGGTCATATTTCTAACATGCAGTGAAACATTACAGTCAAGAGTCCAGGCATCTGATGTGGTCTTTCCTCAAGCAGTGGTAAACCAACTTATGAAGCTCTTTGTTTGAAATTGTGTGCTTTTATGAAGGAATCTGTTTAGGAAGTTGAATCCTTTTGAGGCTGTAGTAGCCATTGAAAGTCAAATTTCGTGTTGAATATGGATAAAATCCTTCTATTGGCTTTATTTAACTATTCAGACTTTTCTTGGGTAATTTGCTTATTGCAAACACAACTATTTTACATTTTTGCAAATTTAATTTGCACAGGGGGTTGAATAATTCAGATGCATCTGTAATACTTCAATTTTAGTTAAAGTATCCTCTTTATGCTGAATATACTTTTTTACAATTGGATGTAAAGAACCAGCTTGAAAAAACTCCAGTGCTGCATGTGTTTTAATAAGCATGGAGATGGTGACTGGTCCCTATGTAGTGTAGGTGGTCTTTGGGGACTGTGACACAGTATAGACTGACCTCATCAGTCATTCACACGATCAGTAATTTTTACATCAGGGCTTTGAACATAGCTGCAGAGACAGTTTTAAATGGTATGTAGGAGGCAGAGGTGTTGAAAAACATCCTCAGCTCTTTTGCTGCCATCAATATTATAGCATGAGATTACCATTTGAGAGAACAGAGTTATTTTATTTATTAACAAAATAGTTTTGGATCAGTACCCTTAAACTATTATTTATTTATATATTTATTTATTATTTTAGTAATCGAGTAATCTGTCGATTATTATGACAATTAACCGAGTAATTGAATACAAAATTGTCCCCTTCTGTAGTAGCTACTAAAGCTAGTAAAAGAAATATATGAAATAGAAAATGTTAGTTAAAAACAATTCGGTTCCCTTTTTTTTTTTTTTTTTTTTTTTTTTTTTTTTTAATAAGAAAACATTTTATTGCTATAAATCCAATATGATTTAAACATCACTTTTAGTCTACATTTGAAGTATGAAAAAAGGTTTGTTTGTTTGTTTGTTTTAAATGCAAAAACAGATGAGAAATGCATTTCACATTAACTTCTTAAAATTAGAAACTTAGAAAAACTTAAATTGAGACATTAGTAAACACTGCCTTTGATATTACACTTTCAGTCTCAAGTTTGAAGCATAAAAATACTTTTTATACAAAGTAGATATTTCATATATATAATCTATAAAAATCGATAATTTTTTTTTTTCCTTCCCACATCATTACTTTTTTTTTTGACTCGCAAGTACATGTAATGCTAGCCAAAATGTGTTTCCTTGTTCATGTATAACGTGCCAGGTTCTGTACTAACAGTCACAGATAAAAGTTAGTCCTTTGCAAAGGGAACAAAAATCTCACCTGTTAGCAGCCACGAACGAGCTTGATGCATGTAATGGATGTTTTCTGCTGAGGTGTTCAAGGATGGAGCGTCGAGGACGTGCTATTGTGAAACACCAACTCCACTTTTCAGAACACGCACTGAACTGTTATCTTTTCTATTTAGTTTAAAGTGGTGGCTTCTTTCTGTCCCTCGTCTCCCTCCATAGCTACTAATAGCACTGAGCATTCGTCAGCTCAATGGCGGAAGTGAGAGCGTTGTACAACACAAATAATCATCCGGCCGGAACACAGTGCACTAAATAGTAAAACATAATTTAATGAAGGCTCAAGGCAGATAGTTTGCCTCATGGAATTTTAAAAATGGAGGTACTCAAATCATTCGATGAACTGTTACAGCCCTAGTTTGGTTATACAGCAATATTCCAATCTTTTAAGCGCAAGTAGGACTTCAGTATATCATCAGAAAATGAAAGTGTATGGCACCTAAATTGACTGGATGGCCAATTAATCAGAGCATTAGCCAGAAGGCCCAGGAGAGCTCTGGAGGAGCTATGCAGATCGACAGCTCAGATGGGAGGATCTGTTGATAGAATAGAATCTGGCTTTTATGGGGAAGTGGCAAGAAGAAAGCTCTAAGAAGGCCTGTTTGCAGTTTCAAGATGTAGAGTACGCAGCAGACGTATACAGTAGAAGGCCATCTAATCAGAAAATAGTCCTTTTTGGCCTACACTTAGAACACTACATTGTGGATATATGATTATGATGGCTTCACATCACTTTGAACCATTCACATAACAAAAACCCCATAGTGGTGGCAGCACTACAATGTAGAAAAGTTTGGGGGGTTTTTCAGAAGGGATGGGTTAACTGGTCAGAGTTGATAGGAAGATGGATAAATCTAAATATGGGTTAATACTGGAAAACACAAAAACTGTTGGCAGCTGTAAAACACTTGAAACTGGGGTAATGGTTTACCTTCAAACAGGACAGTGATATGAAACATAATCAGAGTTACAACAGAGATCAAAGCAGATCAATGTGTAAGAAAGTTCCTGTCAAAGTCTAGTCATTAATCCAACATTGCTGTTCACAGAAACTCTCGAAGTTTAACATCGAGCAATAAGTTTAGTCTCCAGATGTGCTGTTAGCAACATCAACACATGGTTCTATAGAGTGTCCTTCTTGGACTAAATGGAAATTCACATAAAAATTAAGTTAACAAATTAGAAAGCCTTGCATTCTTTTCCTTCCACATCACAACGGTGCTCTATTTTGTTTGTCTGTCACGTAAAATACCAATAAAATACGTTAAAGTTTGTGCTTCTAAATTTGCAGAATGTACAAATGTTGAAAAAAAAAAAAAAAAAAGCACTTTTTCATTGGATATACACTGACGTTTTGAGAATGATATGTCTTAGTAAAGTGAGCAGGGCTGTGAAGAGAACAACACTCTAGCTTGTCCATACTTAGCGGGGGACAGGACCTTGGCCGGACTGGCCTTCCAGGCATCCCCCTGGATTAGGCCGCCACAGAGGGGGGTGGATTCAAATGAAGCTGAACACACAACCAATCAAGTTTCTGATCACTCTTCTTTTAGGTTTTATTTTTTTTGCTACGTTGATTCTTCTCTCTCCACAAGCTTTTCTTTAACTACAGTGACTCGCCCTATGCCATGTTTTGTTGTTCTTCTTAAATGTTATGTATGAGCTTTGAATACAATTACTTTAAGTTTATTTAAAAAAAAAAAAAAAAAACACCAAAATTTTACTAGTAATAGGGTAATTATGGATAGCTTTGAGTCTTAAACTAGACCTGCAACGGTAAATATTGAACAACATTTCTATATATTATTAAGGATCTTTGTCGGATTTAGAAAATAATTTCTAGTCTTTCTATCATGTTTCTTAGATATCCTTCTTTTTTTTTTTTTTTAAACTGTCTTCCTCTAGCTTTCTAATCTATGACTGACAGAACAGCTGTTCAAGTTCTCAAATGCTCAGACAGGCCCTGACTGTGAGGAAATTAGCTCTGGCCTGCTGGTTGGAGAAATTTGTCCTTCTGCAGCTTACTGCTCTTAAAATGACGTGCACCAATACATTCTTGCTCCTAGTCACCTGAACTTGCCATCAGACACTCCTCAACTCTGTTTATCGATGTCCACCAGATAAACGTAAATATTTTCTTTGTGCTTGACCCCAATTTGACTGATTTATGTAAAAGGAGGAAGCTTTAAAGGCCTGTTTTTGGCAGCGCAGTACTGTACCCTTACTGACAGAATTTAATAGCCTACTAGTAATAACATGCATATTTTGGCATAAAAGACGCACCTCCACACATTTTCGGCACACACTTTGCTTAAAAGCATGCCCACTCACAGGCCCCTGAATGCACGGTGCTCTGAAAGAAATGCATCAGCAAGCTTCAAACCACTGCAGCTCAGGCTGCGGCCCTCCAAAATAAAAATAAACAGCGGGCAGCTTGTTGGAGTTCCTTGTTGCTAGGGGTTTCCCTGAGGGCGGGTGGGGGTGAGCTGCTGATGGAGGGGTGAGTTGGGGGTTTTCTGATGATGGAACGGCTATAAATACGCACCATCAATGTTGTGTCCTGCTGTGTTCTCAGTTTAGTCCATGCAAGCAAACTGTATGTTATCAGAGCAGTTGACACAATCAGCCTAATGCACAAAGTACTGGAGCTGTAGTATACAATCCAGGTTATACAGCCTCTGTCACCAGTGGCCTCTATGAGATAAGACTTAGTTAGTGTGGCAGGGTGTGTGTTTGTGTTAGCTGCTTTATTTAGCCTCAGAAATGGCCTGGTTCTGAAATCCAGGGTCTGTTCAGTTCAAACCTGTTTAGGCCAACTTCAACTGGACATTTGGCCTGAATTTTAACTCTTAGAAAAGCTTGAACTGCAAGTTGTGGCCCAAAATATCTACCTTTTTTACATATATATGTGTCACTTTAAAGTCTGTTTTAAACTGTTGAAACTGGAAGATTTCAGTCTTAACCAAATTAGCTACCTAGTCTTAGTTTGCACTAAAATGTGCACTGAAAAGATTTGTATTGCCAGTTCCTGATCTTTGGGTTGTGTAAAGCCTAGACATAATGATTATAACCCATTTGGAAAGAGAGGGCCAATCACTTTAAAGGTGGGTTTTTGTATTTTCTAAAGGAAAATACGAAAGGAAACACCAAATCATTACAGATTTGACATTTTGAAATGTCTTTTGCAACTCCTGTTAGCCAAGATAATCTTACTAATCACTATCACTGTGACAAAGACCTAAAAATACATGGCCAGAGGTGCTTTTCTTTGTCCAGTTATTGTAAAAAAATTGTTGGAAAAAATAATTATGAATTATATTATCTAAAAGGTAAAAATGTAATTTTTAAGTAAAGTATTTTACATACATTCACACAAGTCCTTTCTCTTTTATGAGAAACATTAGAAGTTTAGATTATGGCCAGCTCATTGATTTTTGTCAATTGCCATCTTACTGACAGAGCCTGCAGATAAATGTACACCTGTTTAAAGGTCAAAGGGCATTCTCGTAGCTTTTTTCAGTCTTTAATTCCTTTTAGATCAGTTATAATCGGACGTGAGGTTTTTAAACTGGATCTGGTTTAACTGCCAAGCAAAGCATCTGAACTCCTTTTTTTGAGTGTTTTTACTAACAATATGAAGATATATAGAAAGTTTAGTCCAAATTTATTGGTTCTTAAAGTTATAGATTTAGTTTAGCTAAAATACCGTTTAAAAACAAACATAAACATAATAAAACCCAACTAGATGGGGATTTTGGGCTTAAAACAAGTGGTAAAAAAAAAGTCTGGAATTTGAACATGGACAATTTTTCAGCACTCTGTGACAAATATATTGTTTATGTTAAATCCTGTCTGTCTGTGTCCTTCAGTATGATCACTACAGTCTTGTTTACTCAGTCCAACCCCATTATGCTAATTGGCTCAATGTCATGTGTCAAACCTATGTAATTACTGAGCTGTGCATGTAACCTTCTCATGTTTACCCACCGTCATGCCTTATCTTGGATGCTTGGAAACCCAAATAGAACAAGGCTGTTATTTTCAGTAACACACAAGCTTACATGTTGTTTCCTCTTTACAACACTCATCTCGATTCAGGCTGGCTGTTGTTAATGGAGTCACATGTCTCCCTCAATGTGCAGGGTGAACTGTTTGAGGGCTTAGCATGCTTAGGAGGACACAATCATTAATGACACTTTTGGGAACATTGAGGGGTTTTTTTTTGTTTGTTTGTTTTGTTTATATATATATATATATATATATATATATATATATATATATATATATATATATATATAATTACTCAAACAGAGAGTGGAACCTGATAGATTTTCCTGGGTGCTCCATTGTGTTGCTTTCTACTGTTTGGGCCTCTGATAGGCTGTTTCAGGGTTAAGCTGAACAAAAGGATGTTGATGTGTGCCAATTGAGAAAGACCTGCATTGATCTTGCTGATTCATGATGTGAATTATCAGCCATTCTAGCAGAGACGTCCAGATGACTTGCAGAGGCTTTTGCCATGTTACTGTCACTCATACAATAACTCAGTAAAAATGGTTCAGACTCGGAGGAAGATGCTATATATATATATATATATATATATATATATATATATATATATATATATATATATATATATATATATATATAAAATATGTGTGTGTGCATTTTCCTGCTGCAGTCCCCTCTTGAACAATTGTTTAAGTGTTCCTTTTCAGTGTGTCTGTGTAAATGTGTATGGATGTGGGCTACCTTGGGGGCTAATGGGTTCCTGTTGCCTAGTAACACTATTGTGGGTGCACACAGCATTTATGAAAGTGTGTGTGTGCTCAGTGTTAGACTATATGAGATTATCATAATCATCTCACAGTTACATCGGGTGTCCCTCAGAGCTGCTCATTAGCATGGTGGTGTGAGGAGCCTCTGATGATGCAAACCTTTCATGTTTCTTGTTGCGCTAAATGAAATCTCAGCTTTAAATGTGTTATTCTAGCATGTTTTATAAAAGATTGAGCTTTAAAATCATTCTAATGTAAGATAGTACATTACATTGAAGTTGTAGTGGATAGAAAAGAAGATATCTTAATAAATGCATCATAGCTTTTTACATTTGACAGTTTATACATTTTTCTTTGTAGCATAATACCATCACACATGTATGGCTAAAGTGTGAAACGTTATGCAGAGGTTAAAAACGCATCCGTCTTGCTCCTCGGGTTTATGTAGGAGGTATACGATCAACGCTTAGGTCCATTGTGTGTATTGAATCTGTGCATTGAGGCTCTTGTTCCTCTGTAAAAACCAAGGAAACAAGGTGACAACAGGCTACAAATGCATACTGCTGTATTAGTCACTTTCTTCTTAACCCCCTCTGCTGTGATTTTTTTTTTTTTTTTTTTTTTTTTTTTTTTTTTTGTTTCCCTTTAGCAGGTGTTGCAACAAAAAAAAAAAAAAAAAAAAAAAAATCACAGAACATCTCCTACCTTTCTTGGCTCTCACATCTAGCTGTCATCTTTTCTTCAGACTTTTCTGCAGGAACACAGCTGTCTGTAAATTTCAGAGAATGCACTTTTTCTTTTTTTTTTTTTTTACTGGAAGTTATTTGAAGCCATGACGGGTTGTTTTTTTTTTTTTTTTTTTTTTTTTTAATATGTCTTGCACCACATTTTAGGATTTTGGCTGCATTGAGCTGGAGTTCTGCCTTAGATCTAACCCTAACAGTGGAAAGACTTTGAGCTTACATTTATTACACAGTAGGAAGAACTTGCATAAGTGAATCATGTGGTTGTAGTTGAATCAAACATGCTAGTGTTTTTGTCTCTTAGCCAGGAGCTATATTGGCCACATTTTTCTTTTTTAGTATATTTTTGTAGGGACGAATGTAAAGTAGGAATTAATACTGTATACTTCAGCATATAAAACCTTTGCCATTTTTGCATTGCTTTCCTTCAGTTGGGCCTTTGCTTATATAAAACCTTAAATATATTTAAGAAAATATTTAAAATGCAAATACAAAATGGCTTATTGAGACCCAGTAATGCAAAGCAATTATTTTAAAAAAGCATAGTGTGATAATGGCTATCATTCTCTAAATTGATGGATCAGAGATGAGTTTTAGTTCTGGAGGTAAAGAATTCCACCTGTTGACCCCTGGGACAGAGGACCTATTTGTCCTCGAGACAAAGCAGCCAGTCCAGGAGCGCCATTTATTTTTCTTGGTGCTGATTGGCTGTACCTTCAAGAGTGTGGATAAGGAAGATTGTAGATAATAGCTTCTGTGGTAGTGTTAAGATGGTGTAATTTCAAAAATCAAAAATCAATCCAGCTTCAAAGTTTTCAATGATGCTACAATATTGTGCTAAGCTAACTCAGTTTAGTACAGAGCATCTTGATTGTCCTAACTTTATGGCCCCACCAGATCTTTGTTGTAGATTTTCCCCTCATCTCTGGTCTTCCTCCATTACATTAATGTAAACAGAATCAGAGTTGTACGACTGCAATAACTGTCTCCTGTTAAACATGACGGCTGAAATGTGTAGTCATATAAAATAAATCAAGCAGTCAGTCATGCGAGGGATCTTTTCAGTACTATCAATATCAAAATAAGTTAGTTTTACTATTTTCTCCACTGCTTTTAAATGAAAGCATCAATAAATATCAAATTTGAAAATATTATTAAATGCAATTAGTGTATGCAGTTTAGTGATGCAGATCATACCTCTTTATACCACTGGGGTCCTAAAGAAGAAATGGGTATGTTTTTCAAGAGCAGTGTATGTGTTCGTGGGGTTATGATTGCTGTGTCATGCAGTCACAGCCATACAGTTGCCTTACAAAAGTAGTAATAAATAGTTCTTATTGTCACTTTCATCGTTATCACAATAGTACCACAAAATATCGTGATAAAACTTTTAAGTCCATATTGCCCACACCTAATGAGTGTATTAAAATATTTTCAGAGGAAGAGGAAGGGACCCGAGGAAGATATTGAGGTAACGTTAAATAGAGATGCTCAATGTTCTTTATTGTGACGCAGTTTCCTCAAATTCTGAGAAATATAGAAAGTGTTCTGATAGTGATCTGTACTGTGACACGTGTAGTATTTATATATTCCGCTCCTTGCATGATATTGGTTGAAACAAATCTAACACGTCCCAATTATATTAGACACACAGGCTGAAGTAGTGGAGGAGGTGAGTGAAGGAGAGAAAAGTGGAGAGGCAGAGCAGGAGGGTACATCTTCCTGCGCAAGTGAGCATGTTTCCATACAACAGGGTGTTAGAGCTCTTTTTCAAGAAACCCAGCAAAATAAAATGCTCTAGGCCAGGCTGCAAACTGGACCATTAGATTACCACACTAGAGTTTTAATTTCAGCTGTACACAGTGAAGATTGTGAATAAATGTTTTTCAAAAAACATTCAGTTTGAGAAGGTCATAATTAAAGCTATGTTGTGTTCTACAGTCATGTGTCCACCCCCCCTCACCCTCCCCCGGCGGCCCACCACCCCTGTTTATAAAAAAAAAAAAAAAAAAAAAATCTAGAGGAAACCCTGTCCTGCACCATACCACCGCCTTAATGTTGACTTTTTCTTGGCTGAGTTGGATGGCATGCTTTTCTCTGATGCTGGCAGACATCAGACTTGTTGGATTGAGACTGAGAAGGGGACTCAGGCTGTGAGAAGGCACTCGTCTTTGCTATCATGAATAATACATGTACCTACACTCTTGGCAGCTTCTGCCATCAATAAGGGATCTGGCTACTGTGCTCAGATGTTCTCTGCTCAATAGCTGTATCAAAATTTGTATCCAATATGTCACAGCTCTTTTTTTTGTTTTCTCATCTGCGCTTTGGTATATCTCTTAACCTGATGGTGTTGCACTAAAAGGATGCAGTTAGTTTTGAAAGATCTACTTTGTGGGCATATTTACATGTGAATTTAATTATACCGACTAACCCAAGGGTTGTAGCCATTACTAACGGATTAACTTATGGGTAAGCTGTTCTAAAAACAAAAAGTAGTAGTCCTCACTAATTATCATGTTGCCAAATCGCTTGAAGTTATTTTGTGAAGGCAAAATAACTTCAAGTTGTGTTGTTGGGGGGGGTTTATTTTATTTTTTTTTTTATTTATTTATTTTTTGAGAAACAACTTTTTAAAATTTTTCATTGAGGCTAATTACAAAGTGACCACTATTGTTGTCAGTTTATCTGCTCATCAAACTAGTATTTCAAGTACTTGCAAGAACATGTGAACAGTTAACACAAGAAAGCGAAAGAGTATATTGTTGCATACTTGAAAGCTGTAGTTCTGCTAGTAGCTCCACTTCCTGCTAACATATTTAGATCATTTAGATCAATACCTGAATGATAACTTCCAAAGACAGATCGGTTATAATTTTTCATTATATGTTTAGAAGGTAAAAGATTAGAATAAGTCTTGTTTCATAGAGGTTATGTTTTATGTTTTGTTTCGATCTGATAAAAATAATCTTATCTACATAGGAAACTTAAACTTGTAAGTCTTGTTCAGCTGTCCTGGACCCAAGAGTAATTAAAGATATAAGCCACTTGTGTGTTTCCTTTCACTAACAGTTGGACTGATTAAAAAAAAAAAAAAAAACAGGTTCTTTAGGATTTCACAAAAATAGGAAGTTTTTAAAAAGTTTGGCGTGTTCTCATGCCTATACCATCACACAGAGCAGCAAGACTCAACAGTAGTGGTGTGATGATTCATCAATCCCTCTTTAAGTTTTGATATAGTAAATGTTTCAAGAATCACAACATTTCTTTTGATGATCTACTCTGTCCACAATAGTTGAGTTGAAGTTTGACTTGTCCTGGTTACTGCATATTTACTTCTAAGGATATCCTAATCCCAAAAAGTATTAAATGCTCCCCACAGTGTTTTTACAAAAAAGAATCCTGGTTTGATTACTCTCAAACAGTGACCTGCAGTCAGGAGACGCAGGTGAGGCACCGCCTAAATATTATTTTATTTTTCAGTGGGCAGTGGGCTTTAATAACTCACCATACTCCGTCAAGTGCTTATTTTTTACATGTAATATTAAATTCATTGTGTTGATGCTTTTTGACGTGCTTGCCCAACTTCCCCAAACTTCACATCAATCTCACAGACGGTGCAAAAGTTCCACATAACAGAAATGTTTGCTTAGGATTTGCTGCTGTGCGCTTGCACAGTATGAATTGAAGGGGAGAGAAACACTGCACACAGGGTCTCTGCAGGCTGTAAAAATGAGATACAGGTGATCGGATTATGAGATCAGCAACAAAAGACATTTATCGGCGAACACTGATCACATACTTTTTCACGGAAATTGGCCGATAATGATCAGTGGCAGATCAATTGGAACACCACGATCGGACGCGATCCAGTCTCATAATATATCGCAACTATATCGTTATCGTGTTATCAGTGTATGCAATATTCATATCACAAAGGACTACGTGGAGTGCAAGAACCGTTGGCTAACATATTTCAAGGGTTAAGAACTTGCATTTTACATGCCTGTTGGACAGAGTCTCACAGGAGCAGAAGTTCACACAGGACACTGACATTGCTCAAAAAGTCAGAGGTCACAGAGTGTAGGAAGGTCAGAAGAGAAACAGAAGAAAGAATAAAACATGCATATATCCCACCTTATATCATGATCGCAATATTCTCTAATATCCTGGAGTCCTAGTTTTAGTATTGTGAGGTTTTTTTTTTGCCTAGAGATGTTTCACCTCCATTAAGCAGTCACGTTCAACAGTTAGTAGGGATGTAAACACTGCTGCAGAGAAGTAACTTTTTACTGATTCCTGCTACAAATTTTGTATTCTTGTTTGAACCCAAAGGTTCATTCAAGCCTTTCTGTGTTCTGTTGGCAATCGTTTATACTCTTCGTATACTTGTTCCAACAATCCAAAAATCAGTATTTTGGCTAATAATGAATTGTTTTCAGGTGTGACAGTGCTGATGTAAGTCGAGTTTAGTTTACAGAACTGATGAATATGATTCTGATGTATGAAAGACTGACTGTTCATAGATTACCCAAAGAACTTCTCTCTTTCTCGACGGAAAACGTAGAGATTATTTTTTAACCCTTCCTTTTGGTTTGGCTGAGAGTGATGACATTTTCCCAGACTTTAGTCATAGGATTGGGTTCATCATAAATTTATTCTCTACGTTAGTGATAGGTGATGCTCTGGGAATCCCAGCAGGATATTTATAGTGTTTTATAGTCAGCAAATTATTCACAAATCCCTACAGTTTTCTCACATATGGTTTGATTTGCTTCACGCATAGAGAATACTAGTAATCGACACTGAAAAGCACATTTCAATTAATAACTTGCAAATAAAAAGAAAAAAAAGCCTGAAAAGAATACAAATGCACATTCTCATAAGAACTGAAATCACCTATGTTTAATGTGAAGCCAGCGGAGGAATGTGACTGAATGGCTTTTGGACTTTTGGAAAGCTTGGTTTTAATTCTAATTAAATGAGGATTCACATCAAAATACTGCTCAAAAGATAAAGGGAACACCTAAACAAAACAATGCAACTCCAAATTAGTCAGACCTTTTGTGGAATCAATGTCACCAGTTAGGTAGTAACACTTATTGTGAATCAATTTCACCTGCTGCTGTGCAAATGAAACATACAAGAGGTGGAAATGCGAGGCATTTAGCAAGATAACCCCTATAAAAGAGTGATTCTGCAAGTGGTAACCGCAGATCATTTGTTTGTTCTCATCCTTTCTGGTTGAACTTTTGGTCATTTTTTCATTTTGTTAGTTCTGTCACGCATAGAGGCATCATGAGGTGTATTTACAGCCCACTGAAGTTGCTCAATTAGTGCAGCTAATCCAAGATGGAACATCAATGCGGGTGGTGGCAAGAAGATCTGCTGTGTCTCTCAGCACAGTGTCCAGAGCATGGAATAGATACCAGGAGATAGGCCAGTACACCAGGAGATATGGAGGGGGCTGTAGGAGGGCTACAACCCAGCAGCAGTACCGCTATCTCATCCTTTGTGCAAGGAGGAACAGGAGGTCCACTGCCAGGGCACTACAAAATGACCTCCAGCAGGCCACTAATGTGCATGTTTGTACTCAAATTGTCAGAAACAGACTTCATGAGGGTGGTATGAGGGCCTGACTTCCATATATATATATATATATATATATATATATATATATATATATATATATATATATATATATATATATATATGTAGCCTGTGCAGGATGATTGGCGTTTGCTAAGGAACACCAAAATTGGCAGATTCGCCATTGGGTTAGGGTTAACCCAATGGCGAATACCCTAACCCTAACCCATTCGCCCTAACCCTAGCACCCTGTGCTCTTCATGGATGAAAGCAAATTCACACTAAGCACATGTGACAAACGTGACAGAGTTTGGAGACACTGTGGAGAACGTTATGCTGCCTCCAGCATCCTCTAGTATGACCGGTTTGGTGGAGGGTCAGTCATGATGTGGGGAGGCATTTCTTTGGATGTCCGCATAGCCCTCCATGTGCGAGCCAGAGGTGCCCTGACTGCCATAAGGTGCCGGGATGAGATCCTCAGACCCATTGTGAGACCATATGCTGGTGCAGTGGGCCCTGGGTTCCTTCTTATGCATGACATTGCTTGGCCTCATGTTGAGTATGAATCCAAATCCACATCTCCATGGTGTAATAATTTTGATTTACATTGATCATTTTTGTGTTCTTTTCTTCTCAATCAATTCCACTGTGTTAACAATAAAGTTTTTCAATGAGAATATTTAATTAATTGAGATCTAGGATATGTTATTTTAGTGTTCCCTTTTATTTTGTGAGCAGTGTAGTAAAGAAAATTTTAAAAAGTAACCATGTTACGTTGACCATGTGGCCAGCTATATGTAAAGTGAGTTTAAGTTTTGCGCACCAGACTTAAACATGTGATATATCCCCATACCTCCATTTGTAGAACTTAATTTGGTAAGAAATGCTTTTCAGTTTAAATGTTCATGACTTGAACAGCAGGGCTGCCCTGAGTTGCTCAGCTGTTGTGAATAATAGAACAAGCCAATGAACACTCGCACCTCAGGTCTGAAAAGGACATATTTAGCTGTGCAATAAGCTCTCCTAAACATGGCTTTGATTTACAATCCTAAATCTGTATCTGTAACATTGATACTCCATGTACAGGCTCAGCTGTTATGAGCTAAGCTGGTGTCATCTGCTGTGAACAGGAAACAGGAGGCTGCTGATAAGAAAGTGTTTTGTATCAAAGAAGAGCTGCTTGCTCAGCTCTGATAACTAGGCCTAGTGGACACAGGCACCCCGGGGAAACTAGCTCATTTTAAGTCTGTGCTTGTTTGTGGATTTATTGTCTCTAACAAATTAAAATAAATTGGTGACCTCTCCTTATTAATAATTGCTTTTAATATGTGCAAATTTAATGGAAATTAGATACAGAACGATGCATAGTAATTTTAGGCTGAAGTTCCTTGTTTTGCTACCAAATGCACAAAGGAAATATGTGAAACAATCAAAAATAGCTTTTATATAACCAATTGAATTCACCAGGTTCTTACAGCTCAAGTTTTCCATTGCTTGATGGAAATGTTGAAAATGTTTTATCTTCTGTTCTTAAAGCTGCAGTATGTAACTTTTATGAAAAATGTTTTTACATATTTGTTAAAATTATCATTATTTTGTAACAGTATAATAAGACAGATGATCTGTGAAAAAAATCAAGCTCCTTTAGCTGCACCCCAGTGCTCCCAGTACAAACTGCAGAAATACACCAGTCAGTCAGAAACAACCAATCAGAGCCAGGAGGAGGATCTTCACACTGTCAGGCATGCTCATGTATGCGCCGCTCACACACTTCCCCTTGCTCTCTGCTAAGCTAGAGCTGGATCATAACAACATAGCCTGCCACTAATGCTAAAGTTAGTTACCATAGCCACCGATGACTGTGGATAAACAGTTTTCCTGGAACGGTAAGTTTTTCTTCACCATTAGCACTGGAGGTGTCCCGATACCGATATTGGTATATCGATATCGGGCCCAGTACCAGCATCAAGTACTCATACTTGTAAGAGCAAGCCGATACTCTAAACAGATGCCATGTTTCTGCTGGATTTTCCTCCTGGGCTGCGCTGTGGTGCACCTCAACAATAAATAAATACAACAATAAATCATTTGCTGATTCTCAGAAAAAATAAAAAAAACGGATGAAGATGGGAGAAGTTAGATGGCTGGAGGGGACGAAAATGTCTGTAGCTGGAGCAGAGGTCTTGCTAGACTTCTTCTGTTGTCTGTCATTTTGACTGTCAAAAAAAACAAAAACTCCAATTATCTATTTTTACTCATCAATTTTTAAAATGACATTTAATTGTGTTTCATTTTCATTCTCTGTGTATGTATTTTCTTATTAAATGCGCCAATGAAGCCGCAGCCCGACCAGACAATCAAACAAATAATTTTAGCCTGACCCGAATTTTGGCTCGGGCTATGGATCTTAACTCCAGTAAAAAAAATGCATCTTTTGATGAGTAATTTGATAAAGCATTTGAAGACTAAACAATCTGTATGTCATTCTCTACTTATGATTTGTTAAAACAGTTAGAGGGACTGTAGGCTTAAAAAGAAGACCCTGATATAATAAATAAAATAATTTTGTTTTCAAAAGTTATTGGGTGAAGTGAAATAGGACTTGTTAATTACTTGGTATCAGTAGTCGGTATCGGTGAGTACCTAAACTGAAGTACTCGTACTCTGTCTTGAAAAAACTGGTATCGGAACATCCCCAATTACCACATTTAGCAGTGCATACACGAGGGTGATTGACAGCACTAAGACCTTCCTTCTGGCTCTGACTGGTTAATTTTTTGGTCGGAAGTGGTGTGTTTCTGTAGACAGCGATAGTAAAAGTTACATACTGCAGCTTTAATCGATCTTGTCTTTCGAGAAATATAACCCTTTCTTTAGAGAAGTGGAGCTCTTTTTAATAGGTGTTCTTATTTTAGGTCTGTTCCTTTTAAGCATTTAGGTTGTTGGACCATTGAACACACCTTATCTCTTCTTTTACAGATTTGTGAACTTGATGCACCTCAGTGATATTTATCATACCCTTGAGCCATTTAATAAAATGTGCTATCAAATAATCTACTACTTGGTTTATCATTATTCAGGGAAAGGACAAAGAAAAGTGAGGTCATTCTCGGCTACTGGACAATGTGACAGGATTACCTGCTCGAGGCCATAAACACAAAAGAATATTGTTCTAAAACCATTTTATAGGGCACAGTGACACCTTGCATGCTGCGGGTTGAGGAGTTCTCTTATGGTCATGCTCTTAACTATTGAGTCACTTGACTGCTGGGTTAAAAATAAGAAAATAAGGATTGAAAATAAGGAATTTAGAAACAAAAGTGTGTGTGTGTGTATATATATATATATATATATATATATATATATATATATATATATATATATATATATATATATACACACACACAAAATGTATAGTGGCCTCAGTTTCACTTTTGATTTCAAATAGATCTGTTTAATTTTTAATTGAGTCACCTGGATTGACCAATAATGATAGATTTACTGCATGTGAATGCATTGAACAGGTTTGTCTCAAGACACAATTCTAAAGCCTAGAAGTGATCAAATGAAGTATTTTAAATCCTACTTCCACTTGTTGTGGTTTTGTCAAGTAATTCTGTAATATTGTAATGGTTACAATGCTTGTTCGAGATGTCAGAGTGACACAGGCGAAGGAAAGCTCACTGTTCAAAAAAAAAAAAAAAAAAAATGTTAAGAAAACCCAATACTTTGTGCAGAAATGTTTCACATAACATATGTAAGTAGTCTGCTGAGGATGATGATTAAATGAAAATGTAAGGTAGATGTTTCTTTAAGTAGTTCATGAGTTTGTTTTAGCAAGACTTCAGAACAAGTTGCCATATGTTTCTTCTGACATTCATTTTTCCTCTCTTGTTTAAACGTGGAGTGCACTTAAGTAGACAACTTTGCAACAGCCTCATTTTTAGTTGGATTTTTTTGGTACTTGCATCATATTCCAAAAATCTATCATTTCTTATTAATTTTTTGGTATTTCTGACAGTTTCTCAAAATGGCAGATTTACATCTATTAATGCTGGAAAATCTTAGATCGCAATAGTCATACTATCAATGTGTGCAATTTCTCAAATGGAGATCTGCTTGGAAGCCATATTTTGCGGGCTTTTATATATTGCATGTGTCGTGCATTAACAGTCTTCATGGAAATAATATATCTGGCCAGTTGGATAAACTTTTACTGCCCTTAATGCCCTAATAGATAGATTCTTTGGCTAACGTTCATTCAACTATGGTCTGCTAACATCAATGTATACCTGAATGCAAATTGAGGAAAATGGTTCCCTCTGATGGAAAAAATAGATCAGAAAATCCATAGAACAGGTGGCAGTTTTAAGATCTGTGTTGTTAAAACCAGCTTGTTGTTTTTGCCTGTATTGGCCTTGCTTCCAAGTCTGAGTTTATTGTATTTCTGACTTAAACTTTTGGCCATCCTAAATTTCTCCCTCTCAATCTGTCTTTCTCACCCTCTCCTCTCTCCTTCCTCCTCTCCTCCTCCAACACATGGAGATTAGTCATCGAGCTGATGTAGCTCAGCGTGCTCGAGTGCTGAAATGCAGGACACCACGCACAACCGTCGTCCTCCTTCCCTTGCATCATGTCAGAAAACAGCAGAGTCATACAATTACAGCCTCTCCCGTTAGGTTTAGATCACATCTGAACAGTTGAGGCCAAAATATTAGATTCATGCAGTTCTCCTTGACTATATTGAAGCTTGTTTATTGTTTTAAAGTTGGGAACTGTCATAAAATGGATGAAATCATCTTGGAAAAATAATCCCATCCTGACCTCCTGGAACTTTTGGCTTCATTTTCATACTGATATGTTGGTGTTTAAATCAATTAGTCAGTCTTATCGGCGCCTGTTATGTTCTTGTGGAGGTCAGTAAACCCAGTCAGAACCAGAATGAACTGAATTGTGAGTCTCATAAATTAGCCACACCTATCTTTTTGAAGATTAGTAGCCTATGTCGTTTAGGACCCCAGCTTAAACCACATAAAGTAATAGTTTGTGGTTGGCTAGTGTGATCATGTGACCGTGTGAATGAGCTTATATAGTAATTGACAACAGACTGCGTTATTGCTTCTGGATTACTCCTTGCTTATTGCTTAGCATAGCGGCCTGAGAGGTGAGGCGTTTCCCTCATGGCAGGAGAACAAAAGATCCAAACGGCGTCTAGTAAAGATGCGCCAGTCGACCACAAAGGCTGTAAGTTTGCAGAATTCAGGTACTTCCTCATAAATCCTCTGAATCCTCCTTCTTGACTATTTTTTTTTTTTTTTTTTTTTTTTTTTTTTTTTTTTTTTTTTTTCCCCACAGCTCTCATTTCTTTCCCACTGCTGTTTTTTATTTAGTTTCAAAGCAGTAGTCCATTTATCAGATTTGGTTTCCTTACATGTTTGCAGTCCAGCAAGTGAAGGGTTTTCAGTAGCTCATTCTTCATGTTCTGATATAAAGGAAGAAGGCTATCAGGACAATATCAATCCAACACTTTTTCCACGCATCACAGCTTTGATAATCTAGAGCTTTGGTCAGACAGCCAAAAGGACAATGTCTCATTCAGAGTTTTTTTTTTTTTCTCTCTTCTTTTTCTCTTTGTTCAGTCGATGCTGATGAGATTAAGAGGCTAGGGAAGAGGTTTAAGAAACTCGACCTAGATAACTCGGGCTCACTCAGCGTGGAGGAATTCATGTCTCTGCCGGAGCTGCAACAGAACCCGCTGGTGCAGAGGGTTATTGACATATTCGACACGGATGGGAACGGAGAGGTGGACTTTAAAGGTAAGCCACAAACCCTCCTGGAGTGTTTAATGCCTGGTTCTCAGCTCTGCTGCTGTTATTGGGCTGTTCCTCGTATATAAAGAAGCTAACGAGTTGGTTTGTACCAGCTTTGTGTTCTATACATCATGAAAAATGTTTTTCTAACGATTGCTATAATACAAACTGTATCTCAAGAGTCTTAGGTCTTTGTGCATTAAATGAAAGCTGAACGTAGTCAGTCTGGAAACTCTGCACATGTTGGCAGTTCAAAACATCAGTTTTTTTCAAACCATGGGTTGATTTTTTTTTTTTTTTTTAAAAACAGCAAGTTTGGCAACAGTTTTTTTTTTTTTTTTTTTTTTTTGGGTGTTTTTTTTTTATTATTTATTTTTAAGATTTATTGCGAATTGAATTCATATAATTTAACTACAGAAAAAAACTTAGTATTGTCTGTTTATATAGAGAGGAATGACTTTCAGTAAAAAAAAGTAAACCTTTTTTTCCTAGAATTTCATCAACAGAATGTAACTGAAAGCAGTGAAGCATAACTAAAAAGGAGTAGTAAGTTATAAGTAGCTTGAAGATTTTTTTTTTTTTTTTTTCTTTAATGGAAAATCTCTTCTTTAGAACATTTTTAACTAACAGTATGCAAAAAAATAAAAAAAAAATTCAAAATTACAAATCATTTCAAAATTCTTACCCCACCCTACTCAACCTCTGAGCAGGTTTAGTCCAATTCACCTTCTGCAACACAGTCTGCTTTACAAATGCTATTTTATAACAAAACCAGGCATCCATGGCTGCTGCATATATGAAAACTGGTCAAAATTGCAGAAATGAACAGTTTATATGCATGTCTGGTGCTTTGTTCCCCATTATACCAGTGGCACAGAGAGAGCACTGTACAACATCTAGTTGTGTAGCTGTTCCCTTAGTCTTGGAAGGCACAGAATAGAGAGAAACATGTTTTTATCAGCTTTTTGGTGACCTATTAACTCGCGTAAAGCTGTTAGGTGTTGGTAGTTGCTGAACCACAACTAGGAGCAAATCCCACAGACTTCCCAACTTGTTGTCCCTAGAATGTGTTCAACTCTGTAGGGACCCTGTGACTCCTGTGCCGCACAAAACAAGGGTGGAATCGCATAAGTTTAATGTCGGTTTGATATGACTAAGATGGGGTTTCATCTCTGCTTCAGCCGGACAGGTGTGGGGGAGAGCCCTTAGCACAGCACAACTCATGCCTGTATCACCCTAACGGATATTAATAATTACAGTAGTCAATGGAAAGGACCCAATTTATGAAGCAGGAAAACATCTTTAAGTTTTGTCTGAACAGTAATAACTGGAACTGCAAAGAAAAACATGTTGGCTAAATTATCAGCAAGTCATATCAAAACACAGAGGAGGGAAGAAAAATACTGTCAGCAAATGTTAATTTAATCCCATGAGGTTTCTCTATTAAACCATTGACATTTGGTCCCATAATTGAAACTTAGGAGGTGGAAGTTGTTATTCTTTCTTTCTTTAATTTATTTTTTAAAACTTGGAATTCAAAAAACTAAAAACAATTTGTGAAAAAAATAGAACTGCTTTCCTAGGACCTTATGTGTGTGAAATCATTCCCAGATCCGAGTCCAGATTGAGCTTTGAGTTTCGTAGGGAAAAAAAAGTAAGGAGGTGGAACAAGAGTTCGATGTTATAGCGGAGCCTGAACATTTTTTCTTTTTGTCTTTTCAGAGTTTATTGAAGGAGTCTCACAGTTCAGCGTCAAGGGCGACAAAGAACAGAAACTCCGATGTAAGTAAAGCTGCTTTCCACATCTGTGGCCAGATGTTACTCTGCTAGTTCAGGCCATCTTATCACGAAGCCACATGTGTTTGTATTATTGCTAAAAGGAGAGTTTTATCTTCTGTGTGTTTCTGTCACCGCTCTGTTAAAACTGCCGGTCCAGCTGCTAACAAAATCCAGTCCAAGAAATGTTTAGGTTAGCTTTAGTAATCAGGACTTTTATTCTGCCATCAAACATTTGTCAACAATAAGTAAAATGTTACTCGACATTTGCACATGACTAACTTGCGCTTTCCTTTTTCTCTTCATGCCGTGCTCCGAACCACAGTCGCTTTCAGGATTTACGACATGGACAAGGACGGCTACATCTCCAACGGCGAGCTCTTCCAAGTGCTGAAGATGATGGTGGGCAACAACTTGAAGGACACACAGCTCCAGCAGATCGTGGACAAGACCATTATAAATGCAGACAAGGATGGAGACGGCAGGATATCCTTTGAAGAGTTCTGTGCAGTAAGTCAAAGCTCTCCCGGGGTATTTTGGGGGGTGTTGACATTTCTGCTGATGCTTCCAGTTTGTGGAGGCGATAAAAGGTCAAAGGGGAAAGAAATCTCTGGAAAGACCGCTGTTTTTTTAGGGGTTTTTTTTTGTTTTGTTTTGGTTTTTTTGCTGGGGCTCAACAGCTCTGGGGTTTCAGTTTCAGCAAGTGAACACTGCTTATGTGGGAGGAGCTGTGTCATGCAACAATCCCGAGGTCTGCTGTGATGAGACTTATCTGCTCTTTAAAGAACCACGACTTCTCTGCTGTCATACTCACTTATAATCCAGCCTTGTTGTGGAAATTAAAAGTCTACTATCAAATTTCATATCAAAGGGGCAAAGAAAGCTGTTTGAACACAGTGGGTGTTCTCGTTTTGAAAAGCCACATCCACTGACTTGTCTCTTGGCGGCACCCAGAGGAACCAGTTTTGCTTCGAGCCAGTTTCTGAAATGAAAAGCTCCATATCTGGCTCTGACAGACACAAGGTCCATTTTTGACAGCTCGATCCCCAGAGCCTTGAACTAAAACGACACTCCGTCCTTCTGAGGGTGTATTTTCGGAATGGTGCAGGAGAACTGCAGCTCAAACATTTCGTGCTTCAAAGAATACAGAGTTTATCCTGAGCAGTTCGCTCTGTGTTTAAAAATAAATAGCTGAAGGTGATAAAGATTCTGTTTGAAGGGTGTTGGTTGTACAACAAGGGTTGGAGTATTTACAATCTCTCTTCACTTCATGGTTCTGTTTGAACACGTTCTGCTTCTCTGTCATGGTGTCACATTACTACCACAAACTTTGATATTTAATATTGGGATTGTACGGAGTAAACTAACAGTAGTACATTGTTGTGAAGTGGGTGGGAAAGGCGGCATGGCTTCAAAATTGTTTACAATTAAAAATATGAAAAGTGAAGAGTCATCTTTATTCGTAAATGGCCCAACCATGTGTAATTTAATCTGGTATAAATATAGTGCACCCCCATAAAACTGACTTTTTAATGGAAGAGTAGCAAAACGTTGAGAGAAAGCCATAAAGGTCCAGTTTACAGGTTGTTATAAGCCAAGTAGGGGACAGAGAGAAAATAGGGTTGAATTAAACACCCTACAAAAGCATTTCACCCTGCGCAACTCTACATCGTCACCGTGAAAGGTGGTGGTGGCAGCATCATGCTGCGGGGGTGCTTTTTTTTCTTATCAGGGTTCCATTTATCACAACTTGGGTTTTTCTTCCACTCATTGATCAGTTTCTGATTTTTAAGTTACTAACAGATACACACATTCAACTCAATGAAAAAATAACAGGAATTATATTTTCACTTTTTTTTTTTTTTTTTTGCCCGTTTGTATTCTTTTACATTTGGGTCGTAACCTATGCTCAAGGTTGATGACCTGTTTTCAGTTTAGATCCCAAACAAACCAACGCAATTCCTCCTCTTCTCAGAATTTGGGAAATAAATATCTCCCTAATAAAACTGTCTATGACTCAACATGATTTGTAGTTAAAAAACAAAACAATCATAAAACCTAACCCAAATGTTTTGTACTCAAGTATTCTTAATGTCCTTAGACTTTTTTTTTTTTTTTTTTTTTTTTTTTTTTTTAATCTGGTAGAGCTGTGATTTAACCTTTTTGATTTGTTCAAAGTTTTTAGTCTAATTTGACTTTTCTGGCCCTGGAATTCATGAACAGAGTAGATTTTTACCTTTTTGGAGTATTCTTTACTTAACTAAATATTTTGAAGAGATTTTGTTATCAGTGAAAGGATCCTGCAAGCACCCAGAATGGTTATCTACCATTCAAAGCCGTTTGATGTTGACTGTTCATTTGGTCTTTCCTGATTTCCCTGCTCTCCGTCATATCTGCAGTGTAAAGATTGGCCTGTTAACCTTGAAGTAAAGAGAACGTTACGGTTTCCCAAACCACTTTCACTTCTTACTTTATCGCTGCTGATTTAATGTCTAAACAAAAGAGCAACAATTATCCCTCCTCAAGTGAGTATAATTGTTAAAATAATGTTAGCTATACCATATGTTTTTGTTTGTTACATGGACTTGAGCAAACATTTGGATTAAACACTCAGATTCACTAAATCACTGAATTTCATAGTAGTAAACTCTTGTTGCTTCTTTGCTCTTTATAGATTAACCCTCAGAGTATAGCAAGCAGATGTCTTGTTAGTGAGTTGGTCTATATGCTCAGGCAACTAGCCTGCAGTCAACTGCTTGACAGACATGACACTTGTAGAATTTCTTTGAATTTCTGCAGCGTCCTAAAAAGTCAACTTAATAACTTAACAATTGCTGTTTTAGACCTTAAAGCTCAGCATAAGTCCAGATTTTCCATACAAGGTCTTAATTTACGCCGTCTGCCATTGATGCATTCATTTACTCAGTCAAATCTCTTCTTCCTCCATCCTCCAGGTGGTCGGCGGCCTTGATATACACAAAAAGATGGTGGTGGACGTGTGAGCGCCTTCCGCTTGCTGAATCCCCCTCCTCGCCCTCAACACTCGCTTTCTCCACCATCTCCGAAGATCTGCTCAAGACGTCTGGCAAAACGCTCTCTGTGTAACTCAATGGAAGTATTCTCTCTCTTTTTGTCTATCTCTCTGTGAAGCCGCTTTTTCTTTTTTTTTCTTTTGTTTTTGTTTTCGAAAAACCACGGGCCTCGTGAAGCCAACTTTGAAGTGTTATTGAACTGTAAATCCGCAATAACCCGGTCGTAGCACTTTAAGAGACTGAAGGACATCCATTTGGTCATTTGCAAGAGCATCTCTGGTTGTGGAAGAAAAGGGAGGAAGGGGTTAGAGGGGGGGTGCAGTGAAGAGGCTGGTTGGCTTGTTCATATTTCCCATTGTTTTTTTTTTTGTTTTTTTTTTTTTTTTGTTGTTTTTGATATTTATTTTTGTTGTCTTTTATAAAGAAAAAAAAAACAATTATATATCTGCATTTTATTTTATTTTATTTTATTTTTTTTTGAGAGGAAGTGTGTGGTGTATTTACACTTGCAGCAGTACAGCTAGAAAGTAGGGTATGAAGTGCCAACCAGAACATATCCAGAACCAGTTCAAGTTATTAACTATCATCACTGCATTCATTCACAACGGCGGGGAAACCAGAGGGTGACGCTTCCAACTGCACGACTGCGAGGCATCGTAAATACAAAACAAAATTTCAAAACTTTTTTTTTTTTTTTTTTTTTTTTTGTAATCTGATTTTTTGCTCACGTACGCCGTTTGAACCGACCAGTAAAGCTTCCAATTGTTCTTAGCAACGCTTCTTCTCATCATCTCTCTTTTTTTTTTTTTTTTTCTTTTTTCTAATAAGATTGCTAATTTTATTTATACGTAAGAATGTGTTTATATTGTTGAACATCATCCCTGTTTCCTGTCATGAAATTCTAGCTAGGTTCAATTAATGCCAAGAAAATGTCTTTCCAGATAAAGAAAAAGGACAAAAAAAAAAAAAAAAAAAAAAAAAAAAACCAGCTATGGCTGTGAACTGATATGTGGTGTATTCTTGAAGAAAGCATTGTGCATCCAGAAGACAATCTCCAATGCAAGGAATAGCTCAGCACTCGATTATGAACCGTAGTGGAAATCAGGCTTTTCTGGATGTCCTTGGCAAAGAACCGAGACAGAACAATTATGAGATTTTAGGCTGTTTGTGCGAGGATAAAGCAACTTAAGAGACTTACCTGCAGGCAGCAGTTGTTTCTTTCTTTCTTTTTTTTTTTTTTTTAAAAAACCGATATGTGTATATTAGGTAAATAATGTGTGCTCATCTTATCGAACAGCAAGAGGACGAAGGCTTTGCCTCTGAAATGTCTCAGTGCAGCACAGGACGGGACAGTTACCTTCCACGCCAAAAAAACACTTAATCTTAACACGTTAGCATGATCAGTGTGCTATGGCGTTAGACTAGTTTTTAGGATTTTCTGTTTTATCTGGAGCGTGTACATTTCAAAAGTTGGCTTCCACTCCCACTTTTTTTTTATTTTATTTTATTTTTTTTTTTTTTTATTTTCTCTCACAACCATGTTGTTTTTCTCTCCCCTCCCCCTCCCGTCTCCAAACCTGCTGATACCAGCAGGGAGGAAAAACCTTAAATTCAACCAAATTTTCATTTCCAAGGGGAAAAATGCATCCTGCTATTAACAGCATTGGGATAGATGTCCGTTTTGCTTTGGAGGCCAACTGCTACTTTTAACAGGAATTTTCAGTCGGATCTGGAGTGCTCTATTGTTCCCCATCCCTGAGCTCTGCACGGCTTGGGCCTCCCTGTGCTTGCATGACATGGAAGTATATTTTTTGTTGTGCATGTAGATCAATTTTTTGAAATAAAACTCTTGTTTACACATGGATGGTGATGTTAATATATTTAAGAATTTTACGGTATACAATATGGATGTTGCCAAACTTTGGTAAATGTACACATATTATGAGCGGTAATCCAAATGAACTGAACTTCATGTAACTTTTTTGTATTTTACCCGGGTCAGCGAGATGCTTCGATTCCAGTAAAAGTTGCATATCTGATCCTGTCTCAAACTGCCACACACTGTACTCAGCTTAAAGGGGAAATTTGATTTCATTTTTTCTTTTCTTTTGTATATAAGTATTTGTTAAATGCAGTTCTGGCTCTCTGTTCTCTGTATAGTTCAGACCGCGCTTTAGTTTGTAAGTGCTTCTTTTTCTCTAAGGGAATTGGGTTCTTTTTAGTTTGCGTGGGAATATCTAAAAAGATTTAAGTTTGAGAACCTTTTTTTTTTTTTTTTTTTTTTTTTTTTTTTTTTTTTTTTTCTGCATGCTGCATATTATGCTGTGGGACTGTTGGAAACTTGATACTGTATGAAAATGAAATAAAATTTAAATAAACTTTGAAATGTTGAAAGTAACATGATTTTTTTTCTTCCTTTCCTCATTCTGATTTCTAATGATGTGAAAGAGTTACCTGAACTATTTTTTTTTTATTTTTTATTTTTTATTTCTTTCTTTGCCGGCAGTGAGTCGGACTCATTTCCGGTGAGAGCTGGACTCCGCCAAAGTTGCCTTTTGTCACGGATTCTGTTCATAACCTTTATGGACAGAATTTCTAGGCGTTGCCAAGGTGTTGAGTGGATCCATCTGAGTGGCCTCAGGATTGGGTCTCTGTTTTTTGCAAATGATGTGGTTCTGTTGGCTTCATCAGGCCGTGATCTCCAGCTTTCACTGAAGCGGAGAGGATCAATGCCTCCAAATCTGAGATCATGGTCTTGAGCCAGAAATGGGTAGAGTGCCTTCTCCAGTTCAGGAACAAGGTTCTCCCCCCCCCCAAGTGGAGGAATTCTAGTATCTCGGGGTCTTTTTCACGAATGAGGGGAGCAGGAGCTCGATGGACGGATTGGTGCTGCATCTACCCATCTGTCGATCTACGTTCCCACCCTCATCTATGGTCACAAGCTCTGGGTAGTGACCAACAGAATGAGATCACAGAAATAAGTTTCCTCCGCAGTATGTCTGGGTCCATCCACCGGTGGGGTGAGAAGCTCGGTCATCTGAGAGGGGCTGCTTCTCCTCCACATCCAGAGGAGCCAGTTGAGGGGGCTCAGGCATCTTGTTAGGATGCCTCCTGGTGTTCCAGGCACCTTCCACGGGGAGGAGACCCAGAGGAAGACCCAGGACACGCTGGAGGGACTATGTTTTCAGCTGGCCTGTGAACACCTTGGGATCCCCCTGGAGGAACTGACCCAACTGGTTGGGTGGTGGAAGTCTGAGCTTCTCCGCGTAGGTTGCTGCCTCCGTGACCCGACCCCGGATTAAGCGGAATGGGATGGACGGGTTTTTTGTTTAGTTTTTTTTTTTTTTTTTTCGTAGTGTTGGATGATCATACAACAAACAACTTCAATGTCTTTTGTTGACCCAATTCTTTTTTTCAAAAGTATGCTACATTTATCGTGGACTTGTGATGTGTGATCTAAACATTGTCAAATGCATACAATATTTAGCAAAAAGTGTTTAGCAAGTTACAATGAAACAATGTTCTTATCAAGCTTCTCTCATAATTCTGTCTGGATATTTCCCCACTCTTGGCAGAATTGGTAGGGATCATTTCAGTCTGTTGGTTTCTTGGCATGGATACTTGTGTTGGGGATAGACCAAACAATTTCAGAAGGCTTGAGGTCAGAGCTATCCCAGGAGCCTAACACTCTTTCTTCACTAATTCCAAAATCAGGTTTGAAGAATCATTGTCCTGTTGGAACACCTAGTTGTGTCCAAGTTGGATAACCAAGCACCAAGCTGTTGATTTGGGATAAAGACTCCTTCACCTTTATGCACTATTAGTACCTCTAGCAGCTACCACCACGCTTGATAGTTGGTGTTCTTGGGTAGCCTCATTTTGACTCCAAATATACTTCTTGTTATAGTTGCCAAATGGCTCAATCAGTCTTGCTTGACCAAATTACAATAATAATAATAATAATAATAATAATAATAATCCTTTCTCCCCAAAGCATTTGGCTTGTCCATGTATGCAGCTTCAAATTTCAGCAAGCCTGTAAGGTGCGGATTTTGGAGCAGGGATTCTGTCTCAGTTTGACAACCTTCATGTTGATAAACTTGCCTTACTGTGGACTGTAACACTGGTGGACCAACATTTTCCAGTTCATGATAGGCTTGAGCATTGGTGGTTCCTGAACTTACTAACCATTATTCTCTTATCTGAGCATGAACGTTTGGTCTGGTGGTGAAAAATGGGCATTTCCCGTGATGTTTTAAATACGTCAATGACACGAGGATGCAATCATCACTACTGAGATGGAAACACTGAGATGAACTGAATATTTAATAAGTTGTCCTATTTATCTTGAGTAAATGGCTCCTATACCACCAACTAAAACTGTCATTAGTAATTCCACAAACTGTAATCATTTACCAAATCTTCATCCACAAAAATGATCTGCTGTAAACATTTTTCACAGAAATCAACCACCTTTCTTGTTGTTCATGTTTATTTACATAACTCGTACTTTCAGATAGCCACACTGCGGCACTGTTCATCATAAACTACGATGTACATGTCCGACTCCAGCTGATCAGAAAGACATGAGCTTTCTGTCCCAAATACCAGTCCATGATCTCAACTCATTACAGATCCAGAGAGCGAGAAGAGAAAGGCACGTAACAGCCAATCAGATTTCAGAATCTCTCCGCAGTCCTGCTGGCCACCACTCTGATGTTACCATAAACCTTTGAAGGTGGACTTCCTGTTGAGAAGAGGGGAGAGGTTTTAAAGGTCATTACCGGCATTAATGTGCATTTAAAGAGTTCGGATCCAAATGATGCATGACTGGATAATCAGCTGCTTACCTAAAATCAGGTTACATATTGCTGTTCGGGCCATCTTGATATTCTGAAAAGAACCTAAAATGTGGATTTTCCTGTTGAGAGACATTTAGAGGAAAAACTCTAAATATTACATATGTATCTAAAAAAAAAAAAAAAAAAAAAAAAAAAAAAAAAAAAAATGAAGGTTTAAAAGAGATGGCAAATCAAGACTTGAAGCACGTACGTCTCTGCAAGAACAATGCGAGTCTTTGTCACATTCTCAATGGTGAATTTCGTTTTTCCTCCCTTTCCTGCTATTCTTCCAATGGCCCTGGATAAGTGGTCTCCCTTCAAAGGTTTTACTGCAGAAAGAAAAAACAAAAGTAAATCCGCTGCAGTGAAAAGAAAGATAAAGTGCAGAGTATAAGAGCAGACAGGAGTCCTCTGGTTTCGCAATCTCACCGTCTGTGACATCAAAGCTTTCAAGGAAAAGCTCGTCTAATCTGATGAGAGCCATGGCATCCTGGGAAGAGGAAGGACGATTGTTACATCACTGGCAGAAACCCAATGAGTTCAACATCAAGAGCTTCGTGGAGTGCTGCTTTAAATTTAGGCTCCCTACAAACTTGAAAAGCACAAACTTCAATACTGAGGTTTTAATACCAAATATTTCTTGCGCTGACTGCTATAAGTAATTAAAAATATGCTTCAATATTTAGTTTGTCCTGGGCTGCAGCTCTAAGAAAAGGAACGTGTTGAGTTCAGAATCCCTTGTTTAACCCATGTACTCACTTCAACCTGGAATCCCAGAATGAACGCTTTAACAAAATCTGCTGCTTTTGTGAGGGCGCCGATGTCCTGCGTTTCTTTGCACGTCTGAAAAATAAAACACACATAGCTGTAAGTGCTGTGAAGAAGACGACAAAAATATTTAAAGAACAATATTACTTCAAATCAGCGCTACCGAAATGTTTTGGGGAAACTTACTTTGATTTCCACATGCCTGGTTTTGAGGTTAAATCGCACTTGAAGCTGTAGGTTCTCTACGATGGGAGTGAAAATCTTTAGCCAGTTTTCCTTCAGTGGGGTGTATCTGTGAGCTGGAACGGCGATTTTACGCATCTCATCTGGTCCCTGAGTCACACATGGTACAGGTAACATTACGCTTTACAAAAAAATACACAGAAACTGTCCAAATAAGGTCAACTTCAAAAAAATTAAGTAAAAATCTGTGGGAAATATGTCACTCATTAAACTCATAAACATAATAATTCTCATCTCAAGACACACAGATTTATGGTTTTTAAATTACTATTATTTAAGTAAACATCTGCCAGACATTATTGCACATGTTTTATTCACATGTGATGTAAGATGAGTTTAAACAAGGCACAAAATGGCAAAATTATATGTTTAGTTACCTGGCTGAAAGAGAACAAATTGGTAGAGTAAAAATAGATAACATATAAAAAACACAACTAAAGAGATAATAACAATAATAATAATAATAATAATCACAAAAACACGTGTCAGCAACACCTAAAAGGATGACGCCATAAAATAACTCAGTGTCATGATAATAGTTGTTGTATTGATCAAAATGGTAAATACAAAGCTACAATAACTAGTATAACTATATTATTTCTATATCTATTAAAAGTCTAAGACTGTTACCATAAGCATTTAGTTACAGTTTGATGAACTGAGTAAAAAGTGAAGCGTATTTGTCAGATGGCTCGTTTTGCTGTTGATGCATCAATATGAACTATTGGTTACATTGGCGTCACCGGTGTTCGTTTAAATATGTCCTTGTTTTAATCTGTCGGTTCTGATAGAGACGTCATCATCCAAAGAAAGTCATTAGTGCAATACCAATAACATTCTCAAGTAAATCCATAGTTTCTCCACACAGGTCTCAACAACGATGTGCGCATGCGCACAGCAGTTTGTAGTTAAAGGGAAAGCACACAAATCAACTTGTTAAGGTACTAAGATCACAATAAAGCTTAAAAATATACACTTTTATTACATTTACGTGACGGACGCAGATAGATGCAATTACCCGTAATTTATCTCCGGAGATCGGTGGAAACTGCGGCCGTTTGATGGCCACGCTGTCCTCGGTGTCCATGCCAACTCCTTCTTGCTCACGTTTACGTTTCTGGCTCTTTTTGGACTTCACCTTCGTAAACGCCTCTGCTCCATCTTTACTCTCTGCGGTCACTTCAACATCAACAGCTGGAGTTTTTTCGGTGTCCATTTTGACAAAATGTGTTTTAAAGTTCGTTTACACAGAAAACTGAAGCAGACTGTGGCCGCAGAGGCATGAGGTGCGAAGGAAAGGACCCAAATAGCTACATCATCAACGCCTAAGGATTGAAGAAAATCTTAAAAACGTTTAAGACTGAGAATAAAACTCAAAATGTGTTACTCTAATTCAGTGTCATTGATCACTGTCTTTTAGTCTAATTATGTATGTTTATAAGCATACGATATTTACTTAACATATAATAATACAGTCAGGCATATCTGCAGACAGCAACGAGCACTGAGTGTGGGAGGATCCTCACTTTATTTTGTTTTGGCGTGGAGGTATCCGTTTTTCAATAGGATTCCGACCCTTTTAAAAAGTATTTCAAAAGATGTCCTCTCCCCTATCGAAGCCTCAGATTATTGCGCACATTCAGAAGAGTCTGAACTACACAGTGTTTGACAGCAAATGGATTCCATGCAGCGCTAAGTTTGTCTGCCTGGGGAACTTTGCTAGAGGAACAGGGGTGCTCCAAATCTATGAAGTACAGCACGGAGAGGCCCAGCTCCTAAAAGAGGTAGTATCATCACTTATATTGGACCCCTTTGTTTTAAAATCATCGTGTGAACGGGCTATCCTAGAGATTCCCAGCGAGGGTTCTAGAAAACTCGTGCTCGCTTGTAACCATGGTTACAGCCAGGCAGTTTGTAGACAGGAAATGTCTGTTTGCTGATATGACAAGTGGAGAGATCACTGCAGAAACCAGGTGACTGCTATGTACTGCAGAAAGGAAGCAATAATAACTGAGTTACGTAATTATCTTTGGCTATCAGCGTGCACATATTCAATGAGAGATGAATATATAGTGTATTGCTAAACTCTTCATACACCTTGAATTTTTCTCATGTTTTGTCGCGTTAGCATAACAGACTTTTATTTTTAAAAAAGCTTTCTTCTCACTGCTTTTCCATGAGGGTCACACAGTCTGTTAAATGTGCAGCAATAGTTTTGCAAGGCACTGTACATTTGATTTGAATCTGTTTTAATAATTCTCCCGACGATTGTTGTTTCTCTGCTTTTTTATTGTCCCATTCTTGGCACTGAAGCATCTGTTTACTTTCTATGCTTCAGGTGGAGAAAGCTAAACCCATAAAGTGTGGGACGTTTGGGGCCTCCTCTTTTCAACAAAGACACATAGCAACCGGAGATTTTGATGGAAATCTCCACATATGGTATTTCAACTATGTCTACTTACACCCAACTGTATGTGTATTTACAGTTGTAACAATGAAATAGAATACTAAAGTCACATTTTTGGTAAAGTTCAGTGTAAATCTGGTTATGTTTTCCGCCTCAAATTTGAAGATGTTCAAACTCTCTGAGCGAATGAAGTTAGTGTCGGCACATGCAGTCCACTTATCTCTCACATCCACAGGAATCTCGAAGCACCTGATGTGCCTGTGTACACTACAAAGGCCCACAAAGAGATAGTGAACAGCATTGATGGGGTTGGTGGCCTAGGAATTGGCGACGGTGCTCCTGAGATAGTCACAGGAAGTAGAGACGGTAAGAATAGAAAAGTTTGATCCTCTAATCATTATACACAAAAGTCTTAAATGCACAGAGACGAAGAGAATTACAAAACGAGACGAAAAGACAATCTGGTCTTTCTGCTGGGTTTTGTAGGGACAGTGAAGGTGTGGGATCCCAGGCAGAAGGATTTACCCGTGGCCAACATGGAGCCTGTGGAAGGAGAGACCAGGAGGGACTGCTGGACTGTTGCATTTGGTAGCTAAAATATCACTTAGAGTTAAAATACAGATAATATCTGGCATATGGAATACTATTTGTAAGATCTTCATTCATATTTTCTGGAGTTAAAAAAAAACAAAACAAAACAAAAAAAAAACATCAAAACTTTAGTACCTTGAAAAGGTATTAATTTTGTCACGTTATAACCACAAACTTCAGTCTATTTTATTGGGAGGGTTAGGACCAACACAAAAGTTTGTGGTTGTAATTTGACACAATTCAAGAGGTTATGAGTGCTTTCAAAACACATTGTGTTTCATTCAGCAATTTTTATAAAACAAACAAATATCCTTAATAGATGTTTTTTGCACATTAAAAAAAAAAAAAAAGGAAAAGTCAAATTTTACCACCATCTTTTTTGCAAAAAACACTCCTTGAAATTAAGCAAAGGCTGAACTGTTATGGGAATACCAGCTCTGTAACGACCAGGGCCATGAAACCATGTTGGATATTTAAGTCTGTTTTCAGTGATCATCCGGAGATTTCAGACATATCTAATGTCACTTTTCTAGGTCACGCCTTCAACGATCAAGACCGATGTGTGTGTGCCGGCTACGACAACGGCGACATTAAACTCTTCGACTTGCGGAACATGTCTCTGCGATGGGAAACCAACATTAAAAATGGGGTGAGGTGAAAACATTAGTGTCCAATTCCCTTATAAGGAATTTTGGCAGATAGATGGGGTTTTTTTTTTTTTTTTTTTTTTTTTTTTTTTTTTTTTTTTTTTTTTTTTTAAGCAGTGAGAAAATTTCAATCATAACTGACCATGACTTCCCACCACCATTTAGACGACAGACTGAATGCTCCCATCAGGTGTAGTGATGAATATAAATGAACGCACTGCTTTGATTGCTCAGCTGCTTCCATTATTCACTCCCTCTTGAATCTAGATGCACTGATGATTGCTCTATCCATCTGTACTTGGTTGAAGTGGAGCCTGGTGCTTTTTTTTTTTTTTTCTCACACTCTGAACAGGTATGCTGTGTGGAGTTTGATAGGAAGGACATCAACATGAACAAACTGGTGGCCACCTCACTGGAAGGAAAATTCCACGTCTTCGACATGAGGACTCAGCACTCCACCAAGGGCTTCGCCTCTGTTTCCGAAAAGGTGATTATAGAGGGTGGAGCGGGGAACGTTTGGCTTCTATTTTGGGGGGAGGAATGTCTAAAGATTATTGTTCTTGTAATTATTCCTCCAGTTTGATTAGGAGGAGAAATGGGGCTGCACGTTGATTTGAGCATTTTCACAGCTGGAAGCATTTTTGGGGTCGTGTTTGTCTAACTTCCTCTGTGGCTTTTTGTCACGGGCCAAAACAGACACAGGACTGGTGAGAATGGTGGCCTTTTGTGGGGAAATGTGAGAAAAATCCACTCAGCGTACAGCCTTAACAGGGCTGGAGACATCAGCAGCCTGAGCTTTGGAAACAAGGAGCAGTTAGTGAAGGTGTGAGGTTGCAACAGGACTTTTGATACAAGAAAACATCTGATAATCAAGTCCAAAAAATATTTCAAATTCATCACCTCTTATTGGTTGAGTTTAGTTTAAACTGTTTTATTCATGGGATAAAAATGAGACACCCCAAACCAGCATGATCACTTTGTTTGATCCAGAAATTTTTGATAAGTTTTTTTAAAAACTATTTAAGCTTTTTCTTTTTCAAATAAAATGTTTTTCTTTTTTTTTTTTATTTAGGCTCACAAATCAACCATCTGGCAGGTGAGACATTTACCCCAGAACAGAGACATCTTTATGACTGCAGGGGGAGCAGGCAACCTACATCTGTGGAAGTAGTAAGTATTCAAAGATTATTCAGTTTCATCTCAAGAAGCTGTTTTTTTTAAACTTATACCTGTGCTGCTCTGCAAATTGATTCATCGGTCTGGGCAAAAGTATTCACACCCCCATTAACTTTTTCACAGTAGAGCAACAAACTTCAGTTGTATTTAACCATTTATGATAAATGAACTCCAAGTAGGGAATGTTGTGAAGTGGAATGAAAATGATGCATCGTTTTACATTTTTTCCAAATAAGAATCTGAAAAGTGTGGCATGCATAAATATTCAACCGTCTTTAATCTGATACCCCTGTATGCAACCCTGTGCAAGCACCTTCCTTCATGAAAGCAATTCAATCAATAAAGTCCACCCTGCTTGTAGTTTAATCTCAGCATAAACCCCGCTGTTACTCACAAAGAAGTTTTAGTCTATCGGTTTTTTAACCTGACAGCTACGAACTCCTTTGTGTTAATCCAACACATAAAATCTCAATATAATACAGCTGTACATTTTTCAAGCCATTGTTCGTATTAATCGTATTTTCCTTTCTAATCGTATCTCTAGTGAGTATCCCGCACACAGAACCAAGAAGGACTCTGACGGAGTGGATGTGGGCGTTGCCGGTTCGGTCAACCTCTTACAGAACGCCACTCTGTCCACTCAGCCAATCGCCAGCCTGGACTGGAGCCCCGACAAGCAGGGCCTTTGTGTGTGTTCGGGCTTTGACCAGTCTGTCCGCGTGCTCATCGTCACAAAACTCAACATCGTGTAACCGAAGGGGGGCTGCGGGAAAGGCCAGAGCTGTAGATCTGCGGAGGAAAACCTCGAGTCAGAAAATAACCGCAGTTGTTTTCTCAGACACAAACTGTTTCCATCAGCAAGTGTTGGGAATTGGATACATTTATTTTACCCCAGGTGCAGAGAATATGACCGTGCAGTGCATAGAAGTACATCTGAATTCCAACACATTGTGGAGAAATTCCTTGTACCACTGAATGTGAAGGTGAAGAAGATTTATCACCAAAATGTCTGTCTTTTATCCAGCTATGCTGAGCATCCATGTGCATCTTGCATTTTGTTAAAGTTCTCTGTTCTCACATGACTTTTTCCATTTGAAAAACTGTTTCCAGATTAAAAGTGTTCTCAAAACAAGCGATTTATCAGTATCCTCTGTCAATGACATATAACCTCACATTCAAATAGAGGCAAACTTCTTTATGAACACAGCACAAGACAAGGACAACCTGAGACATAAAAGGTAGTGCAAACACTTGTCAGATCCAGCATTTGAATCTGAAGAAGTCCTGCAGATCTGGGTCGTCCTCCTGCCTGTTGTTGATTTTTGCGTAGACGCTCTTTAGCAGCGCCGTCTTTGACTTTTCGTCCAAAATGTTGATATATTTCTCGATGCAACCTGTGAACGAAGCCAGCGATTTTTATGCGTCTGAAGTTAAAAACATTTGCGCATGAATGTGTTCTACGATACAAGATTTGAACTCATTTCGGTCTCGAGAGGCACGTCACGTGTTGCGAACGTTTTACACGCATTGCATTTATAAACCTGCACTGGAGTATTTGAGTCTTAATTCCACCTTGTTTTACTCAGATTTAAGAGAAAGCAACACAAAATATTTCAGACTTGTAAATTAGAAGGAAAATGATGGTTTTTGGCATGCATATGCATTACTTTGTGTTCTATCAAATAAAATCCCAATAAAATTGTGACAGTATCAATTTTGGGCATTTACATTTTGGCCAGCGTACAAACAAAGTTGTGCATTTCCGAAAATTAGAAGACGAAAAAGAAAAGAGCCAGCGCCTCAGCTTTGGCCATTGTCACCAACCATTGAGGTTGGTGACAAAATGTAAAAAAGGGTAAAGGATTATGAATATTTCTGCAAGGCACCTTAAATAATCCACAATTACTTCAGATTTCTTTCAGGTCTAATTGAATAGGCGTACAGTACTTTTGATCATTATAACAGGAATTACTTAGCCCATGACTTTGCCGTATGCAACCAGACTGGGGCCCAGCTGCGGGTGGTCGAACTGCCCTGCCGACATCAGCAGGCGGACACAATCCCCCGGTGATGAAGGCGTCGTCGAAACTCTGCTCAGCCACAGGTTTCAGAGGGAACCTGCAGTACACGTCCAACGCAGCCTGCGGGTCGGAGGGCTCCAGCAGCTGCACAAGCTCGATGTACGCATCGTGGACCTGTCACCCAAAATATCGGTTTAGATATCTGATATAAGAAATGACGTTGTGTCTTTGCTATAATCTTTAGCCATTGTTTTTTGTTTGTTTATCTGCTTGTTTATTTTAGGTTTTGGATAATATGTATTTTACGAATGAGTTGTAATTTTCTGATCCAGACGAAACCAGGACAATTATTGATAGAGACCAGAATGTTCTACACCACAGGGCTCTTACGAAGTCTGGAAATTGATTTCTGTAGTTTCTAGGTCTGGATAAGGACTGAAAAACAATAAGAGTTTGGACAATGCTATGTATTTCCAGACTTTATTCTGTATTCTTTAGTCTAAATCAAAAGTCAGCAGTTAGAAGCCTTCAGCTGACCTAAAATGCTGCAGCAAGATTTCTGATGAAAATTAAAAAGAGGTCAATTTCTACTACTTTAGCTTCATTTCATTGGCTTTCTGTTAACTGCAGAATATAATTTAAGATACTTCTTCTTACATATAAAGCTCTTAATAATCAAGTTATTGGGGTCCTAACCTGTGAAACCAGCTCCCAGTTATTTTGTCGGTGAGGCAGACACCCTGTCTACTTTACAGTTTTAAACGGCCGAGAGCTCTGTAAAGTTCTCGGCTTTTGGAAAAGGCCGAAATTTCCGACATCCAACATGTGTAGGAACCTCGACACTAGAACGACACTGCTGGGTGGTAATCTTATCTGAAAACCAGTACAAGCTGCACTGCAAAAGCTTCGAGGGAATGCCCAAAGCAAACACTTCAGATAACAACTGACCCCTGGCGCCATGGTGATGGCCTCTTTGTAGAGCTGCTTTGCCTGATCCTGGGTGTCTGCGGAGCGTGAGAGGGCCCGAGCCAGACCAAGCCGTGATACATGAGACCTGCGGTTCAATGGGCCCGACTCGCTGCCTGTGTTTCCTACTGGAGGGGCTACACACATAATGACACTGAGTTACAGATTAGGTTTCACTGGGACAAAGTCAAGCCTAGTTTTTTTTTTTCTTCACATTTTAGACATTTAATGAGTTACTGCATCTAAAACAGTGGTTTAAAGTCTAAATTCTAATTTAATTTTTGCTTGTCATTAGTGGCATCATCAGTATATTATTAAAAATTATATATAGTGAACTATATATATATATATATATAGATATATATATATAGATATATATATATATATATATACATACATACATACATACATAATACATAATATATATATATATATATATATATATATATATATATATATATATATATAATATATATATATATAAACCAAGGAAAACTGTGTTTCATAGATTTCTGAGATTATCCTACACTGTAACTTCACGGTGGTTGAGTTAGAAAGCTCTATTTTACATTATCAACTGGCTTTGGGTGGACTCCTCTTAGATTATTCATATAATCTCTCTAGTTTTAAGATTATACCAAGAAGAAGGGTCTTAACTTGACTTGACTTGACTTACCCTCTGCAGTCTCAACAGGCTTGTGACTACAGACCTGTTCAGACTTGCTAGCAGGGAGCTTGGCATGGTTTGGTAGTATTGCTGCTGTCAGGTTTAGCTGATTTTCTGGTTTAACAGCCTGCCACCAGGTCTCCCCCTACAGGAAGAAAGTGTATGCAAGTCACAAAAAAAGGCGGGGTAGATAGAGATATGATATAGAGAGAGAGAGTAGAGAGAGAGAAGAGAGATATAGAGAGATAGAGAGGAGAGAGAGAGAGAGAGAGAGACACACACACACACACACACACATATATATAGACACACACACACACACAGAGATATATATATATATATATATATATATATATATATATATATATATATATATATATATATATATATATGTTTCTACCAGTTCATGCCAGTCAAAAGAAACTGTTCTCTTCATTCTGATGGTACAGATTATTTTGTGAAATCAAGACCCTTTTAACTGGTGTAACCCTGAACTGTTAAGTTTATGCAGACAACAAATAGGAAGCCACTGTAAAAGGCTGATTTTGCAGAGTAGTCCTAGCTTATGAATAATGATGGAGCTATAGAAAGAGTAAATGTACAGAACTCTTCACACCTTTTGGCACCCCTGGTAAAGATTAGTAAACAACCTTAAAACAATTTGATCTTTTATTGCAATAATAAAATCTGGCACTGAACCTTTGATATAAGTAAATTTTGTTTTTCAAAATTAATTATTGACACCCTTCCTATTAATACTTTCCACAACCCCCTTTTGCCTACTGGACATAAGTTTCCCCTGTAACATTTCACAAGGCTGGAGCGCATTGTTGTATTGAAAGACCAACTGACAACTCATATATATAATTCATTTTTCCAATCTTTATCTAAGTAGGAAATCCCTTTAGATGAATGTCTAGATTTTTGAGGGGTACCTGACAATCTCTCAGGGTTTTTTTAAGAGTCATGGATGCCATGCAAACACAAGGCTGTAATAAAAACAGCTCCACAGCATCCCAGATTCTCCACCATACTTAACATGAGGTGCTCTTCCACATATTCAGAATTTGTTTTGCCACTTTTTGCTGCAGTTCCCCAACAGTGATCCTTCCAATTGTTGTGAATCTTTTCCTCAATGAACAAATGTGCTTCATTTAATTTCTTAGTGCTACAAGTGTAGCAGAATAAGATATTAACACATTCATATGAAGGAATGTTCAATCTCTTTAGCAGGGGTGCCTATAAGTGGGAAGTGCACACCAGAAACTTCCACAAACAACCATATGAAACCAGTTTCTAACTTACTTGACTGAAGGAGTTTTAGTTAGAGGCTGAGCTGCCTTCCCTCCTCTGACAGGGGCTGGCGTGGCACCCACCGGGGGTTTGGGCACAGAGCCCCGTCTCTGAATTGGACCTCCTCTACCCAGCTTGGCGCCCCTTTTTGTCAAGCTGACTCCTCCCGGAGCTTTCGCTTGAGCTGGTTGAGGGCTGGGCTGTGCGGCTGGCTTTTTGGCAGCCACGGCAGCCAGATGCTCCTGCCACCACTTTTGTTCTGCGCATATAGAACATTTACCTTGAGCTATAGCAAGTGTAAGTAATCTGTGGAATCTTAGACTCACTCTGCCTGTCTTCTTGTTGTTTTTTTTTTTTTTTTTAAATTATTCTGAAGGTGGAAGGTGGAGACTCACTGCTCAGTGGTTCAGGTGGATCTCCACTCTGAACTTTGTCTTCCAGCTCAATGCTGGCCTGGAAGCTGAGGCAGGCATCGCTTAGGACTTCATTTGACCTGTCTGAGTTTGGGTTGCTGTCATATTGAGCCAGCTGGGCTACTCCGAGCTGACACAAAGCACGGCTGTCCCGTGGAGAGGTAATCACTGCGAGCTGGCATGTCTGTTTAAAGTTGGAGGAAATTACATGTCTGAGCTCTTGTGACCATTAACCATCAATATACTGGAATTCCTAAAGAGTCCTAAACTCTTACTCTCTCTTGCATATCCAACAGCTCCTGACAAGGAGAGATGGCTGTCAGACGGATGAGAGCTGTGAGGGCCTGGCACCTCTTCGCCACCAGGGACTGCGTGTCAATGGCCGCATCAGCCCGCTGTTCATTCTGCTGGATCAGTCTCTGCAGCAGGGCGAAGTGAGCATCCAGCAGCACCCACTCCAGCTGCCTGCTCGCCTCGCTCTGACACACATACTGACTCACACTCTGGGCAGCCAGCACTGCTACGCTGAAGTATTCCAGCACAAGGACAGGAATAGACATTTGGTTTTTCTTATTTAGTGTTTATAAACTAAAACGTGCAGACATGAAGTGTTTTGAGAATCATTTTTTGTGTGTTGTCACAGCACAAGAAGCTTCAATGAATTATGTTACGGTTTTTATGTGACAGACCAAAATAAAGTAGATTATAACTATGAAGAGGAACAAAAAATGATTCATTTTCAACTTTTTTATTTTTTATACAAATCTATATCTGAAAAGTGTGGAGTGCATCTGAATTCAGCCTCCCTATAGCCTAAACTTTGTAGAACCACCTTTCACTGAAGTGGCAGCTTCTTTTGTCTATTACCAGTTTCCAAATCTACAGACTAAGTGGCCCATGGTGGCGGCGGGGTTATGGTATGGGCAGGCGTATGTCATTTGTGAAAAATATTTGAGAAATGGTTATTTTGTGTATATAGATGTTTTAGATCTTTGAGCTCATGAAAAATGGGAGCAAAAACAAAAGTGTTGCATTTATATTTTTGTCCAGTGTATATACTTATAATAAATAAAATAATAATATATGTGGAAAAAGCTCAGATGGTATGAATGTTTTCGCAAAACACTAGACTCGCCATGTGTGTTGCTGAACAGCTCAGAATGTCTCCATATGTAACCTACGTGTGATACACCTGTTCAGGAGTCATGGACCTCTCAGACAACATGGTCTTTTGCTGCAGCTGCCCAAGGGTGAGAAGCCCTCGTAGAAACTGCACATTCAGGCTGCACAGAGGTTCTGATGGACCAAGGTTCACCTGACTGCAGAGGAAATCGTGAAAAAAGAAATAAACATGGAATTTACAAACAACATCTCAAAAATTCTGCTTTTGGAAAACAAAAAGCTACTGATTCTGGAAAAAAAAAACCCAACTTCCTATTCTCCCTCTTGCAGGCCTGAACAGAACATCCTGATACATTACACATGCTGTCATGACCTCACACTTTCCCTCTCTCACTGAATGCATCCACCTCCGCCACACACTCAAACAAAACACACACTTAACAAACCTCTTGCTACAGCGTTGGCTGACAAAGAGCTCCAGTCCCTGATGTAAGAATAGTGCAGCCTCCTTCTCTGTGCCCTCGCAGGCTTTCTGCTTTTGCTGCATCAGAGCTAACCCTGTAAAGAATCTGGAAAAAAAAAAAAAAAAAAAAAAAAAAATTGATGCTGAAGATAAAACTAAAAGTGAGACTTTAGATGTAGTGCTTTGCAAATGTATTCAGGCAAAAGGTTTAATCAAGAACATTAGTGAACAAACAGCCATGTAGTCCCAGAAACACACCAGACAGGTCAGAAAAAGTTATTAAAGCAGGCTTGCGTTACCCCAGCACCATCATCTAAAAATGGTAGGAGTTAGGCACAGCTGTACGTCTACCCCAACTCAGTGCCTGTCCAGGCCACTGATTGGCCGGGCAAGAAGGGCATTAATCAGTAAAGCAGCCAAGATGTACCTGTGAGCTTCAAACCTACTCTACACACATCTGAGCTGACCTGAGTGCAGGGTGCAGGGGGCACAGCGCCAGCCCGGTCTGAACGTGCTGCAGAGCTTCCCTGCTTCTCCCCTGCAGCAGCAGGAGTCTTCCCACGTGGAGGCTGAACTCCCAGCTGTCCGGGTTCACAGACCAGGCATCCAGGTACTTCATGAGGGCTTGATACATGTAGCTCTCCTCATTCTGCATCACTATATTGTGATCCTGAAACAATAATCTCCCAAGTCATTCATCGATCGCCATTTTAAATAACTGGAAAAGCTAAAGAAGAGTTAGTGCCAAAAGAAGCGAAACAGTTACCTTTCCAGCATTCTTGGACAGCCACATGTAAAGGGTCTGCACATAGTCGGATTTGCTGGACTGTCCTTGCTCCTTCAGCAGGTGATACTCCTTATCCAAGGCCTGCAGCTGGTTCTCCACGGTGGGGGTGTCGAGGAAGCCATGCAGCTTGCACACAGCCAGGATGTCATCCTGATGGGATGATGACTTGGCATCACTTATTTCCTCGCTGCCCTTATCAGCCTCGAAAAGATGAAATGAAAGCAAGTCAACCATGTTTTTCTGCCATTATATAACTCAGCAAAAGCAATTTAAACACGAGATCAAGCTTCATAAAACAGCTAAAACTCTATCCTTCGTGAAATATTGAAACTTGTAGTTCAACATTACAACAATTCAGTTTTTTTTATGTAAATATGAATTAATACTAAGCTTTTCAAGACCTTCATCCAGGTTGGGATGGACGAAATGTTAGCAGTTTAAATAAAAATAACATTGTTTGTATGCAATTTATCAAGATGCAAAAAAAAAAAACCAAAAAAAAAAACAAAAAAAACCCAAAACCTTCCAATACCTTTTTTTTTAAGCCGTAAAGCTCCGTGGCGTTGTGGTGGTCTTCCAAAACGACACCCAGCAGAAAGTGGAGCCTGGCATTTTTGGGATCAAGTGGTATAGCTGTCGCATAATAAGCAGCCGCCTGCTCCAGGCCGTGCAGAAGAGACTTGTCATTCGCATACTTCAACTGGTCCCCTGCAAAAAGGTTAGAAGATAGATGCTAGGGTGTTTAGTGCTGTGCATTTACACACCAGCTAACAAAATTAAAAGTGTGATGTATTTTATTCTAATTTTGTGTGAGCCACTTGAGTCAATGCATCTGGACCAATTTGCGTTGCAGTTATTAAATGGGAGCCTCTATGACTTTCACTGATTCAAAATTGGATTTGGGTGTAGACTCTGACTAGACCATTTCAACTCAAGTATAAGCTCTAAACCAAGATCTAAACTAATCTAAACCATTCCACTGTAGCTCAGGTTGCATTTTTAGGCTCAAAGGTGAACCTCTCCCCTAATCTGCCATTTTTGCAGCCTCTAACAAGTTTTCTTCCAGGACTGCTCACTATATAGCTCCATCCATCTTCCTATTAACTCTAACACTGTTATCAAATCCTAGTGAAGGAAAGCATCCCCAAAGCATGATGCTTCCACCATCATGCTTCTCCTACCTCTGAATCATTCACAGATATGCTATGTTTATACTGAGAAGGCATTTGATTGCAATGGATTTTAGTAACGGGTTATAGGTTAAAGGGGGATGAATACAAGTGGACGTCACAGTTGTGAGATGTTTGTCTAAAAATTTCTTGAAATCATGCAACCTTTTTTCATGTTACTTCATGGTTGTTGTAGTTTGTCACATAATATGAATACTCTTCCATAGTACTAGATATTCAAGCGTATTTCTAATAAAAAACCCTCACATAAAAGTATATACAGGTTTTCTGGAGCTTTCATCAACTCAAATTTAAGACTTTTTAAGAGCTTCTTTAAGACCATTATGAATGCTATTTAAATTTGCACTTAGTCACTCACGCAAAAAAAAAAAAAAAAAAAAAAAAAAAAAAAAAAAAAAAATCTAGCTAGTTAGCAAGGGTAAGTTAGTAGTGAGTCACAAAACGCAATGAAGATGTTTGCGTGTGTCTCAATCTTTGGCCTGACAGAAAAGTCCCGCAAGAAAACTAAAAAAAATGCATAGAAGATGCGATTAGATATTCCTGCGAGACAAAATTTAAGACCTGTGATAAACGTATTTAAGGCCAATTTACTTTTTAAAAATAAATTTAAGGCATGTTAAGTCCTTAACTTTAGATGGTTGAATTTAAGACTTTATAAGACTTTTTAAGATCTGCAGACACCCTATATATAATTTTAGTTTCTATGGTTGAAATGCAGCAATGGATATATTTTAAAAGATAAAAGTCTTTGTAGTTGTTGCCTGATTAAACCATATGAGACTAATAAACCTTATGAATTCAGTTTTGTAAATTCTTGCCATAGGAAATATTTGGGAACATATTAGCTTGTGGAATAAGAATACAGAGAATAAACACATTTTACATTTCATATTTAATCTGTGTCTAAGTAGAATGACACAGTCTTTTTGTTTTGCAGCAATATGACCCATGGGGTTAAACTGAGCATCTCTTTAAGCCACTCAGCCTCTTACTCAAAGCTGCTGCTTATGTTTTAAGAGGTCTGTCTCTCTCCTTGGATCTGGTGTTATTTCTCTGTTCAGTTTCAGTGACTCTTACTCGGTCATCTGGGATCAGTCTAAAATGTCACTTCTGTGAGTCATCAAACAATTAACGAGGCACACATAGCTGAAAAAAAAAAGGATCCCGAGTGGTAACTTGAGTCCCTCGCACATTAGATGAAAGAAGATGTCTCGGAGGCAACCATAAATGGGCCTATTTGCATGTATTTTTTAATAGCTGCAGCTGAGATGAGATGTGAAGTTGGAGCCAAGACATGAACAAGGGCACAAGTGTGAATCCAGCCAGTAAAATAGGATGTTTTAGTGCAGTTTCTGTAAATTTATTCTGTCTCCGATGTTCTTTTCTGTCAAGATCAGATTAAACTGCAGACATGATTCATTTTGTAAAAGTAAAAATATGGATTAAAGAGAAACATTAATGTGGAATATTGGAAAATATTTTATTTCATTCTTACTGCAGTTGCATTTGTTGTGAGACATGGCGAAGAAAAGAAAGGAGGAACGCACCTTCACAGATAAGATGGTTAGACAAGTCTGTTTAAAGTACTATGCTGTCCCAGCCACAGAATGACATGGATCTGTTTGATTAACACCCCTACCACCCCACATTGACCCCAACACTGGTATTTACAACATAGAGTTTACAACACACTGTCTTTGACTCTGTTGCATTGCAGATAAGCTTTTTCCTTTGTGACTAAAGTGTTATCTGATCTTTGGTACTGCCCCTGGGTGGGGCAGGGGTATTTTGTAACCATGTCGCGTTATATGCACCCTGTTTTTCCTTTTAATAAATGCAAAAACCCTGCATTTTTCATACACTTTGGTGTCTGTTTTTCCTCCGTCTGCAGGGACACGGTCAAGGGCCGGACATACATAGTCTAGGACTGTAATCAGGCAGCCGATTAGCATTACATTTTAAGATTTTAAAATATCCCTCAATGCACCATAAACTTACTGTCAAAATCTAAGATTCAACACTGCTACTGACACAATTATTGACAATCCTAACAATTCCTATAAAATACATGTAAATGAAGCATTTCATTGATTTATAATTTTTGTCCATCAGAGTGTCTGCAAACTTTTATTTAGTTAGCTATGACATCTGGTTTCCTTTATAAATAAGACATGATAAAGAGGTAAATTTCTTTTAGAATAATTGGAAAAGACAGGAGAACATCCTATTCAGGCAAGGCACATGTGTGCTCATCTTCATAAATATTTTATGTATTAGTGGAAAAAGACTATCCAAACCAACCTGGTCCTGAGTGAAAAAGTAATTATCCTCCATGAGTCATGAATTCACACTGATTCATGACTTAATTAAATTTCATAAGCCACACAAGCCTGGTTACTGGCAGACCTGTAGAATCAAGAAAAAATTACTTAAATAGAACCTGTCAGAGAACATGAAGTAGGCTGAAAGATACAAGGCCATTTCTAAGGCTTTGAGACTACAGTGAACTACAGTGAAAGCCGCTCTCCACAAATGGAGAACATGGAACAGTGGTGAACTTTCCCAGGAGTGGCTGGCCAACCAAAATTATGCAGAGAGCTCATTGGCAACTCATCAAGCAACTCACAAAACAACCCAGAACAACATCTAAAGCACTGCAGGCCTCACTTGAATCAGTTAAGGTCAGTGCTCATGATTCAGCAGTAAGAAAGAGACTGGCCTAAAATGGCATCCAGGGGAGAGATCAAGAAAGGTCCGTTTCACATTTGCCACAACACAACTTGTTGATCCCGAAAACTATTGGAAAAATTTTCTGTGGACTGAAGAGATAAACGTGAACCTTTTAGAATGTATGCATCCAGTTAGGTCTGGTGCAAAACTAACACAGCATTTTAGAAAAAAAAAACCAGCAGTGGTACTGTGATGGTCTTAGGATATGCAGCAGAATGACAAAAATAAACCTGGAATTGGTCAATGGAGGTAGCAGTTCGTCCTGCAATCGGTTGGTCACCGGTTTGAGCTCCTGCCCTGTCCGTCTTTGTCATTGTGTCCTTGGGCAGGACACTTCACCCACCTTGCCTGCTGGTGGTGGTCAGCAGGGCCAATGGTGGAATATAGCAGCCTCGCTTCTGTCAGACTGCCCAGAGCAGCTGTGGCTATAATCCAGTAGCTTGCCATCATCAGTGTGTAAATGTGTGTGTGACTGAGAATGACGGATTTCATTGTAAAGCATCTTTAAAGGTTGTGAAAAGCACTATATAAGTCTGATGCCATTTCATGAAATTACATTTTTAGGGTGGCCTAGTCAAAGACTGGACATAAATTTGACTGAGATGCAGTCAAACAGACTGATCATGCTCAAAAATCATCTAATGTGAATGAACAAAAACAGACATAAGAACGGGACAAAATTCCTCCAGAGGGATGTGGATACCCAGTTTTTAGGTTTAGTGGATAAATACTGTTTCACTTAGGATCAGGTCAATTTGGGCAGCTTTTTCCTCCTAATTATGAAATCATCACTTGAAAAAAAATGTTTTTGGGGTGTCGCATGGCGTAGCAAGCAGGTAGAGCGGGCGCCCCCGCATGTGGAGGCTATAGTCCTCGTCGTGGTTGTCCCGAGTTCGACTCTGGACCTCAGAACCTTTGCCGCATGTCATCTCCCCCCTTCTCTGCCCCTTTCCTGTCTACATACTGTCACAAAAACTGAAAAAATGGCCACTAGCGCCCAAAACAAAGATTGAAAAAAAAAAAAAAAAAAAAAAAAAAAAAAAAAAAAAAATAATAATAATAATAATAAAAAGTTTTTATTTACCCAGATTATCCTTGACATTAAAATCTGGGTCTAAGTGTGACAAAAAGCTAAAGCAGACAAAATCAGATTTTTTTTTTTCTCGTATTGTCTCTGCTTGCCCCAAAATGCCTATACATAGAGTCAAAGTAATACTTAAATTATTTAAACAACTGGAAGCTCTTCTTGCCAACATGCACAATATAGACAACAATAAGGAAGGTATGAAACATCTCCAAAGCTCAATGTTAGAGAACCGCAGCAAAGAGTGGCATCATGGTTGTACTTCACCCATATTTTCTCATCTTATAATAATTAAAACATACCTGGCTTTAGTGTGTGTTCCCTGTATTGTTTCAGATGGTCTTCAGCCAGGGCACACAGTTCATCCACACTGCACTCCTGTCCTGTCATTTGGAGTCTTTTCTCCCAGTTACGTACCTGTAGAAAACATACAAAACAAACAGTCAACACTAAAAACCAAGCAGAGTGACACAAGGATCTCCTGATGGTGACTTTGATCCAGCATGTGGACATAAGGAATGTGGTGACGTTGATTCATAAGAGTACAGTGATCGTAAAAAGAAAGATTTCAAATGACTAAACTCTAACCTTGTCTAGTTCTACCTTTGGCAGGCGTATAATTTGTAAATGGAACATTTTAGAATAAGGGTGTTCATTGTTTCATTGATTATTGAATGTCTCCTTTAATTTAGTTTCCATATACCCTTTATTGCCACAGGTCTTGAGTCACTCATCCAACTCACTGAATACAGATGTGCCAATCACTACAGTGTATACAGGTGTATAAAACTGAGCACCTCAGTGTGGAGACAGCTCCAACAAACATCTGTGAAAGAATGGTTCACTCTCAGGAGCTCAGTGAATTTCCAGTGTGGTATGTGATAAGTTAGGCACAACCCTGCGTAGAGAGCTTCATAGGTTGCGTGTCCATGGCTGAGCAGCTGCATCGAAGCCTTATATCACTAAGTGCAATGCAAAGCCTCAGATTCAGTGCTGTAAAACACAAGAAACGGCACCTGCCAGACTGCATCGTATTCAGTGTAAAGGCTGTTGCAGAGGGGATTAAAGTGTGAGGCTGTCTCTTAGTTCCAATGAAAGGATTCTTCGTATTTCAGCATACCAATAGATTTTGGATAATTTTATGCTCACCAACTCTGTAGGAACAGTTTGGAAATGGCCACTTCCTGTTCCATCATCACTATCAGTTCACAAAGCAGAGTCAAAGCAGTGCACAGACCCCAACCTGACAGGCCACGTTTGGGATGAATTAGAGCAGACACTGTGAACCAGGCCTTCCTGTCCAACATTAGTGTCTGACCTCCCAAATGAAAAAATGGTCAAATATTCTAGCAATAAACCTCTTGTGGAAAGCCTATCCAGAATAGTTGAAGATGCTAAGGCTGCAAAAGGTAGGCCAAAATCAAATTAAACCCTATGGATTAAGTAAAGGTTGCCACTCCAGTTTATGTGTACGTTTGGCAATAAGTTATATGTATGCATAGAAGCATGATAAGCAGCAAAAATATATATTTCTGTGAAATTTGTGGACTGTAAAAAGAAAGTAGATAATTACCTCATAAACATGCTTTGTCTCTATCTCCAAGCCTCTAGATGTTTCAAAGTGCTCCTTATACCAGCTGGTCTCTGTTACATCCTGAAAGAACAGGCACTGATTGTATTAATAGTAAGACTGACGAAACATCACGGCAATTTAATACATTAAAAAAAATAAAGATATCAGCAACACATTACAAAAACACACATACAAATGTTACTTTAGTGGTGAAGGTTAAAGCAGCACTGAGAGGCTGTGAGAGAAGCTCTGACTTGTAAATAAAGGATGAGCAGAGTCAGGGTCAATAGCAACGATTCTGGCACCGCTGAGCTCTGCTTCATCTTTCATTTTAACCTTTGCATCCAGGTTCCCAGTGGGTTTGTGTGGACAGTCCAGGGTGTGTAGCCCGAGCTCTGATAGCTGCATCACGCTGTCACATCCTGTTTCATAAAACATAAAAGGGGAAAATAAACCACAGACACTGGAAGTTGTAGATATAGCTATAAGGGTGTTTTTGTTCCTTATAAGATTAGAAGGAAATGTGTAAATCTTTTATTTCACAACTTTACAGAAATAACCTCTAGTAAGATATGCAAACTGCATCACTACAGGGAAATCCCAACTGGATGAAAGGTGTGATAGAAATAAGGGCATATCCCAATTGTAGCTGGGTGCAACACATTTAGTTAAGTAATACTATCCCCTTCATTAGCGCAACATAATCTTTGTCTACAGTACCACCATGCAACATGATATTATTGATTGGGTGAAGTGGAGAAGTTAGAGAGAGCACCCAGCACATTAACAATTTTGTTATTCAAACATCTGTAATAGATAAAGCTGCTCTACAGGGTGGAATAATAACATAAATCTTTAAGGATCCAAGAAGTGACAGTGAATATTTTATCATTTATTTCCTGATAGCATATTTACAGTCTTTAAAAGTCCCTAATGTGAAGCGTCTCTTTAATTTTAAGCAGAATGTTGCTCAAACCATATTCCGCCTGTTTAAACAAATCTTTATACGGAATTCGAGGCCCCATATTTTACCTTGGTAACGAAAGAAACACTGGACCGGAGCTGCTGACATCTCCTTATCAAGGTCCACTTCAGTGACCTTCCAACCATCTCCCAGTGGACAACCGCTAAGTGGGTCGAGCTTTGATCGTCGGGCCAGCATCTCAATGTAAGGCCTTGAGAAGGTGCTCTTTGGGTTGCTGCAAGATAGTATGAGAGTTATCTTTATGTAGGTAGAATTTGCTCCAGTCTGTGTGCATGTGTGTGCGTGTTTGTGTGGAGCGTGGTCAGGAGTAGGTTAGGGTCAAAGGTTTTCATACACCCGTACTCGACATAAATGCCATTTATTTGAACCGTTCTTATTACAATAAAGTTTTTTTTTTTTTTAAACGAGCTTGAATTTATTGTTTTCTTCTCAAATCTACACAGTTTCAAACATTTAGATACATCCTCGCTACTATTTAGATACGTGGGCTGGCGTAGGTTGCAGAGAACCAACATGCTTTGTGTAGCCCCTGCTTTAGTTCTGGCTGTTTAGTCAGTCTTCTTTCTAGAATCGGTAGAGCTCATTTGAACTGACTGACTTCCTGGCAGAAATCCTGCTTCCATGCATGGCCCATAGATTTTCAATAATTTGGAGCTAATGGGTTTGGCGAAGTCATTCCAGAAGCTTAATGAAAGCCTTCTAAAACCAGTTTTGATATGTGTTTGAGATCGATGTCTGGCTGGACCGGACTACGGTGTCTAAGTTTCAACCATTTCACTCAAATTGTCGAGATTATCATAAACTGGTAAGTGTTAGAACACCATCGTCACACCGAAGGCAGTTTTATGTTTCCCAAGATTGAGAAGGTCCACCTCCATAATCAGCACCTTCTAGCTTGATTGAAACCTTTAGCTCCCAACATGGACAGGCCAGAAGAAGCAACAACTGAGATATTTTGGCTTCAATCACAAGATGGAATGTTTGGATGATTCAACATGAGGCTTTCAGACCACAGAATATTACACCACTAATGTAGCAGAAAAAACATCAGGAAACTGGTGTTTATTCAGTGTAACAATAATTATTTGCAATAGTTTTTCAACCATTGAAAGACCTGACCATTGATGTCCTCTTAAGTGGTGCTGCATTTGTAACAAAAATGAATTTGTGGGTCCAGCAACTAAGTATGTTTTCTTGATAAAAAAAAAAACAGGGCAAATCCTCTTTATCAAAGTAAAACACCTTTTGGTGGAGGCAGTGAGATGTCATCTCCTATACTGGAAAAACATGGCGAAAATCTCGAATAAATTAAATTCCTGCTTATAAAATTCAGACAAGTTTTAAGTTGTATTATCATTTATCTGAAAAAAAACAGGTAAAAAAAAATAGTCAAAAATGAATTAAAAACAGCATAACTGTTGAGGATTATTTCTGCTGTTTCTGCTCATTATTTTGAGGGTTGGAAGAAGAAAAGCTGAGGAACATCAGCACCAAATGACACCTGATACCTGGCTTTGGAGGGTTTTTTTTTTTTTAGCTGCATGAAGCTTTGTAGCAAACAAAAATTTAAAAAGCAGCTCAAACATTTGTACAACAAATTTAAATAAAACATGGTAACTTTAAAGTAAATAAAAAGGTGGGAATCATCGTAATTAATAACAGATATAAGTCAAAACAGCTATTTATAGTTTAACCACATGTGAAGCACTTGTTTGTGAAAATTGTTGAGTGAATTTTATCCAGCTATGATCCAGCTAGCATTTCTCACAAACCTGTACCTGATTAAGGTCTCACCTCTGGTGGACAGACACGGGTCTGTAAAGAGCGCTGAGGGACACAGGGCATTCATAATCCAGCTGCTGCTTCCCTTCAGTGAAGGTCACAGCCATGGGAATCAGCTCCCGCGTCACCAGCACGGTGTACACCTGCAAAAGTGAGACGGCCATTATTTAATGATAAAAGCACCAGAGTCTCATCAAACTTTAATGACCCTAAGAAATTACACTCTTGAAATTTAGTTTATGTCTTCTCATTTATTAATGCGGAGCAGCCTAAAGAGAAGAGATCCTTTAAACTGAACAGATTTTTTTACGTGATTTAGTGGTTAATAAGGTAAAATGTAGCAATATAAAGATGCATTTATATTTAAATCAGCACAAGAACTGCATGTGATAGTGGATAGTCAAGAAAAGCACTTTTGTACCTGCGAAACACTGCCATCTGCTGAGCAGACAGAGACTTCCACCAAGGTGTCTCCGAAATGGAGTGGCACAGGTTGAGAACTGCTCTTCCCATTTACGGTCACTTTAATGAGACTGTCTGGAACCTTGATTAGAAGTGTCACTAAATTACAGTAAAATGGGACAAGACCTGCAGGAAAATAAAACCAGGACAGTTAGTTTTACATGAAATTGTTAATTAGAAACAAACACATCATCATCAACAACAACAACAACAACAACAATAATAATAATAATAATAATAATAATAATAATAATAATAATAATAATAATAATAATAACAATAATAATAATAATAATAAAAAGCTTCTACTCACTGCAGTATTCGTGTACTTTGGAAGTAAAGGCTGGGTGAAGTGGAATATCCTCTTCCAGAGACAGATCAGAGAGCTCTGCGACCTTTCCTGATAGTTTAGTAATTTCCACGCTGTATTTCTTCACTGTCCCATCTTCGGCAACCACTTCAATTTCCACTTTGTTCAACCCATCGTTCAGTTTCACAGTGCTGGAACGCTCATCTGACAGCTGCAACACAAGAAGGCTCAAACTAAAATAGAAATTGTCTTAAAGTATAATAATAATAATAATAATAATAATAATAATAATAATAATAATAATAATAATAATAATAATAATAATAATAAAAAGGCATTTAAGTTTATTTAGAGCAATACTCACAATGCTGTACGACGCTCCACAATCACTGGTGCTCAGGTCCAGAGTCACTTTGCTGACACTGCTCTCCACAGTCACTTTGTAGCGTGTAACCTCTGGGGAGAAGGCTGGATCGAGCTCCCCAGCAGAGATAGACAGCTTCTCCAAATCGCAGTTGTCCATGGCTCAAGCCTTCTCCGTCTGTGAGGACTGTTTGCAGAACTAACCCTCTACAAAACTAAACGGCTCTTCTCTTTTACACATGACGTTCCATGTTACCAAGGCAACCACAGTACCTGTGTTAGATTCCCACTATTTTTTTTTTCCTAAAATGGCTCCTTTTTTTGTCCTTTATTTTTTAAACACACCGTATTGTATATTTATAAGATTTGTAAATATTACAATTTTGAACGCTTCATTTCATTTTATTTAGTTACTAAGGTAAGGTTAGCTCAACGTCAAAATGCGACACGGCGCAAGAATATAGTCACAAGTTAAAAAGTCTGTTAATAACCAATTAAACTAATGTGAACAACTTAAATTAAGAAAAAACAAAACAAAACTTTAAAAGCAGCGAATACGCAAACAGTGACTCTTCCAAACGGCAGGCGGCAGTAGCGAAAATGAAACAGATTACACGCTATTGTTCATTTCCTGTTTGAAGGTTAAAACGTGAATCATCTTGAAAAGGTAAATACACAAATTTCTGTAACATCTAATGAACTAACCGTAGAGTCTGTTTACATGTAGTTGTAGTAAGCCTTTTTATTTTGTCTGTTTTTGTATTTGTTAAAACGTGTACTTTCTGTTAGCTGCGTTTGGTAACTACCTAACTAGCAACATGGCTAGCATTGTTGCTAGAGCATTGTTTTCCTTATGTTACAATTAATTTATTGAGCTACAGCTGGGATTTCTGAACGTTTTAGGACTTGTTGGTTTGTAGAAAAATGGCAGCGGGAGCAACAACCGAGGACTACCCTCAGGAGATAGACGAACAGCTGACCACCTTCAATTCATCGGTGAATGCGGTGAAAACCATGCTGGAGAAGCTGATGTCCATGTCCAGAAACGACCTGATGCAGAAGGTGACGCTTGTTGATGTTTCCACTCCTCATTTGTACCAGATTATTGCCAAAGTTTATCATGAAATAATGATAGATGACGCATATACTTAAAGTATCAGGATGACAAACTGCAAACATGCTTGGTGTTATGTTTAAATCACGGATAGACACACACACACACACACACACACACACACACACCATGATAGCCAATATATAGCCAATTCTTAAATATGACCATGTTAGCCATATAGCCAATTCTTGTCGTCTTAAGACACTATAATTGAAAACAAGTGAATTCAGTCCCACCATATAGATGGTTCTAAAGTCAAGTACATCAATTCCAAATTGATCCTAGTTATCAAACAGTACAGTCAAGTGCAGTTTATTTGTAAAATTGGTTAAAAAGTTTTCTATCTAAGGAAGCGCAGCAGATTGTATTGAGTCATTGACTCACAGCTTTCACTTCTGGTGGAAGAGCATGTAACGACAGTGGAGAGGAAAGCTCCCTTTTCACAGGAAGAACCCTCCAGCAGAACCAGAACTTGGCTCAGTGTGAGCAGCCATCTGCCACAACCAACTGGGGGCTTGAGAAGACAGAGTAGACACACACACACACACAGCAACAAATAAAAAATACACAAGCAATGAGCCAGTAGTACCATCTATGTTAGAGAGAAGTAAAGAGTTAATGGTAGTATATTTATCTGTTTCATGGAACTTGTTTTGGGTCAAATAGCTGTAATTACTGGTATGAAATGATCTTTGCAGCTGGATCCATTGGACCAAGCGAAGCTGGATCTGATGTCCGTCTATACTCTTAATTCACTCTTCTGGAGTAAGTTATTTATTTACATTTATAGACATATTACTTATATACACACAATCTCTCCCATGATTCTGGATTAGTGTTTAGGGAAGAAACGGTGTTAACTGTCAGTTGTTTGCAGTGTATCTGGTGACAAGAGGGATAAACCCAAGAGAACATGGAATCAAACAGGAGCTGGTATGTGCTTCCTTTAATGTTTTGATACGTTCTTCGTGTAAGCGATGTCCTTGTAATTACCCTCATTGTGTTTTCATTAGGAGCGCATAAGGACTTATATGAACAGAGTCAAAGAGATCACTGACAAGAAGAAAGCCGCACGTCTAGACAAGGGAGCTGCTTCGCGTTTCATGAGGAACGCTCTTTTTGATCCTGAGGACAAAGCGTTAAAAAAAGCTGCATCCAAGAAGCCAGCGGAGACCGCCTCTGAAGGTCCACAGAGAAAACGCCCCAAACAGAGCTGATCCTAAGGAAGATGCGCTCAGTGTGGTCCCATCTCAACATGTTCTTCCTGAAAAAGGATACAGAAGTAAATGATCAAACTGCTAAGATCAAGTCGAGAGACAGCAAACATTTGTCTCACTTTAGTGGAATTGCTTCGAATTCAACCTTTGGACATCGATGGCCTTGGGGAATCTTCAGGTATTCACTGGATGTTTTAGAGATGAACAAAATGTTAATGTATCTCCTCAGCTTGAAAAGTTGTGCTGCTTTTGGGACATTACTTTGTATCTCTTTACTTATTACCGATAGCATCTTTGTATTTTGAAGTGAATTGTATGAATCCACTTCAAATATGATATATTTTTTAAAATGTTCTATTCATTTCGTGATTTTTATGTATTCATAATTTTTCCTGTATTGGTTAAAATGTTTATATATTTTTTTTTTTTTGCTTGTTTGTTTTGTTTTTTTTTTCTTCACAAAATATTTTCATGTGATATGAAGACAAAATTAAGTTTAATCCAGTTTCAGGTGCTTGTATTGTACTTTTGGTCCACATGTTTTTTAATAACTGAAACCTCCAAATAATATGAGAAAATAATGTAATTTTATTGGTTTAAGTGATTGATTTTAATTTTTTTTTTTTTTTTTTTTTAACTCTTTTTAGGTTTGCATATTCCATATTTAGGGCAAGCAGTTTCCAGTCAGTGGCATCATGAATGCCTTAAAAATGATTATACAAACCCTGGCAAAAATGATGGAATCACCAGACTTGGAAGATGCTCATTCAGTTGTTTTATTTTGTTGAAAAAAGCAGATCACAGACGTGACACAAAACTAGTCATTTTAAGTAGCAACGTTGTGACTTTAAGAAACACCAAAAGAAATTAAGAAAAAACATTGTGGTACTGAGTAGCAGTCACTTGTTTAGCTCAAGCAGAGGGGAAAAAAATTATGGAATCACTCAATTCTGAGGAGAAAATTATGGACTCACCCTGTAAATTGTCGTTCCCAAAACTAACACCTGCATCAGATTAGATCTGCTCATTAGTTTGCAGTTATTAAGGAGTGATCACGCTCGGAGAGCTGTTGTACCAAGTGGACTGACATGAATCATGGCACCAACACGAGAGGTGTCAATTGAAACAAAGGAGAGGATTATCAAACTTCTTAAAGAAGCTAAATCATCCCACAATGTTGCAAAAGATGTTGGTCGTTCACAGTCAGCTGTGTCCAAAATCTGCTCCAAGTACAAACAACATGGGAAGGCTGTTAAAGGCAAGCATACTGGTAGACCAAGGAAGACACCAAAACGTCAAGAGAGATGACTTAAAGCAATTTGTGTCGAAGACACAAAGAAAATGCACAACAAAACAAATGAGGAACAAATGGCAGGAAACTAGAGTCAAAGTTTGTGACCGAACTGTTGGAAACCACCTAAAGGAAATGGGATTTACATACAGAAAAGCTAAATGTAAGCCATCATTAACACCTAAACACAAAAAAACCAATGTTACAGTGGGCTAAGGAAAAGCTATTGTGGATAACTGGATGAAAGTCATATTCGGTGATGAATCGCAAATCTGCATTGAGCAAGGTGATGATGCTGGAACTTTTGTTTGGTGTTGTTCCAAGGAGCTTTATGAAGATGACTGCCTGAAGAAAACATGCAGATTTCCAGTCATTGATGATATGGGGCTGCATGTCAGGTAAAGGCACTGGATGGCTGTCATTACATCGTCATAAATGCACAAGTTTGCGTTGACATTTTGGACACTTTTCTTAATTGAAAGGATGTTTGGGGATGATGAAATCATTTTTCAAGATGATAATGCATCTTGCCACAGACCAAAAACCGTGAAAACATTTGTTGAAGAAAGATACATGAGATAAACGTCGTGGCCTGCAAATAGTCTGGATCTCAGCCCATTTGAAAATCTGTGGTGGAAGTTGAAGAAAATGGTCCATGACAAGGCTCCAACCTGCAAAGCTGATCTGGCAGCAGCAATCGGAGAAAGCTGGAGCTAGATTGATGAAAACTACTGTTTGTCTCTCATTAAGTCCATGCCTCGGAGACTACAAGCTGTTAAAAGCCAGAGGTGGTGCAACAAAGTACTTGTGGTGTGTTAAAGTGTTCTTTTGTTTGTTTTTCTTTTTTCATGATTCCATAATGTTTTCCCTCTGCTTGAGCTAAACAAGTAACTGTTACTGACTACCACAATGTTTTTTCTTGATTTCTTTTAGTGTTTCTTAAAGAGGCCATGATGTTGCCACTTAAAATGACTGCTTTGTTGTCAACAAAATTAAATAACTGAATGAGCATCCTCTTGTACTGGCGATTCCATACTTTTTTGCCAGGGGTTGTATAACATGCAGTTAAACCCCAAACTATTCATATTCCATCTAAATTAGAATTTAATGTATATTTTTAATTTTACCAACATGTTTCTTTTGGCTGGCTCTTGTGTTAACAATTGAATTTAATAAGGAACCTGTAGAGGGAGCTAAAGATTAGGGTGATGACAAGGAGGCCTTCTGACCTCAAAGCAAAACAAACTTGGAGCTCATTGCAAAAGATAAGAAAAGAAGGAACATGCAAAAAGCTGGTAAATAGTTTGATTCCTGTTTTTCCAATAAAGATTTTTCGGTTTATACCTGAGAAGGGTCTTAAAAGTTTTTGACATTTCTTAAATTTGTAAATAAAATACAAAAAATACAGTTTTTCAAAATTATACTCCATTGTTTCATAATCATTTGAGAGATATGTAATTGGAGGATAATTGTGGAAAATTGATGAAAATATTGAGCATAATTAACCTACATTTTCCTCTTTCTTGTCTTTACACAACATCTCTAAAGCTCTTAGTATCTCAGGCACTATAATATGTGTCAGATGTTGGCTTTAAGAGCAGTTAGTCCTTCCAACTTGCCAGATACATTATTGATGTGCAGAGCGTGGCTGCGTAACTCTTGAAATACACCATCCTACCAAATGCAGCACATAAGCCATTGCACACACTGATATTGCAAGGACGACTGTGGTTCGATATGCTGTGCAGGTCTAATTTACTAGGCTACTGTGCAAAGGTTCTTTTCGATTTTAACATTCTTGTAAATACCAGGATGTATTTTCCTAGAAGAACATTAAGATGAAATAGTATGAGCACTTTCAAACCTTTGTTACTGTATACTATGACTAGCAGTTTAATCTATATTCTACTAATTAATGCTTTAGTCTTTGCAAGGTTGGAGTTGGACTCTGCCAGCTTTCATTTAAGAGAGGTTGTTCCCTCAGAACAGTGGGAGAAAACCAAAGTATGGCGACACAGGCATGGTGAGATCATGCAGACTCGACAGATAAAGTTTAAACTGAAAATTGTTGCTGCGATGCAACAGAAGAAACCTTCACACCACCATTCACTTCCAAGATTCAGAGTTACAAGTCATAATGGAAGCTCTTAATGACTTCTGTTTTAGCCATCAGTGGTAGAAAAATGTTGCACAATATTAATCGAAGGACTCTTCAGCTAATGCACAAGACAGTGATTGAGATGTTTGGAAGAGTAATACAGTCCATCTGTGTGTAAGTTAGTAATAAAGGATGCTGTAAAGGATGCTGAGCACGAGTGCATGCCACATTTTTCAGATTTTTTGTTTAAAAAATATTTTGAAAATGCACCATTTTGCATGTCTTTATGTTGGTCTATCAAATAAAGCCCCAAAAAGTTACGTTAAAGTTTTCATTTGTGAAAAAATGAAGAAAAGTTTAAGATGTATGAATACTTTTGCAAGGCATTGTAAGTGGTTTGAATTTAGCCAGTCCATATTAGGTTTCAACCTGCAACCTCTTAAACTGCACAGTGGTAACCTTTAGAAACAGTGCTGTCACTGCAGCTTGAGTGGATAAGTGCAGGCTACATTCGCACTTCCTCTTATAAAAACCAATGTCACTTCTGATAAAAGCACTCATAGTTTCCTTTTAGTAATTGTCAACTGGACAGCTGAGATCTTAATCTTAATGTTCCACGAATCATTGCATCCCTCTAATCATGGCCAGGAAACGGTAAGCCGGTGAGGTAAATTCCCAGGAATGCATCTTTTTCATCATCTTTCCCATTCTCATCCACCCAGCATCCAAAAATGACATTTGTTTAGCCCAGACTCCCCTCTCAGCTCTGTATTGCATTTTCCACAAAGTTGTTGTTTTTAACTCCATTCAAAGACATGCATCAACCTCTGCCTGATGAACTGCTCTGTCTGCACGCTGGAAAAATAAGGAGGTTTTTCTCTTTTTTTTCCCATTCCTTGGCTCCCTCTTGAAATTTTACCCTCTCCCTGCACTCTTCCACACATGTGCTCGCTATAAAGGAGTTAGATCACCATTTTTGAGCGGATTTGAACAAATAAACGTTATAATGTTGAAATTGTGAAGGCTAACAAGCTTCAACCTCTGGTTTTGTCCTGTGGTTGTTTTATTTATGTTATTTGTGAGCTTCTTTTAGCAGTGGACATTTAGATTATCTGACCTCTTGAGATGAAATGAGGGTATCCCTGGTCCTCTTTGAAGATGGATCTGAAAACAAACTGCATCGACCTGCTTTACGTAGCAAATTATTCAAATTCACTTGTTACCAGGAATTTAATTTTGGCACATTAAAAAATGTTCTTATTTTTTAAATTTTATTTTCTTTTTTAGAAAATTTGCAGCTGAAAGAAGAAATAACATTTTTAAACAAATCAGTAGAAGGTTTATATTTTTCAATCATGACCTTGTTTCAGTTTTGAAAGAAAACGTCAGAAATAATCAGCATTTCAGTTAAAGAAAACGACTAAGATTCAGTGTTTATTTTTTACCAATCATGTCACCGCAAGTCACATTAAAAAGCTTTTAATCCAATGAGCTTGTTTGAATCAGGCTGATTTTGTTTGATGCCGATATTCAAAGTTCATTACAATTTAATGTATCAAATACATGTGGCAAAATAATCCTGGGTCTTTGCACGAGGCAAATTGTTATTTAAGTATGGTTTATGTGGTCAGATGACGTAAAACAAATCATCTAACTCTGACTGAGAAAGCAACGAAGCACAGGCTTCAAAAGTGAAGACCATAAAGGTAGAAATGTGTCATTTAAAAGAATCATTTTATGTGACTAAATGAAAAATAGTAATTAAACCTGCAGTGGGCTCTGCCCTTAATGCCCTTCAAACCTTTTCATATTTTGTAACATTACATCCAAAAACATCGGGTTACATTCAGATTTTATGTGATAGACAAGAGGTCTGCAACCTGCAGCGCTGAAGCCACAAGTAGTTCTTAATAACTTTCCAAAAAAAAAAACAAACAAAAAAAAAAAAACAAATAACCAACAAATGTTGTTAGCAGTTTTTCTGTGCTTTTTTATTTCATGGAATAAATGCATTAAATTTAAAGAACAGAATAACAAATAAATAAATAAATAAAAATATGAGTAATTTTTTTTTAGATCTGTTTATCATTAGGTTGTGAACTATATGCTTTTTCTTGCACCATTTTCCAAAAATATCGACATCCTATAGAAGAAAATGTATCCATCCTTTGAAAAAGTTTCATACTTTTCTTTATTTTAAAAACTACAAATAGAAATAAAATAGTTTTTAAGAATGACAACAAATGTCCTATTGTATATTTTTATCAACAATGATAAGTTGTCTTTTTTTGAAAGGTCAGATAACATTTAGGGATCTAAACAAGTGTCATTTAGCTGGACAGGGGACAAAAATGGCTGTTTGGATTGAAAAGGTTGCCGACCCTTATGACAGACAGACACAAAGCAGGGTAAAATTGTGAAGTGGAAGGAAATGCATGGTTCCAAATATGATTTACAGATAAAAATCTAAAAAGTGAATCAACTATAAGTCTCTTTTACCCTGATGCTACTAAATAAAATCCAGTGCAACCACTTCTCCTTGGAAGTCTCCCAATCTGACTGAGCTTGAGCTATTTTGCAAAAACAAAAGGGCAAAGAAAAAAAAAAATTTAGATGTGCAAACCTGCCAGAGCACGTGTCAAACTCAAGGCCCACGGGCCAAATCCGGCTTGCCATTTCTATTCATGCGACCCTCAAGACTCTAAAGGGCCACGTAAATAGAACTTTAAGACAGCAGTTATATACTTGAATATTACTTTTATCAGTCAAATCATATCAGTTTTTATTTGTATACTGCTATAATATTTTAACAGTTTGTAATTAGGTAGTTTTATCAATACATTCTTCCACAACTGGCATTTTGAGGACATTTATGTTCTTGATGAGGCCTATATTGAAAATGAGTATGACACCCCTGTGTTATAGGTATACTAAAAACCAAAAGGTTCTGTAAAGTATTGACCCAAGTAGCTCAGTTCATCTCCACACCATATTTCTGATTTTTAATTTCAAAATATTTAAAATACCATTTTTAAAATTCCACTTTACAATGACATGGTTTTCTCTGCAGGTCTATCACATAAAATCAAACTTAAATAGATGAAAATTGTGCAAAAGTTAAAGGTGTATGACTATTTTTGCAATGTATTGAATTGAATTCATTTAACGTATTTTATTAAGATTGTGTTGCTTCTCTTTTTGGTTTCACATACCATCTTTGGTCATTTTCTGAAACTTGTTGCATATTATTTCAATCTGAAAGAGTTTAGCCGAGATCGTTTGCTATTTTTTCCCCTCCAGAATCTGTAAAGCAACAAAAGCAGTAGTGCCTGGACATGTTAGAACTCTAAAGAAAACAAAGCTCTGATTGTACAGCACTTTACATTCCTGCAGGGTTTGGCCATAAACATAAAGACAGTGATGGTATGCTGAAGACATGCAGAAAGAGGCCTTCAAACTCTCACCACTAAACCCATCACATCATCATCATCATCATCATCATCACGCTTCATTGAGTTTGCTTACTTTACACTACCATTCTGTTGCCTCTGTGTTTAATTTGCAAAGAAAATAAAATCTATATACAAATAAACGTGGCTTTTCATTTATCAGTGGAAAATTTCTATGTGAGTTTGTGCTGTTTTGTTTTGCACGGCTGACTGCGATCATGGATCCCAAATCTTAATGTGTGTTTATGCCTGAAAGTGATTCCAAAGACCTTTAAATGAATAAAAATCTATAATAGTATAGTTTAGATTCTTCTTTTTCCAGGTGCAGACCAGCTTTCTGATGACATCACCAACTTGCTGACTCTGTAAAGACCTCATCTTTTACTATGACCTACAGTTTACCTCTGGTGTAATCCCATTTTTTTTTTTTACATTTCTTTAGCAAAAAGTAGCAGTCCATATGGCTGCAATGTGAAATCAAGGTTTTTCCACTCTAAACCATGGCCTTCCGTTGCACAAAGCCCCGGGATAACCGTCCAGCCATCAAAGAGCTGAATGTCCAGAATAACCACCTCCGAATCCCTTGTGCTCATAACACACGTGCACACATACAGGAGATGTCAAGCAGCTGCAAACACACAGTTAAAAAAAAAAAAAAAAAAAAAAAAAAAAAAAAAAAAAAAAAAAAAAAAAAAAAAAAAGCGGGAAAATGCTCACAGCTACAGACGCTGAGAGACGTACAAAGGCACACAGAAAATAGCTTGCATGTGCTTATGCGAACACTTGGGGTTGATTGGCGGTGTATAATGGATTGGATGCCCCTCATAATTCCTGAAACGGCATTTTCCTCTCGCTCCACACAGAGGCGGATGAGACCACAGCTGTTTGGACATAAATTTCCAGAGGAATGCCTTAACTCTGAGCCCTCAGCGTAAGGAGCATGACTGAAGATTCCTCTCCATATGACAAATGATTGCCCTCAGGACTTTTGTGTGTAAAAAGGAAAAAAAAAAAACCCAGCTTCGTGTGCAGACATGCAAGGTCACTGAAAGGCAGTTTCTTTTACCTGTGAATGATGGTTACATGCAACACGTACGCTTGCTTGTGCAGGAGGAGCTGGCAGACAGTGGAGACTGCACTATGTTTGCTGTTTGTGGAAGACTCAGCAGCTGGCTTGTCCCATAAAAAAAAAAAAAATCAGACGTTCCCTTAAAGTAGCTCAAGTCACGTTGGCAAACAAGCACGCAGGTTTATAGAAATATCTTGGATAGATTTAGTTGCATACAGCTTGCAGAATGTTAAAAGAGAACATATATCCATTAGTAAATTGTGAGGGTCTCAATGATTTATATAGCGCTGCTTTCATTTTAATTCGGTGTAATCTCATACCACTCATGAGTTATAAAACTATAATCTGTAAACATATATTATTCGTACATCCGTAGGCATTCAAACTATATTGTCTGAATTCTTGACACGCAGACAATAAAACATACCTTTGAAATGATTTTTTATATAAAAAGTTCACACGACTTGTTGATCTGAATCAAATATCCTTTTCCTGTCTTTAAATATTATTCCTCACCTTTTTCCAATTATTTTTTTTACTTGTTGCAGTTGCAAACAAGCAAACAAAGCAAGCTCTTAGACAAAATCAGCTGTTTCTCTGCAGCCATCCTCCCCACACACCTAGTTTCCTGTTTTGATGAGATAAAATAACGGTTTATGGCACATCAATAAGCCCTCTCATCTCTTTCGCCTTGTGCATTCAGAGCCGAAGTTTACAGCTAGCGTGGGGCCGGAAGGGCTGAGGGGCTTGATGTAAGTGCCTGGGGCTAACGGCAGCGTTGGGTACTATAAAGTGATGAGGGGGGCCTCTGCTTTTTTTTTTTTTTTTTTTTTTTTTTTTTTTTTTTTTTTTTTTTTTTTTTACGATGATGTGAATGATGTAGCATAAGAGAGTAAAATACTGGACTACACTGTCAGGGAAGTGAAAAGATTATGTGTTGTGCAGTATTTGTATCATTTACAAGAGTTTCTTGGTTATTTAGGATTTTATCACAATTGATAAACATTTACCTCATAGCTGTTTTATTGATTTGTCCTGTATGGAAGTAACAGGGCTACTGAGATGAACTGAATGTTACTGAAACATCATTGTGTAAAACTGTAGGTATGTGAGAATAATGTGAAATAAACAAGTAAGATTCTTGGAGATTTGACTTTCTTTTCTTTTGTTTTCTTTTGTTGTGTCAAAGAAGGACATCCCCTTTGGATCAAAACATAGCTATCAATTCAGTATGGATAAAAAACATTCCACAGATATGGCAATGCTTCAGTAAGTTTCCAAAATTAATTCAGCAGTAAGTCATGAATCTGTTTTAAGAATTTCAGATTTATTTAAAGTCAATCACAACATTTTGTCACAAGAAACTGTTGCACAGACTGACTTGCAAATTGCTTTACAATTATGTTAATAACTGACAATATATAACTGTTATACTAATCATCATCACAAAACTTTTGACAACAGATTGTGCTATTTAAAAAATGTGGGATTCCGCATGGATCTATTTTTGGATTTCTTTTCTTTTGTAAACTTACAAATGATTTTTCTGCTGCTTTAGCTTCTTTGTTTATGTTTCTAGAATTCTTTATGTACTAATGGCTAAAACTATTGTTTACATTGAAAATAAAATTTAAAAAGGTAAAATCCAGCTCTTCTCTCTTCATTAAAAATAATTTGATTAGCCAGAGTCCATTTACAAGGTTTTTTGTGGTTTTGATGGATGAAAATCTAAAATAGATTAATTATATTTATTTTGTCTAAAAAAAACCCAAATCTGCTGGGATTATTTGAAGACTCTGAAGTGTAGTTCATCAGAAATGTATAATTAGTGTAGCTTGATTTATCTACGTACTATCTAATGTAGTATGGCATAGGAAGCTACCTATCTTATGCATATTCATAGATTTAAATTGCATAAAAAGTTAAACAGAATTTCAACTTTTAGTTTGAAGTTTGGTTGTGTAACAGCTATTTTAGTTCATATGAGATCTTAGTCATTTTTAGTACAAGTGAATATTGAATTTTTAAAAAATGTATATATATTTTTCTCTAGCTTCCTTTAAAACCTTTTAATGATTGGCAAGTAAATCAACCACACCTTCCACTCTTTCATACTAAATGTTGTCATAGTTATGGAACAGTTATATTCAAATTTCACAAAGATAGGCAAAGGAAACGCTTTTTACGTGAAACACGATTATTACATTGTACTGTTTTGCAATACCTTGTGACATACATTTAAATATACTTAAATACATTTGATTTTTTTTACTCTTTTCATCAATTTTTTAGTGTTGAATGAATTCTTTGTCACATGTTTTTTCTGTATGTATGTTCATGAACTGGTTTTTAAACTTATCAGTACATTTTCTCTTTAGCTTTTGAAAATCAATCGTGTTTTTTTTTACTGTGCAAACCAAAATTAAAGTGTTTCACATAACCGAACTGATAATAAGGAGTACATCAGAGCAAACTCATTTAGACAAAATAACAGATAACAGATAAATTAATGAGATTCAAGGATTTGTTGTGGATTTTTTTCCCAACATACTAAGCCGTATTTTATGTCTTTGACAAAATTGAGAAATTATTGAACTAAATATGTGAAATCAAAAGCAGGGATCCTTACTTCAGTTAAATTAAAAAATGATTTGAGGTTCCCCCCATTCGCCACAAGGGAGCAGTCAAACACTGCAGTTTAAACCCTCTCAATTCACTCAGCCATCAGTGGCAAGCTGAGGTTTGTGTTTCTCCTCACCGCAGAGCAGATCAGAGAAGATTAGCCTTTGCCTGGCCAGTAATCGCCCTTATCACACAGGAAAACGACAACAACGTTGGGAGTTTAATGACCGAAGTAATTGTTGTGGAAGTACTGCGTTATGCTGCGGTGGGGTGATGAATGACAACCGCAATGTACCGTGCTGTGAGGAGATTGCTGCTGCATGTTGTTATTTAAAGCCATTTGTTATAGTTGCAACTTTACCCTGGAGTTGTTTAGCTGAGGGAGTGATTACATTTCAAAGTGAAGAGGTTTTATATTTACAATAAAACAAATATAGTCTCTCCTTCCCATGAATTAGGGCTTGGAAAGTTTTGCAAAGGTGCTTACTTAAAACAGATATGCTGGTTTCAAAAGGTGTACGATTTATGTCAACATATAATAGTTGCAGGCACATAACTTTTCATGGTTGATGTTAATTTAAAAAACAAAAGATATACCCAAATATGATAGCATTTTAAAATATTCTTGGTATTCCTTAGCTATGCTCAAGTCACAACTGTTAATGTGCATGAAGTATAATCAACAAGAATTGAGTAGAAGCTGACTGTTTATATAAGTTTGTGTGTTATGATCTGCAGAAATCCCCTTGAAAGCAAAAGAGAAGAAAAAAATCTGGATGCTTTTTCCTCTTGCTGCAGGCGGCATGGGCTAATCATGAGCTAATACACAACCACTTCATGCTTGGATTGACATCAATTGGGTAGCTTTGTTCTGTTGTTGCGACTCTGTGTACCCAAACTGTGTGTTTATACATCAGGCCTGCTGCAACTTAAAGGGATAGTTCAGAATTATTGAAGTGAACTCCTGTTGAAGCCTTATAAGGAGTTGATATCTTAAATGCAGTACAGCTCTAGTGGGTGGGGTCATCATATAGTAGGGTGGTCTCAGAGTCTGAAAAATGTGAAATGATCTGTATGCAACAAACTCAACAGTGGAGGACATGGAAGCTATGCTGAACACTCTGCTTAGTCTGCCATTGTCCTTAATGCATGTGTGTAACTTTCTATAAAAAATATGTTTTTTATATATTTGTTAAAACTGACACCATGTCGTGACAGTATGTTATGAGATAGATAATCTGAGAAAAGATCAATCTCCTCCATCTCCTCCCTGAACTACCATTGCTGTCTGAAGAAATGCACCGCTTCCGAGTCGTCCTGACCAAAACCAACCAGTCAGAGTCAGGAGGGGTGTCTTAGTTCTGTCAGTCAACTTCATTTACTCGGAGAATCAACTTACCGTTACAGGAAAACCATTTATCCATTGTCATTGGTGACCATGCTGGCTAGCCTGAGTATTCACAAAAGTCTCTGCCAGCTGCAGTGCAGCAGAGAGCAAGGGAGGGAGGGAGAGGGAGGATGAGCAGCGCCACTGAGACGATGACTGACATTGCCAAGACCTGCCTCCTGGCTCTGAGTGACTCCACCCCCTACTCAGTCAGTGACTGACTGTTTTCTATCATCACTTGGAACCCCAATGAAGTAGGTTCTAAAAAAAGGGGCTGGTACCATGTAACAGTTACTAGTGGAAAACCTTTATAACCCAGTAGAGGAAAGTTGAGCCACACTGAGTAGGCACTAGTGGAAAAGGGTCATAAATGTCTAATACAAAAGTTAAGTGGTGTGAAAACCAAACATATTTTACTGGTTTAAGTAATTTTTTTTTCGCTGACTTACTTTTCTATCAGGTAGTTACTCTGAGTGAACACTTAACATGTTCAGTTCTCAGTTTGTGTTTCACACAGGAAGATCATTCGTGGTGCACTGCCTCCAACCTTCATTTCTTGTGCAAATAATTACCCACTTCTGTTTAAACAACACAAGCATGAAAACAATGTAAGAGTTGTTAAAATTGCCTTTGCATAAACCTTCACAACTTTTTTTGAGATTGACTTTAATGGTCATAGAGGTCAATTTTGCTCTTGGTCCTTCTCAAACTAGTGGTTACCTTCATACCATAATGATGTATCAACAAAACGCCAAAACTATCCTTTTAAACGACATCAGTTTTTGGTGTGTGTGTGTGTGTGTGTGTGTGTGTGTGTGGAGGGGGGTGGAGTATTTTTCAGTTTATGTTAGGAATGGTCTCTAGAAAGAAAAGAAAACTGCAGTCTAGACTGTCACTCTCGTGTGACGTTATTGCTCCAAGCTTAAAAGACAAATAAGGGGAAGAGGCTCCATGATATGCAGCCTAATCTGATAAGAGAGATGGTAAAAGGATCTACCCATGGCTTCTCCAAATTAGCATGAAAAGACAGCTTTGGGGTCTGATACAACAAGCACTGACAAAGGCTTCATGGCTGATGACTGAATCGGCTTTGCTCCTCTGCACAAATATGATTTGAGCATGGTTGTTTTGTAGCAATACAGTTCAAGTTTTAGAATGAAACCTTTATCAAAACTGTAATTTCTCTTAAAATACCAGGACGTCTGAGCTGTAGCAAAGGAAAACTCTTGGGGAAGAGTAACAAACTGATTTATTTGATCTGACTTGTGCAAAAAAAAAAAAAAAAAAAAAAAAAAAAAAAAAGCCCTGTGAGAAACCTTCCAGAGCAGTCAGAATAGGAAATGCCAGACATAATGTCAGAGGCCTGCTTTATCCTATTACGGCAAATCGAAGCAGAATGTGTCATTAGCTAATCGAGGGCCAGTTCCTCCTCCTCTCATAACAGCAGACAGAGAGGGCAGCCTCTGTCCCGAGTGCCCGAGCCTTCAAAGACGCCCATTATACTTCAATGGATGGTAAACAGTTGCTTCCAAAAATGACGGTCTCCAAAGTTTAAAGCAACATCATTTATCAAACTCTGCCAGGCTGTGCAGGTGTGACCCCATTCCCACAGCCCCATCGACACTTGGGGTGAGTGAGAGAGTATAACCAAAGTCCATGTGCATTGCAAGTGTGGTCAGGTGTAGATAAATCTATACACAAAAGCTTTCCTTTTAACTTAGTTAGGAAAACCAAAAACCTTTCATTTTCACACAGAAATGTAAAAAATGGAGTCTTAAATCACCAGCATTCACATTCTGAGGTGTGTTGCACAGTGGAAAAGAAGCAGTTTTTTTTAAGCCTGTTTAGAAAAAAAAAGCAAAGGTTGTGTTAAAATAATTTCCTGGAGGTAAATTCAGTATTCAGAGAAAGATGACTTGAAGCAAATAGTGTATCTTGAAATCTTGCTGCACACATTTTCACAATATAACACCCATGACTGATAACTCAACAACAGTCACGCTCTTTTCCTTTCACACTTTTATCAGAATATGTTTACAGACTCTGCAGTCCTGCCTTCTCTTTCTAAAACAGACATTCACTCCACTAATTTACATTATGCAACAGATGGTCCTCCAAATTTATTACTCATACACATTTTTTTGGATGCTGAACAACTATTAAACATCAATATTGTTTGACACTGGTTTGCACTTGAGCTTTGGTGAATATCTGTGCCAAGTTGTGGAAAAAGGGAGTATAAAGTCATTAGTCATCCAGATTCTTTGCCAGTCACTTCAGTTTCCACTGATTCTGTGCTTTTCTCTGTTTGGAAGTCAATTTAATTTAGTGTCTGAAAGTGCCATGGGTGAATAACTTTCTTCATGTTGCACTCCCACTGGTTGTAAAGAATATGGGTGTAATGACAGCTTTATGCAACTCTGAATGGTTTTCCTTCAAAGACTAAAAACGTACAAGAAATAGGCAAAAAATAAAAATGGTAATGCAGTGTAGTACATTAGATTTGCATTCTATTGACTGAACAGCAGGTGAAAGTTCTCATAGTTGCAAAAAAAAAATAAAAAAATAAATAAATAAAATAAATAAATAAAAGCACTGTTGGAAGTTATTGTCCTGAGTAAAGCAGTGGTTCTCAAAATTTTATAACCGTAACCTCCTCATGAATTGTTGTTGTTGACATGGTTTCCAAATCTACCATAGTGAGATTTTTAAACACTAAAAAAACAAGAGGTAGATTTAAAAAAATGCAGATATGCCTAAAACTCTTGTCCAAAATATTAATATCAATCAATCAATATCCAATATTGATTGACTGAACCTAAATTTTAGCAGGAGAATTCCATTGAAAGGGTGCCCTAGCTTTGACTGGGAGCAAATTATGATCATCAAGAAGAAGTTTGTTTCTAAAAGGAAACAATATAGGCATCTCTGAAAAAACAACAACAACAAAAAAAAAAAAACAATGTTAAATGACCCCCAGTATTTATGTAGCTGAAATCCATAATAACTTGAGTTCAAACACCAAATATACCCCAATATGTATTAATACACACAGTGGAAACAGTCTTGGCACTACAGCAGAAGCTAACATTTACGATCTTTCTTTATTTCCACTCTTGGGGTTATAGCCAATCAGCACCAAGGAAAAGAAATGGCACTCCTGGATTGTCTTCTTTGCAAATGGCAGCCAGTAGCATGTCATTAGAACCACAGCTTTCTAAGCTGCATTTTCTTTCAAATATTTTAGATTTGCTCTATGAAACCCCCCCCCCCAAAAAAAACTGTGAATAGGGGAGTTTGTGAATACTGAACCTCTAATAGGTGGGGGCCCACTGTATCATTGGCTCTAGATGGATGACCAATCAGCCATAAAGTTGTTAATCTGATAATATTTTGAGTATTTTTTGACAAATCATGCATTTTTACTGAATTTTTGAGCTTTTTCTTTATCACTGTGTTCCTCTTGAGTGGAGAGTCCTGTCAGCAGAAATAACTAATATGTCATAAATGCCTTCTCACAGCAAGGCAAAACTTGCTGTTCTTTCTAAATTCTGACCAGAACAATACATTATAAGTTGTAGCTCATCAACTAGCATTTTTTTTCTCATTAGCTTTACCCATTTACCTTGCCATGCAGCATTTACTCAGATAAAGAATAAATATAGCCTATAGTCACAGTGATTCTTCTATCAAATCTAAAATGTGTGTACAAATCCACTGACAATAGCTATGAGCTTCCATATGTGTCACTTTGTCGTTACCTGTGTGTGAAAGCTTTATCAAATGCACAGTTTCAGTTCAGTTTAATTAAAGCAGGCCATGTCAACAGAACCCATTGAGGTCAAGGTGACTGAAGCAGCTGAGCAGGTGGAAAATCAATGAGATTGGCTCCCACGGAGCATATCGACCACTGGTCAAACACAGAGACTATTGATCCACATGTTTACAGTGGAAGTGTAGTTAACAGTGGAGCTCATAAACTGGATTCCCATTATGTTTTAAAGTTCTGCTTGAGCTCTGAACCTTTTCACATTTTTCAAAACTGATTTATTCATTTTCTTTCTTTTAGTTTTACTCATAAGTGACAGAACTTCAAACGATTTTGAATTAGGTTTGTGTAAAATATGTCTGAATTACGAAAGTGTTTTGCAAACACATTTTAACCCCTTGTATATTTTTACAGTTGTACAAAAATAAACTTAAGTGTCTTTTATTGGAGTTGTATGCAATAGACCAACACAAAGTAATGGATAATAGTTAGGTGGAAGGAAATGGATACAAAGATTTCAAAAATGTTCAGAGAGAAAAATCTTAGAATTGTGACATATACATTTAACCTAAGTCAATGCAATGTGGTTAGAGTGGTCAGTCTTTAAGGGTATGTCTACCAGCTTTGTACATTTAAAGACAGAAATTTTTGCCCCATTCCTCTTTGCAAACTAGCACAAGCTCAGTCATACTGGATGGAGAGCATATATGAACAGCAATTTTCAAATCTTAAGGCACAGATTCCTAACCTGGTAAAAACCAGCCCCTTGTTCTACGCTTTGCTTTGTACAGAGGACCTGAGCTCTCGGCCACTGAGAAACTAAGGCTTCTTGGATGTGTGGACTCTGCTGAAGTTTTAAACAATTGGATATAATTTTACTCAGTCAGTAACGCTTGGCCATGACGTATGTAAGCTTACCGGAAATTGCGTGCGCTGTAAACAACCCCACGGGGAGTAGGGCCACGACATCTTTGCTGGCAATAAAATGTCTCGAACATTCCTCTTGCTTTTACTTTAACTGCTCAGTATTTGGGAGCCTTGCCAACATGGACTGAATAGCTTTGATCACTTATTCAACTGCCATTGCTAAAGCTATAGACAGACTACAATTGTAAAACAGTGCAGAAAATTTACGTCATCATTCACAACTCCTTCTGTTTGCTGATTGGACAGGATAAAATTCTACCAGAGAAATCCAAGTAAATGGAAAAAGCCCACACTGTGCTATGAAGTGAGACTCGTATTGAGCGGAATTGCATAGGAAGGCAATGGCCAGGCTATCACATTCCTAATTTAATTTCAGTTTGGACTTTGATTGGGCCACTCTAAGACATGAATATGTTTTGATGTAAACCATTCGTTGTATTTTTACGGTCATTGTCTGGTAAAAGATGAACATCTGTCCCAGTCTCAAGTCTTTTTGCAGCCTCACAGGTGTCTCAGCAGAGTTAAAAATGTCCCCACAGCCTGATACCGTCACCACCACGTTTGATTGTGCAGATGCAGCATGCCATACAGTTCAATTTTAATCTCATTTGGCTAGAACGCCTTCTTCAACATGCTTCTCAACATATTGGACTTTTCATGGAATAATTGACTTTCTCTTTGGCTCTCTTTTATAAAGACCAGATCTACGGAGTGCATTATATTCATACTGAGAGTAAATTACACACTGGAAGGCTCCATAAAATTAGGTGACTTCTAAAGGCAATCCGTAACACTAGATTTTTCAGCTATATCAGAAAAATAAGGGATGTATAGAAATGCATTGCACTTTCAGATTTTTATTTGAAAACAATATTGAAAAAAAATGTCATTTTCCTTAAGTAGGGACCACTTTGTGTTGGTCTATCAATTGAAATTTGAATCCTACATTGAAGTTTGTGGTTTTAACATGATGAATTTAGAAAAAGTTCAGAGTATGAATATGTTTGCAAGGCACTGTAGTTTATGATCATAACAAATAAAAGCAAGCTTCAAGTACATTAATCCAGGTGAAACACAACAATGAGCCATAGAGGTTTGACTATCGTGAGGTCCCCCAACACTAGGAACGAGTCCTGTTTGCATCTCATTGGGAATTTGCAAACTATTGGATGAGAAAGTCAAAACAACATCAAGTCAAATAAAATCTCTGGCAAAAATACCTGAGCTTCTCATGCAGGCCCTCAGCATTGTGAAGGAAATAAGGGGAGGATAAAGTTGGATAATTTGATGTTGTCGGGAGATCAAGCAACAGCTAGAGACTCAGCGAAAGACAAGGAAACAGACTAGCAGTAGATGAAGTAGCCTTGAAAAGGCTTGCAACCCCCACCCCTGTGAAAACATAAGCTAATTATTAAGAAAACAAAGGAGGACTACAGCGACCCGCGCAGTGAGCCAACGCACACAGATCCCCGGCAGAGTAATTGTGCGTAAGCTATTTGGGCTGAAAACAGCACGATTTGGTGATCTTTCCCCAGCACGGCCAAGCAGAATGAACAACAGCTGTTCCCTGAGACGGGTTCTGAAAACAAGCTCAAGAAAAGATTCACTCTCTCTCTCTTTGCTTTTTTCCACTCAGTCTGCTGATAGACATTAGTCAAAACAGTTTTTCATATCCTGCTGCTTTCAAATAAAAAAACCCAAAACACTATTTTCACTGTGGGATTGTTATTTCTGGTTTTTGCTAATGCAAAAGTAACTTGTAAGAGAGGGTTTTTTTTATCATCAAAATTAACAACTAAGGCTCATAAAGGCTTGGCTGTACAACAGCACTACCACTGCCAGTGAAGCTCAGGAGCAGGGTGGGGTGAGCAGGAGGTGAAACATGGTTTTGAATGGGCCCTGAACGTTTCTGTATTGCCTTCTGTCATACATGATTAAGTTATACAATCCAAGAGGCTTTTTGTGTGTCCCCTGTGCTTTTCCAATCTCTACACAGTATCAAAAATGATCTCTGTCCAACACAGCTGAACGCATTGCTTCCAATCTCACTTTGCATTTGGAACGCCGGGGAAAGCGTCTCTGGGAATTTGACAATACCCTGCAGCCCGGTGTGGACGCCTTGGTGGAGAGCCATGTTTTGAATTGGTTCTGGAGCTGAAGCATTAACCTTAACGGGACGGTGTGGTTCCGTTCGATTTCTGACGGAGTCAAAACAACTGATGTCAGCTCCTGAGAAATGGTGCTGATGGCGAGTCAAAGAGTCATTGTTTTTGCTATGTGACCCGCTTGACTTGAGTTAATGTGCGGTGGGCCGGTGTTGGCGAAATTAGTTCTAGTGAAGTTTGTGGGCTGGCTGTTTCTTGGCTTCTTCTGTCTTTTTCTGTAGGAATTTTGGCTAAACTGAAAATTTATCATAAAAAGCACACAACTTGACAGTAATTGATGATGATTCACAGTTTTTAAGCAAATATTATCAGACAATTGAAGTGAGTAAAGGAGTATATTGTGTGTTCAGTCTCAACTGGACATCCAAACGTACTCCTTTCAGTGTCTTTACATAAATACACCCTCTTAAGTTAATTATTTATTTGCATGTGTGTCCTGAGGTGCCTGCGTATTGGAAAGAGACCTCCTAATCACACTTGTGCTGATTAACAGCTATGTTAAGAGCACGATCGCTTTGTGCTGTCAAAGCCCTGCAATCTCCAGACTCACAACATTCCTCTGGAGCATGCTCAGCTGCTTTAGGTCACATGCAGATACACCATGGACACACTCACAAACACACACACTGGCTTAGGGATGTAGAAAGAAAATGCAAATGCATGGCAACAATTAGACATAATAGCCTAATATTATAACTGCAATCGCAGTATTTATAGTTAAGATTAAGCTCTAGTCAAAAATCATATTTTAATCAGCATGCATTGTGATTTTCTTATTACCATTAGTATCAGCTATAAACACAAAACCTGCCTACAGCTTTTTAAACAGATTAAACAATTTTTGAGAATCATGTGCAAATCAAGCTGCAAAGAGCCCCAGTGGTTAGAAAAAAAACAACCCCTGGTTTAGGTTGATTTCAGTTTAACCTAGCAGTTCCGATTATGCAAAAAGATTTTCAGACGAATGTAATGGACGGAAAAGCTGATAAAGTGAGCCAAAATGCAATCACAACTGGCTCATTTTAAGCCTAAAATAGCCGGTAAATGTATAACTTTATCTTTTAAAAGATAAGCATTGTTTTAGTTGCTTTTCTAAGAAATACACAGACAGGCTCTGATGGATGTAAAGCAGAAAGGAGAGAAACAAGCGGTGCTGGATCACCGATCATGGTGTCAAGGTATTCCATGAAGTGTATAAAAATGAAAAAAAAAAAAAAAAAAAAAAAAAAAAAAAAAAAAATATATATATATATATATATATATATATATATATATATATATATATATATATATATATATATATATATATATATATACCAGTAGATATTTATTGTAAATAATATGAAATAGTTTTGTTATTATGTTTGTTTTTTCATAATTTTACAGCATAAATTACAAATTTGATATAAAAAACAGTTGAAAATATTTTTTTTATTCATGGATATGGAATAAGATTGAGAATTGATATCGTCTTAATATCTTTGTTAAAGTCTTGTTATATATTTTTTGTTTTATCTCGAGGTTGTTTTTTTTCTGGTGTCGATTCCTTTCAGTGACTGGACTGGAAATGTGAATTGTTTCCTTTTGGTTTGTTTGATTTTTATAGACCAATTATAAAGGATTATCGTCTTTCCTAAATTTGCATGTTTGCAAAAATGTATTTTAAATTCGAAGATTAACAAATACAACATTTGATGACAGCTATAAATAAATGACTGATATAAATAAACTTGTCATAAAGAAACAAATATTAGGACAACATCCGATTTAGATCTATTAGCTGGTCCGTATTTTTATGTCTGTTGTGTTGAGGTTTGACACGACACTTACTGGCTTCAGCAAAGTGTGTCAAGCAAAACCCCAACACACTTCAAGGCCAGCGGAGTGGGTTAATGATTTATGGATGAGGGTGTGGGACCACCCAGCGATTGGGGCCTCTCACAGCTGCTAAACATGATCGTTTGGGAGAACACACACAAGCACACTCACACGCACACCTGCAAAGATAAAAACGTGTGTTTTAAAGCAAGCCTACACATTGTGGACAAGCATGCTTGGATGGATACAGTTCTAACAGCAGCAAAGTGAAGCAGCAAATTTAACGTGACAAAGATAATATGAGAAAATACAAACGGCAGATATTTTTTATTAAAGGTGATAAAAAACAAAAACAACTTTCTAAATCAAGCTGGCCCAATGTGAATTAATAATCTCCCTCGACGTTTGTGATAAGAAATCAGTCTTACATCACTGTGGAGGAATGTTGTCTTTATATACAAGCATGCTGTGGTATGTTTAGGGTCATATCACAGCAGCTAAATCAGACTTTGACTAGCCCAAAATTTATTGTTCCATCAACCACAAAAAATCATTGAGGTATCAAAGAAGCAGGATTACACTTCTACCTCTATGTCTGACCGTAGGTATGATGTTCTTTTTCTGAATTGCTGGGTTAGTTTTATGCCAAACACAACAGGACACACCCTTCAATCCACTTGGTATTTTCCCCAAGTCTTGGGGATCATCAGCAGATATTTTTTTGACGATTGTTAGAAGGCTGATGTGTTAATTCCTTTGTTCAGCAGTGGTTTTCCCCTTGCAAATTTTTGTGGTTACTATTTTTGCCCAGTCTCTTTCTTGCTGTTGAATGATGAGCACTAACCTAACCAGAGGCTAGTGAGCTAGTGCACAGCTAGTGCGCAGGCTAGTGCAGTGTTTTAGATGTGGTTCTGGGTTCTTTTGTGACCTTCTGTATGAGTTCTTGATGCAGTCTTGAAGTAATGTTGTTTCCCAGGAGTGGTAAGGTTCACTACCATTGCATATTTTCTCCATTTATGAATAATGCTTCTGACTGTGGTTTGCTGTGACTTCCAGAGAGCCTTTGTGACTGAGATTGTTTCTCATTTGTTCTAGAGTTTCTTTAAAACAGTGCGCGTTGCGTTTCTTTTTGAGATCTTTAGCCTACTTTATGTTGTCAGGCAGGTGATTTCTTGATTATAGAAGTCTGGCAGTAATCAGGCCTGACTGTGTCAAAGAGTCAAGGTGATTTTACCAGGAAGTAAAATATATTTTCAAAAAGACCCAAGTTGGTTTGAATGACTTTTTTGTTCTCATTAATAAAAGCTCATACATCATCAGCTGTCAGCTACTCTTTATATGTAAATTGAATCCCATCAGTATGCATGTATATTTTGTGTAATCTATCACAGCATTAAAGCATTTATAGGTATTTTCAAAAAAGCTTGTTATAGAAGATCAACAATGATTCTAAAATACCATATCAGAATATATCAAACTAAATGTGGGAATGTTTTGATAGACCAGAATTCAACCTGAAGAGACTCAGCAAAGACATAGCAGCAGTTAGAAGGTTTCATTGACATAAATGAATAAAGTTTTTGGCGCTCAGACCCCGGCAGAAGACAAACGCAATGAACATGGATGGGCAGTTTAGGATTAGTGATGTCTTCCCCCGGTGCCCGGACACAGGTGAGGCCGAAGGCAGGAAGGAAGCCTGATGGAGCCGTGAGAGAACGAGGGTGGAGAAGGGGTGGAGGCGGGTTGTAGCTCAACAGGGGCGCAGATGGAGCCATGGATGGAGAGCCTTATAAGCGGAGAGTTTCACGATGATCGGCTACGACGAGGTGTGGTCTGAAGCAGATGGGCTGCAGCTGAAGCGCATCACCCATCAACTGGATGATGCAGGTGAAGCTGGGAAGAGTCTTCCTAGGCTTCATTAATATTTTAATTGCTTTCTAAAAGAATGATGCTATTTTTATCTGCTCCTGATAATCAACAGCAACACCAAATACATTCCTGCCACTGTTATTTTGTGAGTCTGAAGCGAAAAGGTTTGGGGATGACTGCTTTAAGAGAGATAAGCTTACAAGGAACCCATAAATCTGCTAAATGTCTTTAACAAAAGAAAATCTAAAATACCCTGAGTCAGCCTACTATAAACATGCTAGAATTTACAGCAGAGACGATCTCTATTACTATAATAAAGAACAGATGACTTCTGGGCCGGCTTTTCAGGACATTTTATTCTTCAGAGGCCATTTGCTTTAAGTCAAATGTTTTGCAGGCAGAACTTGGAATCAGAAAAGCTCACTGAAAGAATATTATTCATTATAAACTGAAAAGCAGCATCCAGCTTACTATTAAAGCCTGCCTACAGTTGCACAGATTGGAAAAGCATGAGTGAATGGATTGTAATCTGTAAAACCTCCAACAAGAGAGCATAAGCACAGATATGGTTATGCTCACATTTCATCCTGGCATGCACATTAGAGGTACAACAAGGGGTGGGTTTCTGATCGCTGGACTTGTTTTGGATAAGAAAGTTCTGCTGGAGCATGAAAAAAAGGGGCTCATCTCTGTATAGTGGAATCCAATCGCTCCTCCAGTGATACGATCCCCAGACAGTACACCTGCTTCTTTTCATGCCAGGGGTTTCCTGTAGACGGGGGATCATATCTACAGGGAGAGGGACGGGGATTAACTTTTCCAAAAAAGAAAAGACAGGGACGGGTGGTTTAGAAGGCTCTTTTTTTGAAACCAACTCGTATTAGCTCCAGGCTCCTTTCTCATCCTCTTATCCCCTGACATCTTCTGGGCCACACTGAAGAAAAGTAGTTAGAAAAACAGTAATTTGAGTGCTTTTCTTTGCCTGTTCAGGTGTGTGTGAAGGATGCATGTTTGATGTGGTGAGTGTGGACGTCTTTACTTCCATACCTATGATTTGAAAATATCTGTTTGCTGTAATGTTTTTTTTATTGTGTCTATAATCATGACCTGTTTCACATTTACAGTGCCTTGCAAAAATATCCATATCCTTTTTAGCTGGTTAAATTTTCCCACAAACCTCAACATATTTTTATGTGACAGGCTAACACAAAGTAATGGATGTAAAATGAAAGCAAAATTATGCATGATTTTCCATATTTGTATAAATTAATCGCTAAAAATTTGGCATTCAGTTGCAGTATTTTCACCCTTCGTGTACTTTGACATCCACAAATGAAATCCAGCACAACCAATTGCCTTCAGAAGTCACCTAATTCATAACTAAAATGTGAATAATTTAAAGGAATATGAACCCCCTTTAAAGGCACTGTATTTCTTTGTGTTCTGGACAATATAAACGCTAAGAACTTTTGGTATATGTGCATGGTTCAGTGTTTCCATTTATCTCTTTAAAAATGAAAACGAAGATGTAAACAGAGTTCCAAAAATTTTGTATTTTTCCAGACTAAATGTTCCACTTTTTTCATCAACTGAGTTCGTTCATTTTTTTTATCCTGTTGAATGACTTCTTTCTTTCTTTAAAAAAAAAAAAAAAAAAAAAAAAAAAAAATCCCTGAAACAACACAGTGCTGACACTGGATTCTAATTCTGTAGTGAGATATAGGGCTGTTTACCTCTTTTTTGGCATCTGGACAAACTTAGTTAATATTTTTAAAACATAGGAAAATGAATCTGGACTAATCTAGGATTTATGAATCAGAGCTTCTGTTCACTAATGTCTGTATTTCACAAAAATAGGTATATGAAAGCTTGTGCATTGTTATGCACTAGCTTTCTTTGTAGTTCCCATCGTAGGACAATAAAGGATATTTCTGTTCTGTTCTATTCTATTCTATTCAAACACAGTTTAAGAAGTAATAGATCCTAGAGGCCAGTTTTTATTTTTGAATTAACATTTATTTATCTGTTAGTGACATGAAAAAAACAAAAATGATTAAAAACTCTTGCTTTGATGTGACAAACAAAAAAGGAAGGTTATTATCTATACATAAATCAAAGCAGACATTTATTTTTCAGAAATTCTGATTTTTGTACTTTAAATAAATGAATAAAACATAATGTCTTGATTTTTTTTATTACATACTAAATTATTATGTTTTTTTCATGCTAATAAAGACTTTGAATATTCCATACTTCCCCAGACTCTTCGAGACTGTAGGTAACCCTGTATGAAATTCACTGTTCCTGTGTTTTATAAAGGTCAACAGGGAGGCAGAGGAGTCATCAAGGGCCACCCTGGTCTGCTGTTTTCAGTGGCCTAGAGTCTAACCCACTGAATATGTTTATGCAGAAAAGTGCTGCATAAACATCAGTCTAACAGTTAGACCGATGTTTATGCAGCACCTTTCTTTTACAGCTTCACCAAAAATTGCTCCCAGATTTTCACCTTACGTGACTCAGTACGTTAAATTAAAATTTTCACAGTACTAAACCAGTACCAGTGTATTTTTGGAACATCATAAGTGGTAAATGGCTGTTTAAACATATATATTTTTTTCCCTCTATAAACAATTCATTTGAAGTCTGATATCATGCTGCACTTTTTCTCCCTTGAAAGCAGGAACTCAGAACCGTTTTGTTATTTCTTTTGGGTTCACTGTTGAATTTCATCAACATTTGTGTTGTGAATTTCAGAAAAGCTAACTAAGCTTTACTGGCGCTTTGTATAGTATTTTACTTCTCAGCCATGTAGTCCCTTCTTATTTTTTGCTTCTTTGTTTTTTAATCAAAATAAGGCAAGAATTTTGTTTCGTCACTGAATGCAAAATAAGTTAATTTAGGAAATATGTAATACTGAACAAACTGTATAATTTATTATTCCAAACTTTACACACAACAAACTTAGGCAAAATAAAAAAAAGACTAAACTGACACAGATGCCCAAGGTCTATGGAGTAATGTTGGGATTGATTGTGTAATCTAACCAGACTTTCTTTATTATTTTTATTTATTGATTTATTGATTTTTTAATTGTGCTTTGATTTCATTTGTCTGCAGATGAAAGCAAGGTGAGTGCTGCCAAACCACCCACTAATGACCGATCAAAAAGTTAGTAGAGTTTGTAAAAATCTAGAATTTGGCTAACGGTTAGCATGTTAGGTCACTATAAGTGGTAATTTCTTTCACACTTCCAAATGAAGCAAAGATGGGCCTTTTCACAGCCTTTTAAAGAATCTGGATTGTGCTTCCTCATCTTTAGATCAAATTCCAAAATATTCACAACGACCAAACCTAAATGAAATACTTCAACATTAAACATAAATTCTTTTAAAAAACCCTAGGGATTCTAAAATGTGTATTACATTTATCAAAACATGAAAAAGAGCATTGCCGATGGTTTTTGACATTAGAACCAGTTCAGACCTGATTCCTGCAGACTGGACTCAGGTTTTGTAGAGCCGGTTAATATTAGAGGAGCCTCTCTGAACTGAACCTGCTGTATAGTACAGACCTCCATTGTATGTGTGGTAGAATGTGGTAATGTGGTTTGTCTAAGATTAAACCAGCCTTCAAGTCTGCATGTGTTTGTCCAAGCAGAGAGAATACATTCCCATGTACTGAAAAAGATCCATCTATTTGCTGTTTGGAGGTTTAAAGAATCACTTATCTTGACCCCTACATGTCACTCATCATATATAGGAGCAAGTTTATTTTCTCTTCTCTATGCTCCGATTAGTGCTAAACACTCTGAGTTAACAAGAGACTCCCACTCTGTTGTGAATGTATTAATTATGAAACTTTAAGCACAACCAGATTCCAGCAAAGAGGAGTAGACAAAGTGTCCTAGTGCTGAGAATCAAAGCAGAAAATGGATAATACTGGCATTAAAAATGTGGCTAACAAGTGCCACATCCTTGTTTATGATAAATGAGTTACAGCCATGCCTTATATTTTGATTTTGTGGAGTGTAAGAATTTAAGAGTTGGTGAATTGTGAATATTATATTTTAATGTTTATTATTTTTCTTATATTGCACATCAGTAATATAATAAACTCAAGTTGATGACTATCCTTTTTGATAAATAAAATAAAATAAATCTGTTTTGTTAAAATGTCACTGTTTGCTTGTCTGGTTGGACAAAAATGAAAGATTTGACTTCAATTAAACTCATTTTTGTACCTACAACAAGTTTCTTGACAGTCCCATAAAGTTTCTGCTGTCACATAACTAAATCTGTTTTTTTTCTTTAATCACTTACCAACCCAAATTGGTTAAAAAAAGTAGCCAGTGTCAACCCTGAATTCACAGTTATACAAAACTGGTTCCATTTATAAATCGCATAATGATATATGTAACATTTATGCAAGAATGCACCTGACTATGTGAGCATGCACAGATGTAAATCGTGGGAGTCTTTATGCACAGCATGTCTGAGTGAAATCTATCTTCTTTACTCTACTGCTTCTTCACGGGAAGCTGTCATCCACTTCTTTGATGCTAACTAATGATGGACCGAGCTACTCTCCGAAACCCTACTAAATGTCACTCCATGTGACTTGGGTTTCACCCTTGTTAAGTTGCTCTCGTTCACCACGGTGCACTTGTCTCTGCTGGGTAAGCACACAACTTCCTCATGCTTTCTGCCTCTGTTTATCATACATTTGGACGCAAATGGACAAAAACGTTTCTCATATGTACCAAGACACACATGTGCTTAGTGCAAATTAAAAGATCTGCTTGCAGGTGGATTTTATTTTATTTTTAACCAGGCCTAAAACTGCAATTCTGATGATTCATTGTTAAATAAAAGAAATGCAAAATGTGTTGTAAAGACTTGTGGCATTACCAGCAAATTATTAAATGGATAGTGTAAAAATGTTTGAAATGAGATTCTGTGAAGTTATTTTCAGTATTAGCTCAATTATCTGTAACAGAAAGATGTCACACACAGTAAGTTTGTAAAAAATGCAAAGAAATGTTTAAAGCAGTGAAGGGCTCATAAGTAGTAAGACACTTAGCTGATTTTAGCAATTTAAAACAACTAGAACTAGAAATGTTCATATTTGTGCCTCCATATTAAGAGAAATGAACTGTTCACACTTTAGCAAGTTATGTTTGCTGTTTTCTGAACCAAACAATGTATATATATTACTAAATAAAAGTGTTTTGCCTAATCCAGCCAGTCGGACCTGGAAAACCAGAGAAATGTCCGGTCTTTGATACCTTTGCACAAATGACAGCATGTTGCAAAATCCAAACAATAACTCCATGCTGGATGTATTTAGATGGATATACATAATTTTCATTTAGATCATATTAGAGCATTTTGTTTCATTTATGATACACAGAGGCCATTTATATATCTAAAATATTTCCTTTTTTATGTAAGCAGGATTTCATGTTATTTTGGAATTCAGCTCGTTTAATTACATTGATTAATTTTAATTAATTATTGCAGAGGAGAAAAAAAAATTATGAAATTACCTGCAAGACAATATAGACAGAAATGGAGCAGTTAAATTTAAGTAAACAACAACATAATAAATCCTATTGTACACTGTTGTCTAAACAGAATATTGAGCTTTGGCCTGCTCATATAATCATCTGTCATTCTAAGGCAATCACACATCTCCTTTTTGAAATGTACTATTTCTATTTAAACCTAAATATAAGAAATGGGATGATTTCTGATTTTATTATCTAGAGGAAAAAAGGAGACTGAGACCTGCTGTTTACATGAGATAAACTCTAATCAGGCAGTGTTTGATGTTGTGCGCACATGTCATTATCATACATATGTGTGTCCATGAGTTCAGTCGTTAAATATTCATCAGAGAGCGTCATTGTTTTTGGAGGGCTACATATGGGGTAATTAGAGCAATAGCTTATACCTCCTGGTGCCGAGGGACTTTGCTTTAATGTCAAACAGACAGGGCCATTGTGTTTGCATGTCTTTCTGCACGCTTGTCAGTTAGCGTCAGACAAATGTACATGTTGTAAGTACGCACATGTGTGTGTTTGTAATGTGAAACAGGCAATGTTGGAGGAAGCATTTACATGTGTATATGTATGTGTGTCTTGATGTGTGTGTGTTTGTTAGGCGGTGAGGAGGGGGAGTCCATGTTAAATGCGAAACAGACACTGGCAGTGCCTTCGTGCCACAGAGAGAAAGGCATGACCATCCAAACGGCACCCTGGGGAGGAAGAATCCATCCACAGTCACCAGTAACTGTGTGTGTGTGCGTGTGTGCGTGTGTGTTTGTGCATATATATACAACTGAGTTGCTTGAAAGGTCAGGTGATATATTTGTGTTTTTTACCGCCTATATTCTCCACGAAGAAAAATAATAATCTGTTTCATAAAAATATGGCAACATACAAGAAATAAATAAAAGCAGTCAGTATTTAGATGTGTTTTACAGGAATTTGATCTCGTTTAGGAAAATATGAGGAAAAAAAAAGTATCTCTTGGTATATCTCAGGTATGTTTTTTATTCATATATTAATAACAGCATAGTAAATTCATTGTCTGTGGTCCATTGTAACGTGTAACAACTTAAATACTGTGCTTAACTGGACATCAGTGTTTTGTGGCTAATTTCTAATTTTATTAAAGCTCCCATTTTTGACAGGTTACTGTTATATGTGTTAAATTATTCATCTATTTTTTTCTAACTATACAGGAGGTTTATGAAGTTTTTCTATGGTGAATAGTCATTAATTATTCACATTCGGTGAGGAGGTGATGTCACACTGTGTGTGTGAGAGAAAGGAGTTACTATAATTTAGGTCTAAAGTAAAAATGAGTCTTAGTATTGTTTTAAAATTAGGACAGCTTAATTAGGGGTTGACATTTTAAGCTGTCTTTAGCATCCTATATTAGCGACGAGCACAGTTTGGTAGCTAACTATGAACAGAGTTCCAAAACATTGCCAGCGACAATAACCATATTAAGGGTAAAATTCTATGTAAAAATCAGTTTTCCAGTGTTTTTGATTGCAGATAATAAGGGTGTCTGAAGTAACTATTAGTAGAAAGTTAAAGACACAAGACTGACTGACATCTTAGACAGGCAACCATACACACTCATACCTAAGGGCAATTTAAAATCTCAAACTAGCCTTCATTACAAAGGCTGTCACATGAATTTAATTGTCTTCTACCAGTAAGCAGGTCATTACTTGACTCTCATCTGGTTTAGTTTAAAAAGCTTGATTTGTGACAAAATTTGTATGCATCTGAGTCAGTTTACAATTGATTCAACAAATGTATGTTACATACTTGAATGTAAATCAATTCATAAATAAATTCTTTAAAATTTAGTCTGTAAAGGTGACAAAAAGCTGCTTTAACATCCACTTAGTTTATATGATTACTTAAAATATTTTGGTATTTTTATATAAATGTCTGGACATTTTAAAATCTTTGTATTTTTTGATTTGGAAAGAAATGCATATTTATATGGTTCTGCCAGTTCTGAGTTTCTTGTTTTTTTATTAGTTTGTTTCACATTTTCTCCACTGTAGGTGTTGAATTTCTCATCCCAGTGTTGTGTGTGTTTTTGTATGTTTTAGTGTGTGTCCAGTGAATGCATTGACCTTCACCAGAACATCCATAAACAGCTCCCAAGGCCTTTTCATCTGTTCCCACTGCTCTGCATAAAATGACATATGATGAAACCTCTCCAGCTTTCTCTGCTTGGAAAAACCACAGTGCATGTAACCAAGTGACAATGGTTTTTCCAAAAATATATACACAAAATGGAATGGGATAGTCTTCACGTCATCGATCTTACGTGCATGCTTTTGTTTATGGGCGGCAACTTGACCACTACAAATTAGATTAAAACTGGGAAAGACAGCAAAAAAGAGAGGATGGAGTCCAGACAATAAATCAGAGCTAAAGTGGCCTTTATATTTTGCCATAAAAGTCAACAGCAATGCGGACGAAGGGTGAAGGCTAGTACTTCATCTATTTTATTGTGTTTCACTCTTTTCTGTAGTCTGTTTCATTCCTCTGTGTAATCTCACCAGTATTTATTTTCCTTTCTCAAAGACCCTACTGTTCCTGATTTCTTCCTGGTATTTTATTGTTTTCCAGCATCTTTTAACATGGTATTTTTTGCAGTCATAGAAATACTTGTTGAAAAACCAACATCAACCTGTTATGTGTTGCAGTAATTAAAATTATATATTTATATGAAATGCAAACAGCTCATGTAGTGACTTCATAACAAATATGTTTATGCTCCATATTTATTTATGCACAGAGCTGTCAAAATCAGCCCATGATTGTGCATTATTCTAGTTTATATTGGCCCACCAAGCAAAATTCTTAATACCTTTCACCATCCAAACCCAATGTTTCTTGCCCCTTATTTAAAATTCCTCACTACTATTCATGTGCAAAGATCACATCACTCAAGAAGTTACAGAACCAAGATACCAAAACATGTATTTATACAACTAGTGTGACCATGTTTGGCGCATACAGTTGTCTGCATGCCACAAAAGTAATAACGGTGTATTAATTTACTTGATCCTAGAGATAAAACTTAACTCATTCCTACTTTGAATAAAAGTGTCAGCAAGATTCATAAAACAGAAAGTGGAGAAATTGCCCTTCACACAAACCCACATGATGACCTGAGCAAAAGTCCTTTCATGCCAGAGGAAACACGAGCCCCCGCCAGCTGGTATGCAATCAGGTCATCATCCTTAACACATCCACTAAACAGTCATGTTTCCTTCACTGCAGAGGACACTGGATAATGGGCATTATCTGACCAGTTACCTAAACCACAACTACTCCTTTACAAGGTGCACTCCTATATAAGCCAGTAATTATAGTGAGCTGCTTTTTGCCCTAAACAGGGAAATTGGTGCACACAATGTAAGTGTTAACAGATAAACCCCACCACACACACGCACACACACACACACACTTGTTCACACCCTGAGTTATGTTAATACATGATCATGCAGTGAGCACATAAACTGAGTAAATAATATGTGCGTCCACACATAAAACCATGTAGGGGACATATAGCTACAATTTCTACATCTTATGTACGTTTACATGAAGCAATCATGCATTTGGGGTTGAGGTGAAATAATTGTACTGTTTGGCTTTTTCTCTGAAGCTAAACTGAGGGAGGGATAAGGTGAGGGCCTAAAAAGCTGGTAGTATAAACATTCAAGCATTTGGGACCTCATTATTTCTAATATTCTAGCATTGTAACTATTTATACTATTTAGACTATTTATATTCTAAATAGTATAAATACTAAGTAGAAATTATGTTCCTGTTTTTCTTCTCTATGCCGGACGTTTAGTTTACCAATTGCTGACGATCTGAAATGACAAATGATGTTAGAACAGTATTAGAAGAATGAACTCTTTAATTCTCGAGAGAGCACGGCTTTCTTTTTTCTGATGTGTTGCCAGGTCTATGATGCAGCTGTCTTAAGTTGTTTAACCCGTTCTCAAAACCCAGAGATAATATACAAGGCTTTTACCAAAGCCCTTTGGTCTCTTAATTATGCGCAAGATCCTATATCACATCAAAGCATTAGTTTAATGGCCACAAAATATGACCCCAATAGACACTAAATTCTATTATAAAGTGTTGATTAATTAACAAGTAAAAAGACACACATAAAGATAACGAGGTAAAGAGACCTAACTGAACAACTGATTCTTTATATAAACTTTAGTTATTCCTTTCACATTTGTATACTTTTTTATTTTCCCTGCCAAACTACCATAGGGTTTGAAGATTAGCACTAACTGGAAAAGTTTAGGCATTGCAGATACTTTGTTAGGTTGAACAATCACAACTATTTGGTTACATTTATGCACTGCAGCTTCTGAAGTTGGTTAGCTTGTTATTTTTTAGGTTTTGCAGCTAACTGGTTCGGTCTATCCATCACAGCTTCCTTAGCATAGCATCATCGCTATTTGGTAATGTTCAAACACCACAGCTACTTAGGTTTGGGTACTTCAGATTGGCTAAGTATTGAGACCACATTTATTTGGTGACATTTATGCATCACAACTTCTCATCAAGTTTATGCTTTGCTGCTACTTGGTTAGGGCTCCTACATACTCAGGCGTACTATGCATATTCTGTGAGCTGTGCACACTGTCCGCAGATGGTTGAGATTTCATAGTCAAGCGTACCGATCGCCTAATTTCTTATAATAAATTCCTCCATTTTCCACAATCTGAATGGATACCAGCAAGTTCGATGAGCTAGTTGGGCAACTAGCCCCGTTTCTTCTCCAACAGGGCAGCCAACAGCACACCTGTCAGTGCGGCACAGAGAGTGGCACTCACACTGCGTGTCCTTGTGACTATTTGCTCTGACCCTCAACTGTATCAGCTCGGCGCTGCATACAGAACAGTTCAATGTGAACACTGTTTCTTGCCAAGCAGTTTCCTGTGCGATGTGGTTGTAAAAATTTACTTCTGTGCGGACATGTTCGACGGATGTCTGCTTTGAGTCCACCTCGAGTACTCATGAACCTCAGTGGAGTGAAGTACATCTGAGTATGTGGGAGCCTTTAGGTTTAAGCATCATAGCTACCTTGTTTGGTTTAAAGCTATTTGGGTGGGCTTAAGCATCCCAGCTGACTCATTAAGGTTAGGCATTAAAGCTATTTTGTTGGGTTTAGAATTCAGTTACAAAAACTTCTCCAGTGGTCAATGTTTGGGAGGAAATGTGCTCACTGGACAGTTTTTACACAAATTTCTTCTATCAGACTACCCCATGGCAGCTGTGGCTACAATGTAGTAGCTTGCCACTATCACCATGTGAGTGTGTGCGTGAATGGGTGAATGACTGAATTTAGTCTAAAGGGCTTTGGAGTCCTCTGGACAAGATAAAGCACTATACAAGTACAGGGAGTTTACCATTTGTGATAGGTGATACCAGATACTCTAAAACCAGACTTTTTATTTGCCCTTTCCTCACATTTCTCAAATCTCAGTTTAAAATGTAAAAGACATACCTGAATTGCCTTTCAGATGATTTATCTACTTAAATGATAAAAACATAATAAATAAATTGTCCACACATATCTAATCTAATGTCCACTTGCTCGTTAGTCCCTTGATTGGAACATTTAACATATTTGTTGAACAAAATTTTATTGGGCTAAAATTATATCATTTTTCAAACATTGCTTGTCCTAATTTTACAGTCACTAAACAGTTTACCAGGAGTAAGTTTCTTTTATTTTGCACATCAACTTTAGAATTACTTCAAATGCCAAATATAATAAAAACTTATGAACCTGTCAGAGCACTTTAGCACTCAGTGACACACATGGTATGAAGAAAACCAACCTCACATGCTGTATGAAGTTTCACATTGGTAAACTGCACCATGAATTTTATTGACCACTTTTCTTTTCATCCTCACACACTGTTTTGACTTTGCAAAACAATGAGTGAAATTCAAGCACCACATAAGTCACAAAATCCAAAGAGCTGGTTTCCTTGCATTGCTATTGTCTTTGTTTTGGTTCCAAGTCTGACCAGAGTAAGTGGGTCTGATTTCAATCTCCATATACTTTTGCACCAGCCAGGGCTTTCATTGTCTTGGGGGTCGGGGGAACAAATACATGCATACAAAAAATATGGAAGATGTAATTTGATATGCTATATGACATTTTGTTCTCCCAAACTCAATGTGCACATGCTTTCTCAGACAGAAAAGCACTCACTCAAACAGAGACTCATGAATGCAGTCTACAAATGCGTGTGCATCCAGACATGCTGCATATATGTACAGTAATACACGCAACTAAATTCGCTGTCTGACTGTCTGCCAAAAAGTCATAGTCCTTTTCCACACACAATCCTTCACTGTTTCCTCCAGTCTGCTAATTGGCTTTAGCCAAATCCAGCCCACTGACTTGAGTCAGGAACAATTAAAAACTCCATTTACATCGTGCAGTGGGCTCCCACAGAGAGCAACTACCCACATTGGCCCTCATCATCTGAGTGTAATTTTAATACTTCAGGCTGCTTTCCGTGTTTATTTGAATGTGGCCAGACTTGAAAAGGTTTGTGAACCGGACTGTGAAAATCCCTTTTTGATCTCACAAATGTCTGGCTCTGCCCTTTAAATAAATACTCGATTCAGAAAATATTCGCTTTCAGAGCTAGCCGTTTGTTGTTTGAGTTTTCTGGGGCTGAAACCGGGATAAAAAGTCTCAATCTTTGTTTTAAAAGCATGGCTTTTCAGAAGGAAGCCTGACAGAGTTAATAACCTCACTTCACAAATAAACAGCCTTCATTCTCCATCTCAGTGAATTGGCTCAATCCTGCAGAGCACAGGAAGTTTTCCGACAGGTAATTAACTTCTGCCCAAACAGCCGATTTTACAAAGTACCACAAAATATTTGAATGACGACACCGAGGGGAAGTGAAAAAAGGGGGACTAGGATTGTTTTACCCTTTGTAAGAAAAACCAGATTATGGTTGATTTTTTTTTTATCAGTTCTTAGGTTGTTTTTGTCATTTATAAAGCAGAAGGTAAAAATGGAGATTTCTAATTAAGTTGTCATTCCTATTGTTGCAAGATAAGCTAGATAAGCTCATCAGGACACCAGCTCTGTGCTGGGATGCCCCCTCGACCCAGTGCAGGTGGTGGGAGACAGAAGGACTCTGGCTAAATTGACAATGAACAATGTCTCCCACCCCATGCATGAAGCTGTTGCTGAGCTGGAGAGCTCCTTCAGTAATAGACTGCTGCATCCTAAATGCTCAGAGGAGTGTTATCATAGATCCTTCCTCCCAGCAGCTGTTAGACATTATAACCATCACTGCTCCAAACAAAATCAATAAGTATTTACATCCTTGCTGGAATTTGCAGAATCATCCACTCTGTTCTTACTCATTTTTGAATAACATTGCCGCTGTTATTGCACATCTATTTTTCTGCACTGATATACTGTATTGTAAATGGTCTGTATCTTTTTTTCAGTGTTCAATACACATGCACATTATGTACATTCTTGGAAAAAGTGATCCGACTAAATTGCACAGCCCTAGGATCATGAGTCTGATATACCTATTTCTAATAACTGCACAGTATTTTCTACTAGAGTCTTGTACAGTGTTTTATTATTATTTTTATTATTATTGTAAATCTTGTGTTTTAAAAATTGTTTTTTACATTTTAAGAACTTTTTGTGTGAAACTTTATATCTGTTACTGCTGTTACACCTGTATTTCCCCTTTGTGGGACAATAAAGGCTATTTCTATTCTATTCTATTCTATTCTATTCTATTCTATTCTATTCTATTCTAAGAACGTCACATTACACCCAATATGTCAACCCTGTGTTTGGATTCTGTTTATTATAAAATGCAGGTCTTAATCACTCTGGTCTTTTTAACTGATGACCCTGATGCATGGTGGTGCCGTTGGTAGCACTGTTGTCTTGCAGCAAGAAAGTCCTGGGTTCAAATACTGGCCTGGCGTCTTTCTGTATGGAGTTTACCTGTTCTCCCTGTGTATGCGCGGGTTTTCTCCAGGTACTCCGACTAACTCCCACAGTCCAAGAACATGAATGTTATGTTAATTGGTTGAGAGTGTGCACCCATGGTTATTTGTCCTCTATGTTTCTGTGTTGCACTGTTATGGATGGCCCAATGACTGCAGGATAAGTGGGTACAGACACTGGATGGATAGACCTTTCATTCCTTGTAAGGTAAGAGCCTTAACTAATCAGATACCACCACCTGATGGTGACCCCATCAACATTAATGACCTGCCAAATACATTTATACGTAATGTGTTTTGGATTACTATGGCATATATGTCACCCAATGGTGACATACAATCAGGATTCAGGCATTGCTCACTAAATCTTTATTTAGAGTCTTCTGGTATTTTAAAAATTTCATTACATCATGGATAGCAACAAGGTTCCCAGGGACTATTGGGGGAGAAACATGCCCACAGCAACACAGATGCTCCAGCATACCCAACAGTAGACATGACATGCTTTTTCACATATTCATCCTTTTGAACATCAAACCCAATTGACAAAAACATATTGTTCTAGTTAAAGAGCAAGGACAGTTTAGCAAATGGCACAAGCTTTAGTTTGTGACTGCAAGACAGAAAAGGTCTTCGCTGCTATGCCTTCCAAACTAGATAGTAATGATACTAACATTTAAAAACCAATACTGAGGAAAAATGCTCAATACAATTTTCAGCACAATTCTTTTTGAAAGCAAAATGTTCTTTCTTAGAAAGAGCAGTCAAAATATAACCTATTACAACACTTGTTTTCTTCAGAGCTCCTACTCGTTTTGCCATTGTTACACTTATTGTTTTGTCTTTGAAGATGGCCAGTGGACAGATTTTGTGACGCAACTGCAAACACCCCGTGTGAATACAACTCCTAAATAAGCTGCTCCCATGTCATGTCTACTACTTGTTATGGAGACATGGTGACCAAAAGATGTCATTCTCTGCTTCATTTCAGAACAGTGAGTTCTGGATATATTTTTTTCTACTTTTTTTACTATCTATTACCATAATGGTCACTGTGCATGGTAGCATGCTAAATATGTCTTCTACTTAACCTGCGGTAATGACTTAAAGAAATGGACCTCTCTGTTATATTTTATTCACACTCCAATGAAATAAAAACTCATGGATTACTAATTAGAAATTTGCTAGAGACTCTAACCCACTTAAACAAAGTTCAGTAAAAGGTATAAAAAGCTATATGTACACTTATTTTAAAGGGATTTTTAGGGATACAGTAGAGCCTTAAAAAAATCATGGTATTCATAAGGGTTAGAGTAACTACTTAAAGCCTCTTTAAAAGAGCTTTGAAGTGTCTATTTTAATATTTCTTTCTTTTTTTAATTTGTAGTTTTTATTGAATTGTAATTTCAATACAAGTGTACATCTAACACTTTTCCACATGTCCTATAGCTAATAACCAAGAGAAGCAGCACATACAGTACTGTTTTGATATTTCAAGCATCAAATATATCATAATATGCATTAATACGCACAGCGGGAACCGTGTTAGCACTACCACACAAACTGACATCTGCAGTCTTGTTTAACTCACTTCTGGGGGTACTGTCTGAATTGGCTACTTTGCAAATGCCAGGCAAGAGTGTATCAAGTAGCATTGTGTCTAGGTATCTCAGCTTCCCACCCCAAGCTGCATTTTCTTTCGAGCGTTTAGATTTGATATACTAAAAAATCCACACACAGGCAAATTTTCTTCAAATAATTTTGAGTTACATTCCACAGAAAAATCTGCAAATAGGTGAATAAGCCAATAGGCTTAAACCTTTATATAAAACAACAGGCACATTGTTTTATCATATAATGTTGTCTTATGTGCTGTCCTTGAATAAATAAACCTAACTAAATTAAACTAGACCAATAGGAGGGGACCACTGTTATTTTGCCATTGGTGATTTTGCTAAAAACAATTACTTTTAAGGTGGGATTTGTTTCCTCACTGAGTAGATGTACTGAAATTACATAAACTCCTTGAACAACAAGGAGTTTATGCTTCTGATACTCTGATTGTGCTTCTCTGACAAATAAAAACATCCTCAACAAAATAAAACAGGGGCAGTTCAGCATTGCTCATACCTAAGTTATTTTTTTCTGCATTGATAGTATTTAACTATAAAGCAGGTTCTCTTCCAACCTCGAACAGTTTTTCCTTCAAACCGATTCCAATAAGAGCCACTCTAAGAACTTTAAGAAAAGCAACATTCAGGTGAATGAATTTTCATCAGGTTTAAAAGACACAAGAGAAAACGAAAAAATCCAGTCAACTTAAGTCAAGACACTAATTTATATATGGCATAAGGATCCACTGTGTGTGGCTGTATGTGTGTGTTTATATTTGAGGTGTCTGTGGATATGAGCCTTGCGTGCCAGGGCCTGCAGCAGGTGCTGGACATCTCTGGTGTGAGGTGTCCTGGTATGTGCTGGGTGGGTGGTTGGGTGAGAGGTATCATTCTCCCTCATCGTCTCAGCTTTCTCCACCTCTCCTTTCTGAGGATATAAATAAAAGCACAGCAGCAGGGGACCGCTGTTGAAAAAGTGGCCGTCTTTTGGTATGTACTGCTCTGCAGGGAACTACTCTGACATACTTTCTCGTTCAAAAACATCTGAATCTGTTTTAGATTGTTCACGTTTCAATGCAATTCAATTCAATTATACCTTACTACAGTTGTTGTGAAATGGAGATATGATAACAATAATAAACCTAGGTTTGATTATATACCTCTTGTGTGATGTGTCAGTGTAGTGTTGTGGTATTTTGGTAAGCTGGAGACATTTAGAAGGTTCACACAAGATGAAGACAACATTGCTCTTGGTCTGAGCCCGACAAAAGATGTTGCTGCTGAAGCTGAAAAACATTCTTTGGAACTTCCCCTACCCTTTGAGGCTAACACAAGGTCTCACAGAGTAGCATTTAAAATATCCTGCTGTAAAATTGGACACTCTCTCAAGTGATTACATCATCAGTTGTCACCAATTCCTTTTACTTAAACAGATGCAAGATTAATATACACATAAATGTCATGTAAACTGTTATTGACAATAAATGTTTGCATTATTGTCGTGCTTTTGTGCTGATAAAGCTGCTGTTATACTGTTTCTTCTCTTGTAACATATGTTGCTGTATCCAAAAACCTTCATTGGTCTTAATGTGATGAAATGAATCATCAAGGCCTATCACATCAGTGAACTATGCGTGTCATTTATATTGCACCCCATTTTGTACAGGAGTGTTTTCCCTACCGTTTTATTAGGTGGCGCCCCCTCCTAAAGGTTAAGTAATTTTATTTTCCAAATGGTCTCTGATCATAAGTCATTTAAGGTTAACTTTACAGATGAACAGGTCAATACCTTGTTATTTTACTGAACAAACTAAATAGTCTGATATCATAGATGTATCTATTTTAAAAAACATCCGTTTCATTTCTGTCTCTTCATGGTAACACTTTACTCTTACCCTTCTCTCTCTGTAATATGCACAGTGGAGCTCCACCCTGATGTGGGCACGTGCATTAGGATGCACTAGGCATGGGCCACTTAAAGTTTTCAAGGTATAGCATGGCTTTAAGTTGTGGTTTTCAAAACCACAACAGTTTTCAGTTATACCCTTCCTAAGGTTTAAAGTCCCTATAGTAAGATGCAAGCGAGAACTCCAACTACATAGTGCAGTGGACTCCGATCTTACCTGTTTGATACACTCTCTTGAATATTTTTCTTGTTTATGAGTCGGAAGTTTGGAAAGTCATGACATGGAATCCAGAGGAGTGCCGCCCATTGATATTTTTAAGATAAATGTCGATAAACATTTAGGGTTCCGTCAGACGTTGGCATGTTCTCTCCATTCATGTTTGGGTTCTTTCCGGGTACCATGGCTTCCTCCTGCATTTCCCTAAACATACATGTTAGCTTACTTGGTTCTCTCCAATATGCCTTCCCCTTATGACTGAAGGTGGGCATACACGGCTGTGTGTCTCTATGTTGCTCTGTGATAGACTGGTCATCTGTCCAGGGTGCACCACGCCTCTCGCCTAATGACTGATGAAGACAGATACTAGTCACATGCAACCCTGAAAGGATGAGTAGGTATAGATGCTGGATTGAGACAATAAACTTTCAAAATATGATGCTATTTTTGCTGTTTTCTATGCCTCTTACAAAGAAGTAGCAATTTTACCAAACTGAACACATCTGACTAAATGAATGAGTGGAAATAAATGACAGAATAATGCATCTAAGAAAAATTATATTTAAATATGACTGCAAGAAAAAGTAAAAAAATAAATATGGCTTCTCAGCCTGTTTACAATGCCTTCTGACTTTGGTTACACTGAATGTTGAACATAACTGGCACTGGCATGTGGTAGCTACTTTAAGGGCAAAAGGCTAATGTTATTTTAAATGAACAACCCCATTTTAGTGTGAACTAACGTAATTAATACAACACTGACATTAACATTATTTAGGTTCCTTATGATCCCAATGAACTAGCTCATAAATTTTGGTTAAAACCAACCAACTTCAGTTCCAACAGTAAAAATACAGCATTCAAGTTTGAAAAAAATAACCCAACATTTTTCTTGTGCGCACCTGTGTGTGTAGATACATAGATTTAACCTGCAACCATCATAAAGTAATCACTTGAATTATTGTAATCTTCCAACAAGACATCCAACGGAGGTTTGTCCATTTTTTTCTCTTGTTGTAAATGATAATAAAATAGAATATTAGATTATTGAAAAGTCAATTCATTTTAGTAACTTAAATCACCAAGTGAAACACATACAGATGAACTCGACACAGACTGATGTTTTCAAGCCTTTATTTCTGTTGATTATTTTGATCTTCTGCTTACAGCTGATGAAAAGCAATATTTAAGGTTAGAATATTACATCAATTACATCATACATCATAAAAGGAAGCAGGACATGTTTGGACAATTCCTATTTCGCATCAAATCCAAAAACATCTCATCAGTCCATAGAAACCTCTTTTCCTATAGTCAATCCCAGCTATAAATACGAAACTAAAAAGAAAAGGGAAAAAAAAGACAATGCTGCAGTAAACAACAAAAATAACCAAATAAATCATCAATCATAAAAATAAATCACTGAAAAGTATGGAATTCCAGAGTGATGAGTTACTTTTTAGGCTTATGATACACAATATCGTACTGCATGAAAATGCTTTTGAAGAAGAATGCAGAAATGGTCGCATGAAGTAACGTTAGGAATGGCTTCCACATTTTCTGAAAAATGTTACAGGTGTTTCTTTTACCGTAATGAGTCTATTCCATCTGCAACTGTAAGCATCTCGTTTAGCCACATTTTGAAATATGGTGGCGATGCAGATTTCCAGTTATCTATCTATCTATCTATCTATCTATCTATCTATCTATCTATCTATCTATCTATCTATCTATTAGCTGTACAAAGAAACTCTTTTAAAACAAAAAAGTGGGCTTAATGAAAAGTATATCTAATACCTAATTAAAGGTTGTTATTTTCAAAAGGTACTTTTAGTCTGACAATGAGCTTTATTGAAAAGCAAATAACTAAGTTCTGATGAAAAGCATTTACATTCCTTGGATTACTGATTTCAATAGGCTGAACATCGAGCATATATCTTTGTGAGCTAGATTCCCTTCAAAATGATAAAGATACTTGGTTTTGCCTCTGGAAGTTTTGTTATGAAGTGGTAGACACCAGCAAATCCACTTCAACCCCTCCCTTACCCATCCCCCATTTATCACCCGCCATCTCCTCAACTTCTTTTCCACCCCCACACCGTCTTTTCCCTTCTGTTCCTCCCTTACGCCCTTACTGCCTGCCTCCAGTAATGGAATATATGTCTCCACTCATCCACTCAACCCCTTCTGTCCTGAGTGAAAATGGTGATGGAGCCAAGGTTGAACTCCAGGACATGGTGGGAACGTCATCAAACTAAGAGAAAACTCCACATATTGGGTTTCTGTGTTTTTAGCTCCAGATGTAGTAGAGTGTATGGGCCCACATTGAGGCCTTTTATTGTACTGCACATTTACTGCACAGGGGGGCTGATGTACAAATATGGAACGGCTCTGTTGGGAAAGCCATTAAAGAAAAACGTGAGGATGTGATGGAGTTCCAGAACAGCATCAACATGTTCTTATTGAAGGTGGTATATGGGTTCTGAGTTCAAATCTATCATGATTTTTCTTAAGCCAAATTTAACATATGAACATTTTGGAATCAACTTTTAACACCTGACAGTGTCAACATTTTTAATGAATTAAACAAAGTTCTTTTATTTTGAAGAAGTTCTAAGGACTCAGTCAACATCTGTCAATTCCTGGGGTCAAATTATGCATTCCTTACTTCACTAGACAGAGACTGGGGGCTTTTCTTCTCCTTACTCTGAGTACTCAGGATTTTCAAGATTATTTGGAAACCATGGTCAAAATCTGCATTTAAACCTTTTTTTTCCTCTCTTTTTACCAATGCTTCACAAGAAAGATGTTGATAGGTATGCTGCAAATTACAAAGTAAAGAATGAGGCGCTTGTATTGAGTAAATATGGGAAAATGTTGAATTTCTGAAAGAACAGCACTGGAAATCTTTTTATTTTGAAAAGCAGGAGGTGTCTTTTGTTTTGGAATGAGTTAGCTTAAGAGCAAGAGAATAAGACTTTGGAGGAAAGTCAGATTTGTTTTGTTCTAAAAGTCAATTAATACAAAATTCAGTTTAAGAGACATCTGTGTGGTCATAATTATGAAGCCACAGCTAATATGAACAAGTTGTTATGAACCATCACAGTCCGTGAGCATCTTTGATCAATAAATCAAGCGCATCCTTTGCACAGGAATATATATATATATATATATATATATATATATATATATATATATATATATATATATATATATATATATATATATATATATATATATATATATATATATCAGAGTTGTGCACAGTGGTTTACAAACTGGTTTACTTTCAACCTAGACTAAATGAGATAAAAATTTCAATGAGACGAGAGACCAACACCAACTGATTAAATTTCAGGAAAATATCCAAGATTACACAGTTTTCCAGAAATAAGCTAATATTTTAGCACCAACAGAGGGATTCACACAGAGCTATTAGCTGAACCATTGGGATACAGTAGATGATCAGCTGAAGGATGCTGCATCTCTCACATCCTGTGATAAGTTTAACTTTTTCTAGCTTCTTAAATACAGTACATACCAGTCAAATACTTTAAGTTGTAGATAGTTTGCTAGTGTTCTAGTAAATTTCCTCTCGCCTCCCTTCCCAGTGTTTGAAGCACACCCTGAATAGCATGCCGTCAGGATGAAGCAGTTCCCAGAAAATGACTGAAAAGAAGTTGATGTTGAAAGAAAAGCATTGAAAAACCATCAGAAAGACAAGAGAAATATTTTTCCAGGGCACTTCTTGAAGATTGTAGGAAAGGCTGGTTTCTTGGAAGCAAAATCTGAAGAAATATTGTGGGCGTCATATTTCAGATTAGAATGTCTACAGTATATATATATATATATATATATATATATATATATATATATATATATATGTGTGTGTGTGTGTGTGTGTGTGTGTGTGTGTGTGTGTGTGTGTGCGTGCATTGTGCATAACAGTTTAAGGTGTTAAATCCGTTATGAAGTGCATTTCTTTTTGCAGGTTGAACATTTCAACTTAACACAGTCAAGAAGAGAGGACAGCAGTATCCCTAATTTAAAACCATTCAAGTGGACTTAACTGACGTCTAGTAAACATTAGAGGTCCATGTAAGGCCAGATAATGTTTTCACTTTTTCCCTGTCCTGTGACTGATTGCTGCGCTGACTGTCTGGACTTGTCTGGGACAGCAGGATCTTGTTGGCTTTGCTCTGTCTTTGGCTTCAGCTCCTGTTCATGTCAAACTCAGAACAAGATGGAGGGGCAGATTTGTCGGGCGGCTGTAAAATGCTATTACAGTGGAGTGAGGACAGGGCTGAAAGCATAGCATAGCTGTAGCTCATCGACTAACATCTTAACTCCCCCTTTTTCATCCCTGTAAATCAGGCTAGTCAGGGGCTTAAGTGCCTGACACAGCCAAGGGACACACCATTTAGACATTGTTGAAGAGGCTGAGAGGTGAAGGGTGGTGGTGGTGGGGGCAGCTGAGAAGACAGAGTTGTTCCATTGCACATAATACCCGCACTAAGCTGGCTCTGAGGTACTGTGAAATATGAACTCTTTTTAATTTACGAATGGAGCAGCACTGTTTTGCTTGAACATCATCAACAACGTGGCTGGAGTCCATAACATCTGAGTGAGCCTTCTGCACAACTGATTTAATATATATAAGTGAGAGTGGGCTGCCATTTATCTTAATATTGGAAACGAACTGTGGAAAACTCGCATTTTTAAAATAAAAGGCAGGACATATTTTTGTTTTATTCTGTTTCTTTTATTCTTCGCATATTTTGAAAGAGTAGTTTTTTGTATGGCTTACTTTACAATGACATATCAAAGACTTCTCAGTGCTGCATTGACCCAGTTGTTGATAAAACACTCCTTGATACACTAGTACAATAGATAGGTCAGAGCTTACCCGGCAGATGGAATTTACTTTACATCATTTGGAAATTATAAAACTAAATGAAGAAAAATTATGTGGGAATCCTCAAGGCTCTATTCTTCGTCCACTTTTATTTAACATATATACATAAACTCTCTCAAGCTCAAATGATGGAATAGTACAACTCTTACCATATGTTTACTGGTGTCACACACCCTTACTCTTCTCAGTACTGAGCAACAGTCACTGAATCAGTGTGTCCATAATATTGATTTATATATGGTCAGAATTTCCTCCAGCCTAATGCAAAAAGACAAGTCATTGGTTGTAGTCCCAAAACTGAAACACAACTAAACTACATAAGAATAAAAATCACAAAGCAGTCATGAGACTTCTGTCATTATAAACTCAGACAATTTAACATCCATATGTCTATTACTAAATTAGACTACTCCCATCATAAAAAAAAAACATTGCTAAACTAAAGCAGTCAAAACAGGATGTGGAAAATTTGGGGCATTATTTTATTTTCAGTGGATGTCAGCAAAAAAATTATCTCACTGCAGCTCATCCTAAATTTCACTGCCAAAGTCCTGACCAATGTGATAAATTGGATCATATCACATTAGTACTTAAATCTCTGTGTTGGCTCCCTAATTGTACACCTTTGCCCATAAAGATGGTATAAAAGGGCAAATGGGCTGATTTTAAAACTTATTGGTCTATAGGGCACTAAATGGCACTAAATGTTTTTGAGGTTAAATACATTTCAGAGTTGTTTGTCAGGTATGAACCATGTGGACCCCTCAGGTAATCTGATGCCTGGTAACTCACTGTTCCAAGGACCAGAACTAAGCAAAGGGAGGCAGTGTTTACTTTTATGCTCCTCAGCTCTGAAACCAGCTGCCTGAAAACCTGAGATGCGCTGAAATTTTTTGTTTCTTCAAATCAGGACTGAGAATTTTATTGTTTACTGCAGCTTACCCATAAACATCAGTAATTACTTTATCAGTCCATTTTTATCATGTCTTGTTTATTTGTTTTAAATGTATATTTTGATATTTTCGTTTATATGTGATGCTTAAATTTTACTCTTATTCTTTGAATGTATTGCTGCTCTAATTTGCCTTATCTCCCCTCCTTCACTACATTGATTAATAAAATCGTTTAGTCTTTCTCTTCTCCTCCTCCTTTGTCAGCTCCCCTCCTCTGCCCACATGAAATCATATCTGTCTTTCATCTCTGACTTTGTGTCCAAACCACTCAACATGAGATGTTCCATGGACATCCACAGACATTGTCTTTTATGTCTATTTAAGGTTGGCCAGTGCTTATCATTGTTGAGCTCAGAAAATGAATTTGAAACTAACTTTACATTATTTTGTAACATTTTTAGCCAATTGGTACCACTTACATTTAGCCTGAACAAAAATATTGATAGCTGAACTTGGTTGGCCCAAGCCAAGGGTTATATCATCACTTTGGAATTTTAACCTGATGTTTCTCATCATTTTGAAAGAAGTCAAATGGTTCTTTTCTATGGCTATTCTTCACAGATTTGCTAATATACTTATTTCAAATCCTGTCCTCTTTATTTTCTTCAAATGCCTTCAGCTCCACCACCTTCACCATAGTCATACAACACTGTGAAAAAGTATTTGTCAGCTTATAGATTTCTTTTGGTTTAGCATTTTTTTATTGTTTCAGATCTTTATACTTGATCTAAATTCAACAACAGATGAGAAACTGAGTCTTTTCCCTCAACAGTATCAGTTCATGTGTAATTGGTAGTATCAGTCTGTGACTTTTGGACTTTAGAGAACCACAGTAAGAGCCATTATCCATGAATGGAGAAAACAATGAACAGTGGTGAATCTTCCCAGGAGTGGCTTACCCACCTGAATTACTCCTAAAACACATTGATAACTAGTGCAGGGCATCACAAAAGAACCCGCAACATCAATGTACTGCACTTCTCAATTTTTTCAGCTAAGGTTAGTATTCAGCGCTGAACAATAAGAAAGAAGCAGGGTAAGAAAGGCATCCCTGGGCAGAGGTGGGTAGAGTACCAAAAATTGTACTCAAGTAAGAGTACCCCTAGTTCAACACATTTTTCTTGATGTAAAAGTAAAAAGTAGTTGTCCAAGAAATTACTCAAATAAGAGTAAAAAAAACTATTTGGTTAAAGGCTACTCAAGTACTGAATAACTGATCAAAACATCAATCATTTAATATTTAAAAATTACATCATCAGATGGACCAAAATATAAAGTTATGCAGAAATTTTGGTATTTTAAAGATCAAAATGAAAATAATTCTCATAAATAAAATAATTACAAAATCAGGCAAAGAACAGTTTTTCCATATCAATTTCTTTCAATTTAAAACTTATGAAACGAAAACTGCAGGTGTGTGTCTGTATCTGGTGAATTTTTGGTGAAAACAAGCTTGTTCTTTATTCAGTTAAATTACTCACGGTAGGCAGAGTATCCAGAAATTTTACTTAAGTAAGAGTAGCGATACTTTATGATAAAATCACTCAAGTAAAAGTAAAAAGTATAGTGCAGTAAAATACACCTACATGTACATTTTTTTTTCCAAAATGTTACTCAAGTAAATGTAATTTCACCTAAGCAAAACATATCTGGATGATCTTGTGGACTTTTAGGAAATTTTTTTTTTCATTGGTGAGACAAACCTGAAACTTTTTGGAAGGTGTGTGTCCTGGTACATCTAGCATATATCTAATAAAGTATTTCAGAAAAGTACAGCTAATTATGTGTAGAAACAGCAGTTCAACTGAGTAACTAATAAAAATGTAAACAACTGTACCCATGCAATAACCTCAATTTAAAAACATTCAGTAAATGGCCACAGATGCATTTCATTTTTAACAACTATACAATTATTATAACAAGAACTTTTCAAAGTAGCATTTCACCAGCATATAAACTTCTTAAAAAGTGTCCTAAAAACTCTAGTGTGTATGTGTAATTAACATGTGGGCCACTTGATATCATAGGAAGTTGAAAGGACTGCTACATGGCTAGAGTAGTAATCATGAAAGGTGGTCTGACACAGAGATGTGAGTTTCAGGGTGATTTGTTGGCTTTAGTAAAGACTATGCAAGACCAGCTACTTTAAACAGATTCTAAGATGGATTTTGAAGCATTTTCATTCAGACAGACTTTTTATCAAAGGAAGCATTTCAGTTGTAAGGCCATCAGCCTTGTGCTTGAGGCAGAATATGACTGATGAGCCACAAGGTACAATAAATGCCAACATGGATGGTGAGACAAAAATGAGCAGTGACATGGATGGTCGAAATGTTGTTATATTTCATCATGCTGTTTGTCATTTGATGTATTTCCATGCATTTGCCACTCATTTATACTGTTTTCTGCTGCAGTTACCTTAGTTATGTGACATCAATTCAGTAGTCATAAATCAGTCCTGCAAATCTACTGTTATACACATTAAGCGCTCTTCAAAGTTCATAAACCAAACCTAATTTTGCGACTTGTGCACAACTTAATCTGATGCTGCATTTACTGCAATGCACCACACCCTTTGTGCTGTAATTAAAAACATACCTTGGATTATGTTCCATGTGCAGTAATACTGGTTTGTACTTTAAGCACATTTGCCGTATTCAGCAGTACTCAGCTCAAACTTATTACCTGTTATGATGTCTCCATGTCGCATACTCGGAATGCAGAAGTTGGTTTGTTGACAGGGTGAGTTTAATCCAGTTAATTTTAAAAAATAAAATAGCAAAACTGACTGTCCTTTTTTGTTCTATAGAGGATGGACAATATGTTACATTAGTTTGATGGATGTTAAATGTTCAGTGTTTAAAAGCGAACAATAGCCTTTTAATTGTTTTGAGCATTCATTTGTTATTGTTTTCTGAGAACCCTGATAAGGTCAAGAAAATAACTCTTGTCTTTGAGTCTTCAGTAAAGATAATAACTTATAACATTATTTTAGTGTGATAATCTCCATATAACACTATGAAATCCTCTAGAGGTTCTATCAGTACAAAAACACCTGATAAATGGTCTTGTATAACTATTTTTTTTCCAGTCAGGGAACAACACACTCCCTAAAATAATAATCCACCACACTTCAAGTGCTGATAAAGGTTTTTCACTATTACATGAAATCTTTTGACAGCCCATAAACAACAGGGGAGTTTCTTCCTGGTTATCGGCATTAGTCATAGATTCATAATTTAAAAGTCAGAGACAAGTTTTTTTCAGAGTCAGATTAAAGACAATTAATTTTAATTTAAATGTGTTTTTACTTGATGGTGAGAGAACAACATGTTCTCTTTGTGATTTTGTGTCTGGTATAAATTTACCAGTTAACTGACTATTAGAAAAAGAGATTTATGTTAGATTTTTCTGAGCTCTGGATTAAAGCAGTTAACCCCATAGAGTTAACATGCTCATTTTATTTTAGTTCCCAGCCATATTTACTTCAATCTCAGTTTGTGTCTAATGTGTTCATCTCTGTGAAGGTTTTCTATTTTTCTGCTTGGATTTAATGAAACTCAACAAATTCTAATTTCAAATGGACTGAGATCATCTGAAGTGCCAAACCCTCTTCAACACTGAACCACTAATGTGCCGTCTTCACCTCCAACCCCATTATCAATTACCTGTGGAACATTTGAAATAATTAGCTGACTTGTGCAGTTAGGGGCCTTACAGCCTTTTTTTTTTATCATGGAGTTATGCAAGGTTGCATCACCTGATTGTACCTGTAGCCAAAGTGAATCCCCTGCACTCCTGCACAGAATATAATGTACAGTGTGAAAAGTGTTGGCATAATCGTTAAAAACAGTGCTGTTTGTATTATTTTTGACTCCAGTCTTTTAGATATTCTCCAATTGTGGTGCCATGTAGTCAGGTATTTCGCATACAGGTTAAGGGCCTATAGGGATGGATGGATGGATGGATGGATGGATGGATGGATGGATGGATGGATGAATATTCTTTTTTCCATATATGTAGTGTTCATTAATTTCAATACAAGGAACTAAAGAGTGAAAAGCAAGGACAGAAGTCTGGAGGAGGAAACTTTTGTAAGAGCCTTTAGTACAAAACTTTCTAAACAGCATTTGAAATGATCCTCACACTGAAACCAAAACGAGTGCAATAAAATGCACAATAATGAAATGTGTTCTCCAACTCTGCTTTCCTTTGCAGAGGCACTGAGCACCTTTATTAGGGAAAGACTCCCTTTCTCTCCTTCATTTCCCAGATTAACTGGACTGCATATTGAAGTCTTGGCTTGAAGTCAGTGACTCTTTAAAACAAATGAAATCAACTTAATTGAGTCAGATTTGCAACATCTGTCTTCCACATAATGAGCTAATAAAAACTCTGGGGAAAATTTTGCATTCCAACAAAATTTCAAGGCACTACTTTAGATTAAAAGCCTGGATCTTGGAAATGTGTTTCAAGACCTTGAATATATTTGCATGTTAGATGGCAGAAAACATTTATCATTCCAACCTACAGCAGGTCGAGTTTAACTGGATCCCTCAGCAGTAGCAACCTGCATATATGCAATTATTTTTTGAAGCAAAATTACCCTTCCATCAATAAAAACAAATTAAAACCAAGATACTCATGCTTTGTGTGTGTGTGTGTGTGTGTGTGTGTGTGTGTGTGTGTGTATGTGTATGTGTGTGTGTCAAAATTAAGCTCTTCAGTTGAAGAAATGATGTTCTTCAACCTCTTTTTTGTGAAGAATAGACAACATGTTAAACAGATTTTATCCTGCATGGTGGAGCTCCTTAAACAGCTGTATGTGCTGCAGCAGTAAATGAGCTGTTGAAAGAAAAAGCGTGCATGCTTACACTGGAATCTGCCTCTTATGCTTGATGATTTTATAGTTCTGCTAAATCCTTGGAATCTGTTCTGTCCATCATAGCCCATGGTGTTTCCTATAAAAGACTGTGTCAAAAAGCAAAAGTAAAATAAATAATACAACACATTATTAATGGGCTTACTAATTTTTGGCAAGATATTCTCAAAGCTTTGGAAGTTTCAAAAATGCATTTTTTTACCTTTAAACTTAAGTTACTTTAAGTTCACACCCAAATAAGTGAGAGATTTCAGTGCACTACTTAGATTTGCACTACTTTGTTATCAAAACAGTAAAAAAAAAAAAAAAAAAAAAAAAAAAAAACCTAAAAAAACTTTCTGTCATATAATTAGTGAATGATCAGACTTTTATCCAACTTCCCTATGTGGGTATGTCTTTACATGTTTTGTTTTATCTTTCATCCATGGTGTATGTGATATGTCAGAGCAATGACTGGTTGTTCTACTGCACTGCTTAAATCTTTCAGTCTTTGATATGGGACCTCACAGCCCATATCAAAGGGCATGGTACCCCATACCCCCGGAGTACCCCCCACTGGATTCCCTGAGGGACACGGTCAAACACCTTCTCCAAGTCCACAAAGCACATGTAGACTGGTTGGGTGAACTCCCATGCACCCTCCAAGACCCTGCTTAGGGTGTAGTCCTGGTCCAGCATTCCATGGACAGAATAAAAACCAAACTGTTCTTCCTGAATCTGAGATTCAACTATCTGATGGACCCTCCTCTCTCCAGAACCCTTGAATAGACCTTACCAGGGAGGCTTCAGAGTGTGATTCCCCTGTAGTTGGAACACACTCTGCTGTGCCCCTTTTTGAATAGGGGGACCACCACCCCAGACTGCTAATCCAGTGGAACTGCCCCTGATGTCCATGTGATATTGCGGAGTCACATCAACCAATACAACCCCACAACATCCAGAGCTTTAAGGAACTCCAGGCGAATCTCATCCACCCCTGGGCCATGCCACCGAGGAGCTTTTTAACTACCTCTGTGACCTCAGCACCAGAGATTGGAGAGCCCAACCCAAGGTCCCCAGGCTCCACTTCCTCAGTGGAAGACATGCTAGTGGGATTGAGGAGGTCTTTTTAGGAAGTCCTCAACTTGGGACATCCCGAGTTGAGGTCAACAGCACACCATCACCATGATAAACAGTGTTGGTGGTGCATCGCTTCCCCCCTGAGACGCCAGACGGTGGACCAGAATCACCTCGAAGCTGTATGGAAGTCATTTTCCATGGCCTCTCCGAACTCCTCCCACGCCCGAGTTTTTGCCAACCACCCGAGCTGCTTTCCTCTTGGACTGCTGGTACCCATCAGCTGCTTCTGGAGTCCCATAGGCCAAAAAGACCCGATAAAACTCCTTCTTCAGCCTAATAGCATCCCTCACTGCTGGTGTCCACCAGCGGGTTCGAGGGTTGCCACCATTGGAGCCAACTCACCACCAGGTAGTGGTCAGTGGAAAGCTCTTCTCCCCTCTTCACTTGAGTGTCCAAGACATGCGGCTGCAGATCAGATGACACAACAGCAAAGTCGATCACTGAACTGCAGCCTAGGGTGTCCTGGTGCCAAGAGCACATACGGGCACCTCTCAACATGGGCAATTCCAGATTGGAAGAGTGTCCAACCCCTCTCAAGGAGACTGGTTCCAGAGCCAGAGTCATGTGTCGAGGTGAGTCTGACTATTTCTAGCCAGAACCTCTCCACCTCGCACACCAACTCAGGCTCCTTCCCCACCAGAGAGATGACATTACATGTCCCAAGAGCCAGCTTCTGCAGCTGAGGATCAGACCGTCAACCTCTCCGTCTTTGGCTGCCACTCATACCACACTGCATTCCAGCTCCTTTGGCCCCTTACACAGGTGGTGAGCCCATCGGAAGGGGGACCCACATTTCCTCTTCGAGCTGTGCCCGGCTGGGCTCCATGGGTGAAAGCCCGGGCACCAGGTGCGTGCCCCACCTCCAGGCCTGGCTCCAGAGTGGGACCCCGGTGACCCGCGTACAAGCAAGGGAACACTGATTCCAAAGTTTACACTCATCATAAGGGGTCTTTGGTCTGCACTTTGTCTGGTCCCTCACCTAGGACCTGTTTGCCTAGGTGAGGGACCTAGGGGGCTCTACTATGCCCCTGGTAAGGGGCATAGTAGAGCCCCTGATAACTTCACTCCTAGGATCATTGGGACACTCAAACCTCTCCACCGTGGTAAGGTGGCAGCCCTAGGAGGGGTGAAAAAAATAAATCAAAGATAAAATTAAAAAATCTTTAAAATTTAAAGTTTGTTTTTTTTTACTGTAGCAAGTCCAAGAAAGTAAGAGAGAGCACAGGATGTGTCAGAATCTGAAAGTGAATTTGAAATACATTTTGGATATTTAGCAAAATCAACATTCTCTTCTGTATTTCCACAAGTCCTACTTATGCAAACATTTTTATGTTTCCAAACTCAAGGGTCGGTTTCTGTCAAGGTTTTTCTCTTAAAATTATGGGATCATCAAAGCCTAATTCATTAATATTGCAATACCAAGACCACAAGGCTTATTTTCTAAAAAAAAAAAAAAAAAAAAAGAAAAAAGAAAAAAAATGGTTTAACTGCCTGGTTAAACCATTTTCTTCTGCCTAGAAAATGTTTTTTAACTTGAATGGGATACAAGAAAGGGATACATGAAACTAAAGAATTTAATTATTTATTATCACATTGATTGAATAAACATAAACCTACAGAAAGGATACTAAAGAATAAAACTCAGTGTAACACAAGATCCACTCAGTTCTACCAATTTAGTTATGTTATCTTTGGTTTAGTGTCTCAAAATAGCATGTTATTTTGCTTTGTGTCCTCAGGATAACTGAATTTGTGCTCTTTAAATTAAAGCAAGTTTAGTTGTCGCCATGCCACTTTGGTAATGTGTTAAAAATGTTACTTATTTAGACATAATGGTAAAATAAAAAGCCATAACTATGTAAAGCCAAGACCTCCTCAGAATCGTCATCTGCTGTGCTTTGACAACATCTGTGTTTTAAAAAACCAAGCTATGCATATATTTCTGTTCTTATGGGTATTAATGTCACATTCATGGCTCTTAAAGATTTATTTTAATTTGTACTTTTTACATGATGGAATGATAATACATCAAACAGCCTCAATGATTTTCAAAAATATGAATTGGGTGCAGGCATTTGAATTCTTTGGTGGATCTATTTCAATTCGCACTGGGTCAAAATTATACACATTTACAAATATTTCACTGATACCAGTATTTGATTCATAAAAGTAACAGCTAGATCGCACACATTTTATAACCTTGAACAAAGCTTTTGGCATAGTTCTGGATGGATATTTGGTCTCTCTTCTTGGTAGAATTGGTAGAGTTTGGGTTAATCAGTTTTGGTTGGGATTCTCTGCAGTGACCTGGTCTTTCAGTATAGTTTAATAATTTTCAACAGAGTTTAGGTTGGAGTTTTAGGATGCCATTCTAAAAGCTTAAAGGCCAAGACACATCATTTGTGTCTGACTCTTCACTCTCTGATCTGATTTTTTCTTGACATACCGGGTCCAACTCAACGGTCCCTCTCCAGACCACCGGACTCCGAGATCGAGTATTCAGTATTGCTGCTTGAACAAGCTCAAACAAGATCGCCATTTCACTCCTTTTCTGTACTTCTGAGCTCCTACCATGGATAAGTACACTGCTTTTATTTTGAGTAAAACATTCTAGTTTACATTTTAAACCAAAGCAGATGTGTTTTACTTTGCTACCTTGTCTCACTTCCTGTCTTGCTCATGACATTCCTGTCAAATTGCTGTGTAGTTCCTATTAAGATAGACCCCAGATCTATCTTGGTCGGACAGTCAGAGACGTAGTTGCAAGGAATTGCTCGTGGTCTGCGAGGCCCCATTAACTTTAATGTATTCTAATTGCTGTGTACATTATCCGACCCAATTAGGTTGTCAAAATGCATACTTAATACTAATTTTCCTAAGTTTGTTCAACTTTTTAAATTTTCCATCTACAACATCTTTTCCATCCACAACATGATGTCGCCATCATGATGTTTGCTATTTGGTAAAGTCTTTTTACATTTGAGTGCCTCAGCCCAGATTCTCTATTCATAGTTCTTGTCAATATGGCTCAGTCTTTGTCTTGTCTGACCAGAAAACCTTTCTTTAAAAAGCCAATTTTTATTACTCTTGAAGATGTCATTTCAGGAGGGGCTATTTTTCTTGCAGCTTCTCAGTCTATGGCGACATAAAACTAACTTCACTGAGCAAGGGACACTGGTCTTTCCACTTGTAGCATTCCTGAGCCTTGGTGGTTCCTGGGTTTTTCATCAATGTCCTGAACAATTAATTTCTCGGATTTGGGTCTGATAAACTTGGACTCAACTGATTGCTCCAACAGGACAATGATCCCAAAACAAAGACTAAAACAGTGTATGAAATGAGAAAAGCTGGCTAAGATTAAGCTTCTGGAATGGCTGCCTTAGAGAACCAACTTAAATCTCAGTGAAATTCTCTGGACTATGCTTATTAGCTGGGTCTGTAACAGGAAACCTACCAATTCTGCCAAGAATACTGGTTAAATATCCCACTAGAAACATGCCAGAAATGTGTTGATGACTACAAATAGCGTGTAATTGTGGAAAGGGACAATTAATTGTGTGTATGCAAATATGTATGTACAATTTTGACCCTGGAAGGAGAAAATCTGCAATTAATTGAAACCTTTTCACCCAGTTCTTGTTTTTTAAAATCCATTGCTGCTTTAAATTATATAAACATCACACAAGGAAAAAAGGTTAAAACTTTACAAAACAATATATTGCAAAATCAATGAAAGTCGAATAAGACAAAGACAACAAAATCATTGAGTTGTTGTGTATAGAACAAAATTATACTTTGAAACATTCAGGTTTTAATAAAGAAAAGATGAATGTACCCCGGTGTCATGCACTTGATTTAACCCATGAAAGGCGTCTCTGTCCAAATTCTCTCCTGATTTTACTAATCAGAGTCTGGCCTGTCACAATGGCCTCCACAGCCTGAAAACAATGAGACTTGACTGGCCTAATGACATCTAACATGTTCTAAACTTATTCTTGGAACACCGTTTACCACTACAGGGAGCTGCTCTGAATATTTCACACAGCTTTTACAAGGCCTTGGGCTGTTGCCTTTTTCTTCAACTGTTTCTCTTGGGGTAAAAATTATATTACATTTGCTGTATGATGTCACTTTAGTTTATATGTTTTATACAATCAAACAATCCCCCCAGGGGGAGTGAAAATATGAAAATGGTAAGAAGAGGTTACGATAAATGCATTTATGGGATTTTTTTTTGTGTATTCAGGTTTCTGTTTTGTGGTCTGTACTTTGCTTCCAAGCTGTCTGGAAGAACTTTCTATAGCTGCCATAAGGATTAAGCAACTGCATATACTGGAACTGTTTTTCTTATAATCTCTTAATAAAGACAGAAATTTAGCCTGTTGCAGACTTCCAGCACCATTGTATCTGTAATGATCCTAATGACAAAGAACATGAAAACTTCACGCAAAGAAATAGAGGAATAGTGAAAGTGACAGAGGGAAAGAAAGGAGCACACAGGAAAATTGACCCCCCAAATAGCTGCCATTGTAGATGATGGATTCTTCCCTAATCGAAACAGTTTGCCCAGTCGCCCAGCTGGGCTTCATGTGCTTTTGATTACTCTCCGCCATTTAGTTCCACAAAATTACATGCTGCCTAATGGCCTTTTAATGGTTATAGGTTTCTGTGCTCTTTAATGAGCCTGCACCAGTTGGCTGCTAATGCCCTATGGAAATTTGGCAAGCATCCAGTGTGGTTAAGTATATTTCCCTCCAGTTTACAGTTTACTTTGTTGTGTGAAATTGCAAACAAGGAGGTTGATGTGGAAATGCAACTTTTTTTCCTGTTGGCTTGTTTTGATATTCTGTGGAGCAGGGCCATAATTGGACTATCAGGCATATGATTGTTCACACCCTCATGTTCCCTGGATTTTTTTTCTGAGGTGATAATGTGGCAAATATTCTGTCAATGGCAACACAGGAGAACATTCTCAAGAACATGGTGATATGAAATTGGTATAAAACACACACATAAAAATCATATTGTTTTGTCATAGAAAGGCCCTCAGGAACTGGACAAATAGCGGGTTATGACGATGAGTTTACCTCCAGAATTGATCATCTACTGTCATTACTGTTCAGTTTGTGTGGCTTTATCTCTGCAACCCGTCTGTTTTGGTGTCCTCATGTATGTGTACGTGCATCTAAGTGTGTGTTTGTGCCTTAATAGGGACCGCAGCAGCTGCTTTTTGATGAGTGCCTGTTTACTGGACCTAATTAGGCAGAAAACGGCCACAGATATCCTCTCCTAAAGCAGGGCCGCTAACAGATGGCCCGAGGACCCGAGAGGATGTCTGACATCTCGCCTGCCTTGGATGGCCACTCAGCTGCCAGTCGAAAAAGGAAAAACAGAGAAGTTTACAATGTTTCTGTCAACACTTTCTGAAACAAAGTTATTAACCGGGTTAATTGTTTTGGTACATTTGTTTTGAATTCCACAACTACACTCTTTATTGTATTTAATTTAAAAGTGCTGCATAATTGGGTAGTGGAAGGAAAAATATACATGGTTTTCTCAAAATTATCTGAAAAATAAAATCTGAAAGGCATTTGAGGTCAAGTCCTCTTTACCATGACACTCCTAAATAAAATCACTGCAAAGAGCAGCCTTCATATGTCAAGCAATTTGTAAATGAGTTATTGAACGTCTGTGTAAAAAAATTGTAAATCTATTCTGTGAAGGCCTAATAATTTGAACTGTGAACATTACTGAAGAAACAAGACAGTCACGTAACACACCAGACAAGTCATGGAGAAGTTGTGGAGAAGAGAAAGGAGGGGTTAGGTTATAAATCACTATCCCAAACTCATGGAGCACTGTTCAGTCCATTCTTCCAAATAGAACATGTATGGAGCAACTACAAACCTACCAAAACATGCCCTTTCACCAAAACTGATCAGCTGACCTTTAACAAAGCCACAAGAAGTCCTGTTTGCAGCTTGCCAAAAACCTTGCATGTGCTCTGGCCAGATGAGAGCAAACATTTTGGCTTACATGAAAAATACAAATTGTATTGGAGAGCCAACATAACCCTGAACACACTATCCCTTTGATGAAGCATGGTGGTGGACGCATCATACTGTGTGGATGCTTCTCTTCAGCAGGGACAAGCAAGGTGGGCTGAGTTTCATCTTCCAGCTGGAAGCTTACTCTAAACATACAGCCAGAGCAACAATTGAATGGGTTAAACAAGAGCAAATTCGTATTTTAGAATGACCCCATCAAATTCCAAACATAAAGCCGATTTAGAATTTAACACTAGAAAATTAATGTTCACAGATGCTCTCCATCTAATCTGACTGACCATGAGCTAAAAAAAAAAAAAAAAAAAAAAAAAAAAAAAAAAAAAAGAATAGAAATTTCAATTTTCAGATGTGCAAAGCTGGTAGACCCATAGGAGTTCCAGCTGTTATTTCAATGGAATGGTGTTCTACAAAGTATTGATTCAGGGGAGCTGAATACATACCAGAGTTTTCAGATTTTTTTCTCTTTTTTTTGCACAAATATTTAACAACTTAACAAATATTCACTAGTTTGCATTGGTTTACCACATAAATCCTAATAAAACACATTTTACTAAATGTATAAAGGAGGTTTGTACACTTTTCCATTGCACTTTATATAGATGAACGCAGAGAAGAAATTTCCGCTGAAAAGGAGCAAGGATGAACTTCTGCTATTTGTCATTCGGCTTCTGGGGTTTATCCATCTCTATATAAGTCCTTTTCCAAAATCTGACAGGTCTTGAGTGAAAACATAGTGCCTCCCTGATGCCCTCAAGGAGGAACCCTGCGATACCTTTCTGTTTTGTTATTCTTAATATTGCCTTACCTGTCTGAAGTCTGACAGAGGCTTACCTGAGGGAATGTGCAGGAGTTTTGAAGACACTAAATGGATCACAGGAGCAGCTCACTACATGCCTTTCTGATGGAGACATCACCTCATAGCTATGCAGAGCAATAGACCGCAGGCACCGTCATGTTTCAAGGAGTCTCAACCAGAACAATGGAGGAATATGGAGCTGGTCCTAGACTTTAGTTAACCCTCCTGAGTACTTTGGTGAAAATACTGTTAGCTCCAGTAAGTCTTCATGCAATAACAAAGGCTAGGGTCTGCTGTCAAAAATACACTCGAGTTGTTTTTAAAATTTAAGACTTTTTTTTTTTTAAGCTGGTGTTGCTCAACACTTACTGTGTTTTGGTGCCGCTAAAAAATGAAGCGTTTGTCTGTTTTTCAGAGATATAAGTCCAGGACATTCAACTAAATTCAAGGTTCTCAAACTGCAGTACAAGTGCCACTGGTGGTAATTGGGCTATCTAGAGTGGTACCAAACAGAAATTTAGATACTGATCATTTCTAATGTAAAGATGAACAAATGATTGTGGTGTAGAAATAATAAACGCCACAAGCACTTGTTCCTTGTTTGCAGTTGTCTACTTTAGTTCTGGGAGTTCTCAAAATGTTCACTTTTGAGTATTTTCTGATGAAATGAAAATCTATGTGCTTGAACATCTTATCTACAAATACTACTGCTGCTGTATCTGTGAAATCATAGCTTGGACACGGGAGTAAGATCACACCCACTTTAACAGTGTTCTAGTTCCATGTCTGCAATGCCAGTGGGGATATGTTAATTGAAATACTCAGTGATGGCTAACTGGAGTTTGCAAAGCAAGCTGATAATATATTTCTCTTCATTTTGTATCTTTAGAACCCAGGGCAACATATTTACTAAAGGAGATTGTATAATACTGTGAGTGTGAAAGATTAAACAAAAAAGAAACTGTCAGAATTGTAAATCATATCTTTTTCATCTATCACGAAGTTTTATTTGCAAGGCAGCCATATTGGATTTTGAGGTTATCATGTCCTTCAACTTTCCAACTCAAAATTCCAACATTTAAAGCTGCCATATGTAACTTTTATAAAAATGTTTTTACATGGTTGTTAAACCTGTCACTGTGTTGTGACTCGTGACAGTATAATGTGAGAGATAATCTGTGAAAAATCTAGCTCCTCTGCCTTCTCCCAGTGCTCACTGCAGGAATACTGCTCCATCAGAAATAACCAATCAGAGCCAAGAGGCGCTGTCAATCACCTTTGTGTATGTGCTGTTCACAACGTCCCCCTTTCTCTCTGCTACGCTACTGATGGTTCACCACAGTGTAGCCTGTCATGAATGCTTAGGCTAGTTAGCATAGCCACGGATGACGGAGGATAAATGGTTTTCCTGGAACAGTAAGTTGTTTCTCTGCCATGAGCACATTTAGCAACGTGCACATGAGGTTGATTGACAGTGCTAAGACACTCTTTCTGGCTCTGATTGATTGTTTTTGACCAGGAGCGGTGTATTTCGGCAGACGGCTATAGTAGCACTGGGAGGAGGTGGAGGAGCTCAATCTTTTCACAGATTATCTATCTCATATTATACTGTCACGACATGGTGACAGTTTTAACAAATATGTTTAAAAACATATTTTTGTAAAAGTTACATATTGCAGCTTTAAGGAATGTCTATCCGTCCAACTTCAAACTTGGAAATTTCAACCTCTTAGTAAAAACAGACCACATAATTATATAACATTCTTCAACCAGTCATGGAATACCAATGCAAAAGAACTTTTTTTTTTCTTTGATGTGTGACTTAATACATTTTCCCAAGAAAATCAAAGTCCTGTGACACAACTTTTTAAAAAATGTGTATCAGGATGGCGGTACTTGGAAAACGTCTGCATTTTGTGTTCTTACAAAAAGCTTAAAAACTGCTGTAGTAAATTAATACATTAAGATAATTTTTGGCAGCACATACAGCCTATTAATTCCTTGTTGTTTATGAAGAAGCATTTGATGCATGGAAATAATTCCTTCTTGTAGTTCAACATGCAACACTGGCAATATCTAAAGATGCTAGAAAATGCTTGAAATCTCCCTCAAACACCATAGAATAAGTATAAGTCAGGTAGTTCTTATTCCTCTGTTGATGTTTGTGTTGTGCTTCCTTCTACCACTATTGATATGATTTGTACATCTGCCCTACTACAACTCTTACTATTTTTACCAACCAAGATGGTCCTTCCAGTACACACACTTACTAATGGCCATCAGGAGGGTGCACAGGTGCTGTAACTATATTCAAACTAATACTTGATCTGAGTTTAATTTGAGATTATTCAGTTTTAACCCTTTGCCTGTATGTGTATTTCAAAGTCTGGACATCTAAAATGTGACAAGAAATCCACACTAATCTGTGTTTTTATAATAAATGTGTGTATGTGTGGATGGGAAGTAACGTGGTACTCTAGAGGGCAGCAAGAGACCATGTACAATAATGACCACTCATATGTTTTGGCACTGAGACATCCAAGGAGCATTTGAGTGTTTCATTATAGTGGCAACCTTTGGTGTGAATGACACATTTTTCATTGCATCTTACCATTTCAGGCAGTTGTAGGTAAAACCATGATACACAGAGGTAAATGTGTATTGATGGTTTTCCAACTATTTTGAGGGTTTGTTAACTTCAAAACATGAACTTGTGTAAAGCAAGAATCCCATATTTAAAGAAGTTTTGCACATTAAGTACTTAATGTGGTGTTAATGTGATTGTGCATGCAGCTATGTGTTTAGCAACAGATGTGTGAATAAAGTGTTGCCTGTCTGATAAACAGGGATTTTTTATTTTATTTTATTTTTTTGCATGATTGCTGATTTTTGGAAAGGTCTGATGGCTGATTTAGAAAGGTATCATATTTCAGTTAGTTTGTAGAAAAGAAAGGAACTTCTCAGGGTAGTGGAGCGCTAAATGCCAGCCAGACAAACCTCCATTTTAGCTAGATATAGCAGTTTAAAGCAACTCAAACTAAAAATGTTCCCATTTATGAGATATAACGTTATACTAGCACATACTAAACATCTGTGCTTTTACAAGGAACTATTAGGTTGGTCGGTGTTGAGTTTGTTGCTGGTATATGCTAACACTACATTAGCAGAGGCTGCCGGCTATATCATTTCACCTCATCAGCTATGACTCCGCAGTTCACTCGACCTCTACCAAGAGTGGAGCAAACCTTTGGATTTCTTCTATCAGCCGTGTTTGTGCATTGACATTGTAGAATGTAGTTTTGTAGTTCTTATAGTTGTTTTTATCCTTGTTTCCTCTGGAAATGTAGCATTTGATACAATTAACAGACAGAATTGTAGATGTTTATTAAATTCTAATATTGTGTTGTATTCCATGGATATAAACATTTTCAATTTGGATTGTTTCAAATTGCTAAATTCAGATAAATTAGGGGCCCCTAGCTGCAAGCCTTCTAACTCTTTGAGGATTTATTTACTATTTTACAATCTTGTTGCCAAGATTTTTGTCTAAAATGCTTAGGGGAACTACTATTGATAATAACACCACAGAATGTCACTTAAATCTATGAAAAGCCCAGCATAACATAAATATTTCATACCTGCCATGCAGCATTTCATCTTTATCCATTTTCACTTCCAATTTCTCTATTCATTTATATAGAATAATAGCTCAGTTACTATATCAAATTTAAAATATAGGTCAGCATTCCACACTAGTCCATGACCATCTCCTTCATACAGTTTTACAGCATGTTGATAATAAGAGCTGAACTCTATTATGGGATTGTCCGCTGTCATCACAGTCCCAGATCGGACTGCAGGCTGTTAGAAACCCGACACTCTCGTTTGGAAGTGCGGGGATGAACAAGAAGGGATTAGTTAAGGAATGATAAGGCCGTAGAACACTGTGAACCTTCACAAACAGTGTTTGAGTCCGTATCCCCTGCCGACAACATGATATGTTGTAATGTTGTGTTCCTGTACTGTATGCGCGCCATTAATCATTATAACAAAACCCAGTGTGGGAGGCCCACGCTGGGTGATGGGAAGCCCTTTCATTAACCTTCTGTGAAAGTCTGTATGTATAGTCTCTTGCAAAAGTATTCACACCCCTTGAACTTTTACGCATGTACAACAAAGGTCCACAGAGAGTGACACAACATTTTAGACTGAAGATATACACTTGTTTAAATTACAAAGAAAACTGTCTGCATAATATCTGAAAATATAGAAATAAGTTTGTTATCTATCATTAACAATTAATTAATTCAGAGGTTGTTTCATAAATCAACTTCACAATAATAATTATTTAGGGTTACACTCAACTAATAAAACAGGAATGGCAAGAGAGACATGACAATATTTACTCACTTTAGCTTGTTTGGAATTATCAGGATGTGACAGGAGGTATTCCTCTACATCCTCAATTAGTGCCATCAGTCTAAGACATAAACAGCAGCAATGATGTATGGATTTCTGATTAGACAGCAAATTCTCAAATGAGATTAAAACAAACAAACAAAGAAAGCATAATGAGATCTGAGAGGCTATTCAACATGAGCCTTGCATGAAGCTTCACTATAAATTCCTTCTAAAAGCACTATATAAATTTCTGTCACTGTATCCAATCTTTATAAAAAGCTGAGCATGCTGTTCCATCATCAAATAGGTTACAAAGATCCACATAAAGAACTCAAACAAATCCTACAAATGGGCTACAAATGTTGTATTCCATGTCATCCAGAGACTTCAGATGCATCTGGCCAGGGCAAAGGAAAAAAATAACCAGACTGTTACTCAGTTGTCCAAAGTCCTGTTTTCAGATGTAAGTAAAGTTTGCATTTTATCTGGACATCAAGATCCCATAGTCCAGAGCACATCAAATTTGAGGCCCATGGGCCAAATTTGGCCCGCCAAAGCTATTTATGTGGCCCTCAAGACTCTAGAGGGCCACATAAATGGAACTTTAAGATAATAGTTGTGTGCTAAAATGTTCTTTTATTATTCAAATCAAAACAGTTTTTGTTTGTTTACTCTCAAGTTACATCAATGTGAAAAGATGTTAATATTATTTAATTTTAGGAAGTACTCATCGAATACAGAGAAAGCTATAATATTTTAATAGGTAGTTTAATAGGTAGTTAAATAGGTGGCTCGTTAATAGGTAGTTTTATCAATACATTCTCCCACAACCGGCCCTTTGAGGACATTCATGATGCTGATATGGCCCAAAATGACAATGAGTTTGACAGTTTGTCAGTGATGATCTGATGTGCCATGTCATCTGGTGGTTGTTCTCCACTGGGTTTTCTGAAGTCTACAGCCAAATGCAGTCATCATCTACCAGGACATTTTAGAGCACTTCATGCTTCTTGGTGAAAAATGTTATGGAGAGGTTGATTTCATTTTCCAGCAGGACTGCTAGAAAGTGGGGTTCTGGTCAGACTTGCAAACAGGCCTGATCAGAACCCCATAAAAAAAATCTATGGGCTGTTGTCAAGAGGAAGAAACTCAACTCAACAAGTCAGATCACCTGAAGGCAACTATCAAATCAATCTGGACTTCCTTTACACCTCAGCAGAACCATGGGCTGATCACTTCCATGCCACACGCCATTGATGCGGTTTATCTAAAAGGAGACCAGACCAAGTATCGAGTGCATAGACATGAACCCAGTTTTCAGAAACCTGACATTTCTGTTTAAAATATCCTTTTTTTAAAATTTTATTTTATTTTTTTTTTTTTATTATTTTTTTTTTATTGATTTCATGTAATACTCCTATTTTCTGATTCTGATTCCTATTTTCATTTTCTGTGAGCCATTCTCATCAAAATTACAAGAAATGAAAGATTCAAAGATTTCACTCTGTGTGTAATGAATCCATGTAATAAACGGGATTCACTTGCAATTTTTTTTTTCACCATATTTGAAGGCTCAGGTTCACATGGACAAAAATAAACTCTGCAGTTGCATAGATGGCCTAAAAAGAGTAAAACTTAATTCTGCTCTATAATGTGTGTTATATTCAATTTAATTAATTTGCTAAGGCTGTATAACAAACACACGCTTACCCATTTGAGGAGTTTCTCTTCTTTTCACTGCTCCCTTTAGGGGACCTTGACATTATCCTCCAACACACCAACCCTCTGCATGTCCTTCTTCACCACAACCATAAATCTTCTATGTGGGTTTTTGCTTTATCACCTGCCAACCAACTTCATCTTAAAAATCATTTGCCAATTACATTTATCAGTGATGCGGACATTGTACAGGTCTGTCATGGTGAAGAGAGAGCTGAGTCGAAAGGCAAAGCTCTCAGTTTAGTGATTGAGTTACGTTTCTACCCTCATCTATGGTCACAAGCTCTTGGTAGAGACTGAAAGAACAAGATGGCAGATACAAGCGGCTGAGCAGCCCTACTCAGAGTAGAGCCAATGCCCCTTCACATCGAGAGAAGCCAGTTGAGGTTGCTCAGGGATCTGGTTAGGGTGCTTCCTGGACTCCTCCCTGAGGAAATACATCTTTTCGCATATTATCTGTCTCATAACATACTGTCACAACATGGTGACCGTTTTAACACATATGTAAAAAAAGCCATATTTTTGTCAAAGGTACATACTGCAACTTTAAATACTGCGAAGTGCCCCGATAATAATGAATGAGAAATTGAATTGTTGTAGTGAAAGTGGGCATAGTTCCTATTGAGAATCTAATGCAACCGAAGTGGCGTAAGTATCATCCTAATGCCTGATGATTCATATTTCACACATATCAAAGGTAATATATGAAACCCTTTACTGCCACCACAGGCACAACTATGCTTAAGTCTGGATACAAAATACCTCCATTTATGGTGTATGCAGTATTCATATTAAAAGTATCTACTTAATTTAGCATTTGTTTGGCAGCAAAAACAAAATGAATTGACTTATTTTATTTCATTGTTAATAAATTTAGACAGTAATGTGTTTAATAGCATAAAGGGACTGCTGTAGACTTTCTGCATAAACTTTAGATTACAAAGCCTCTTTCTTTTGATTTTGGTGGTTCACTAAATAAATTTAGGTTCCAATAAGTGAAGCCTCACTCACTTTATTTGTAGATTATGATGATCCATTATAACAATGAAGGAAACTCTTTGCATCCAGTATTACTTCCTCTCCATGACCTGACAAATGAAAGTCTTGGATCAGTTCAAACCAAAATGTTCATTACTTCTTTGCTCCGAACTAGCAATCACATGCAAGAGCATAAAATAGTAAAATTTCACTACATGTGTATAAATATCCAGCTCTCAGCATGGAATTTCCATTTGTTTCTTTTCAGCAAAACAGTGATGGTAGGTACACGTAATTGAATACTGCACCTCGAGTTTTAAAGTGCAGCTTTTTTTTTTAGCAGGATGCTTTGCTTGGTGGATTTATAGTCTGAATGTTGTCTGTCTGAATCACCCTTTTTAGTTGGAAGGGTCATTAACAGCTAATCGTATCCAGTGCTAAACTGCTCAGAAGGTAATGAAACTTTAAGCCCACAGCACTTATTTCCTTCTGCAGTTACAGTTAGAAGATGGTTCCCAACCCAGTGTTGTAGACGAAGGGAGGAAATTAAGACAGTGTGAAATATCTGTCTCCTTTCACTGGAGCCAATGGGTTTAAACAAAATGCTGTTTCACAGGTGATGAAGTAGGAGCCAAGGTGGTGAAATGGCCTGTGTGCCATCATGATATCAGTATTACAGTGTATACTCATATCTGTTTGTTCCTTAGTTTGCGCAGCTGTAAAGCTGATAGGCTAAAAATGATGTCAGAGTGGTTTAATCAAACTTTGCAGAGCACATAGCTAAACCAGGGAAAGGGATGTTCAGGAATAGCATTTATATAACTGAAGTACAGACATTAAATTTGTCTGGCATTGTGTCATGGGCAAAACTTGGCCAGACTGGACATAACTGCTAAGTTACAAGTAACATTCACAAGTGTTCAAGTGTTTTCTCTTCATTTCATATAAATCAGAAAAATGAGACAAACAAATTGTGAAACTCTCTCGATACAGTACAGTCTTCCTTCAGAAGTAAAAGATCAAACAGCACTCTGGAGGGCAGCAGCACCTGTCACAACTCCTAAAAGTGGGACTCCTTGGCCAGCAATGCCCCTCCAGCCCATGTCAGCTTTAGTTTTACTACGTCTTCCTTCTTGTGTGACAGCTGATATGGCAGCACTATTAATCCTTTTACTGTATGCTGTAACTCTTTTTTTACAGTTTACGCTGCTTCATTATTTCTTGCATCTCCAGAAGATACTGCCACCGCATGAAAAATCTCAGTTGTAGTAAAAGCCGTGATATTATTTAATTTAAATAGATTTGTTAATAATTCACAAAAGATCTATCATTAGGAGAATAGCTTACTTTATTTAGTGATAAAATAAACAGAACCTGGGAAAGTGCAGTCCTCATCTAAGCAGTAGGTGTTGCTGCGTAAGAATATAAGTACCACTTCACAATTTGAAATTTGTGCCATAAGGTTCCCAACTGTATGGCATATGGTTTCTTTATGGTTTCTATATGGTTACTTTTCTATCAATAGTATACGGACAATAGTATCAATAGTGTATCATAGTATATGGACAATCACCGCATACTATACGGTATACGGTTTCTTTATTGGTCAATTCTTTATGGTCAAATAACCAATAAAGAATTGATCAAATGAGTAAATGTTTGGACTGGTGCTGATGGTGCAGAAACCTCTACACAGCAAGCCTTATTTCTGATGTTTATTAAGAGCCCATGTGGTCATGATGTATCATGCTGTGTACACAATTTGAGAGATTAAACTAAAAGCGGCTTGATTTCAGCATGGAGCTGCAGACTCAGCACTTGGACCAGCCAGTGGAGGTGTTAAAGAGGCAAGACAGATCAGTGCTGGTGAGAGTTACATGAGCTCTGGTACTTAGTGCGGCTGAGGATTTGGAAGTAAAGCAAGAGCAAAACGATCTCAGGGCAAGTGTGATGACTCAAAGTGGATTTGAGGCACAACAAACAGTTTGAGTTTTCTTGACCTGTTCGTTGAAGACTTAAGATACTTCCAAATATATATATATCTATATATATATATATATATCTGGGTTGCCCAACCCCACAGATCAAAGCCTATTTCAAAGATGGAGGCAAAAGCATTACAATAAATGTGAGGTTCTTTTATTTTATTTTCAATAAGCCTAACCTGTTAGCTTTCATCAGATTTGTACTGGTTGTAAAACAATTTGCAAATTGATCATTTTTCAGTTGAAATAACAAAATGAGTGGAAGATCACTCCTTTCAGCAAACCACAACTCTCCTTTAGCTTCCCATATTTCTATGTAAATTTATAAAAATGACTTCTTAACTCAGACAAGCTTTAATTGAGGCAGTACATTTTTATTTGCTTTTTAAATTCTTTACATTTTGCAAAGTCTTTTACAAAGTCTTTCATGTCTATCATGATATAACCTAATCACTTGTCTGCTTCTCAGTTAACTAGCCTTTCTGCTCTCCTTCCTGTAGAAGAGCTCTCCTTCCTATAGAAGAGCAAAATTAATCAAAAAGTGAAATTCTTATGTTTAGTGCATCATTATGTCTTCATCAGTTTTCCACAAAACGAAAATTAAATTAGACAAACTTTGTTTGTCATGTGAAGTCAAACTCAAAAGTAATATTGCAAAACCAAACACAGTAGCAGAATAATTGGAGCACAGAGAGTCAGTTTGGCACATCAGCTGTTGGTTGAGTGGGAGGTGCCTTCAGTAGTTTTATATTTGGTGCATTTTGGCACAAGCAACTACAAGACAGGTGGTAGGAAGTTATTTCAGTAATTAGTAGTAATATCAGCAGCTCTCTTTTCCTGACTACACACACACTTCTCATGGCAACACATGCTGATCACTTCTCACAGGGTGTCAGTGTATCCCAGCATGCAGTTAGGATATCTAAAATAGGCTGTGGCAACAGCTGGGGGCTGCAGGAATAGGAGGAGGAGGAGATTTCCAGCTAGTTCCTGTTTGCAGACACTCATGCCGAGGCTGGCTGGTGCGGTTGTCATGCTTCAAGTTCTGTCTTGTTGGGCTGAATCATGCAGAACCATGCTTTCAGTTCCCTGGCAGTGATGAAGGACAGTCTTTGGCCTACAGATCAAGGGCAGGATCTGGCCTTTGGAGGGTGCTTAGGAATGTTGCAGCTGTCAGACAGTTATGGACAGAGTATTCGTTTGATCTGCATTTGCTTTTGTTGCAAGTTGCTGACATTGCATTGTTATTTTATAGCTATGAATTCTATCATTGTCCAATAAAACAAATGATTCAGCTTGTTGTATAGAAAATGCTCCTGGAAGGGAACTCAGGTGACATATTTTCACCTTCATTTAAATTTTTTGCCCTTTATATGATTTTATGACTTCTAGAAACTGACATCTAAGCAAAGACAGGGTCAAAGGTCAATGTTCACAAATCTGAACATTGTGGAAGACTGGTAAGAAGAAAAAAGTCTTGTTTGCAGTTTATCACAAGCCATGTAGGAGACACTACAACTTACTTTTGTAAACATGGAGATGCCAACATTATGCAATGGGAATGCTTTTCTTCAGCAGGGACAGATAATCTACCCAGAATTTATGGAATAATTTAGTTCAAAAATACTTTATTTATCTCAAAGGAAAATTAAATGTTGTCATAACACATATCATTCATATCTTCAAAAACTCATTGTGGTTGATGATGCTGTGGGCAGGAAGGATCTTGCAGTCAGTCTTGTAATGAATCTGAGGAGGACTGAAGACTGTGGCTGTGTGATAGTCTCATGATTGTCATGGCATGCTAACAACTCAATATTCAGGCAGTAAAGATGATTTTCCACAGTAACATGTCCTGGATGACACCATCAGTTGTTGGTAAGCACTGCTAATCAACCTCATTTGCTTTTGCTTTTCCTATTTAAATCTCTGTCTGATCATATGGTTGGAAAGCCCGGCATAGAGACTATTATGACTGATGGAAGAGATGGTTTGAATTTCTCATTCTTTTCTCTGCATCCATGAAGCTTCTGGGATTTGGGGTCATAGTTCAGGTATTATTTGAGCTTTTGAGATGCTAATCAGCTGCTCCCAGTTGTAAAAACCAATATCTTGTTTGCCACAGTTACTCATCACAACGTGTCTAAAAAAAAAAACGTGGGTACAAAATGCTTACAGGTGCATAGCATTCCAAAACCAGAGAGATAAAAAAACCATGCTATAACCTCATCCAAAAACATTATGTACAGTCTACAAAAAGAATAAATCAAACTAACAGAACTACAATGGTCCCCCTCCTATTCCAGCTTCAGGATGGAACATAACTACAAATTATTTGCGGAAAATTCGCCTATTCATGGATTTTTTTCGTTGATCATATCAAAAATATTTGAAAGAAAATGCAGCATGGGAAGCTGAAATACCTATGCACAATGCTACTTACATGCTTTTGCCCAGTATATACAAAGGGTTAGGGCTAATCCAAGAGCACCATTCATTTTCCTTGGGACTAATAGGCTGTATCCCCAAGGGCGAAAATAAAGAAGACCATGGATGTTAGCTTCTGCAATAGTACCAATATGGTTTTCCACTGTGCATTTTTAATGCATATTAATGTATAGTTGATGTTTGAACTATTAAAATAGGTCATCATAAATAATGTTCGAGGGAGTCTCAAAGTATTCACTGATCTAAGCAGTCCCTCCAGGAAGTTGCAATGTTGCGATCGTTACTATTAATGCAAATTCAACAAAGCTTAAAAAAAATGTACAACTTTGACTGCAACTTTTTGAAAAAAGGTGGCGCAAAATTAGTAACTTTAGACCACACAATCACAAAAAAAAACAACATTGCAACATCCTTGAGGACTTATTTAAGGTATTCAATGGTGGTTGTGGACCACAACCACTGTACTCCCAAATGCTCTCGCCCTTGCTGTCAGTTCTAGAAATGCAACTAAGTATAGGAGAATCCTGGAAGAAACCCTCCTCGAGGCTGCAAAATTCTTAAGAAGGGCAGAGGTTCCACTTGCCAGGAGGAAAACAACCCTTACATGAAGCCAGAGGTGCAATGGAAGGGTTTTTAATCAAAGCATATTCATGTGTTAGAATGGCCAGTCCAAATATAGACCTAAATCCATTTCGGTGTTCACAGATGCACACTGTCCAAAAATGTCAAGAATTGGACAAAAATTCAGTATCTAAATGGCCGAAGGCAATAGAGACATACCACAAAAGATTTTCAGCTGCAGCTGCAGGAAATGGTGATTCTAATTTCTCGCTACAAATGCATGCCACACTTTTAGAATTTTATTTGTAAAAATAAATAGAATGTTTCTTACACTTCACAATGTTGTTCTATTTAATATTGGTCCATCATGCAAAATTTCAGCAAAAGACATAAACAGGTTCAAAAGCTTTTATAGGCCCCTGTTTGTACTTATTTTGCGAGACATAAGAGATTTTTGTTGTTAAACTTAAAGAGTCCATTTTCACTATAACTATAGAGTTTATTAGTTTCTTTTTTTATTGTTAATTTTTTCACTTCCTTCTGGCTATTCCAACATTCTCAGCTGGACTTGTGAAATAAGCTTTAAATCACTGAGCTCATCACTATATCACTTAATCAATCTAACAATGAGAAAGAGGGGTCAAAAAGGTTTTTAACACTTTACATTTTCCACCCCAAATGTGATATATTTTAGCGAGCAGCTTCAACAAAGGAGACACTTTGTTTGAATGTGAGAAATTTCAGTGGAACAATTAAAATAAATCTTGAGGTGAACCTCCATTAACCTCAGTTTGGTTTGGGTTTCACATCTCCCAGCCCTGAGGACAGAATCTCTTCGTTTTATTTATAACACACTTCTCTTTGCATGGACTAAATTCTTCCTTTTTGTGATAGAAGCATAGATTTATTTCTTGCTCTTCTGAGACTTCGGGTAGTTAGTGTTTTGAATTTTTCCAGCTGCAGACAAGTTCTAAAGGTCCTCAAAGAGAATAAAATTTGCTGCACAGATCACATTGTATAGATCAGGAAAACATTCATTAGTCTACTGATTTTCTGCTGCTGTCAGACTACAAAGTTGATAAGTTCAGATTAAAGGAAAATGTGATGGTTTTTATTAAGAGTAATTTTAAAATGAATGTCACTCTGCATAAAAAAAAGGCAAAACGTCTAATGGCCAAGTGTAAAATGTAGTTCATCCACCATATTTTTGCACGTCTGTATTAACTGTGTTTACATTTGAATGTGATCAGAGACCTGGTTTCTGTGATTGCTGTGTGCCGATGTAAACTCTGCTCCCTCGGTTCATATTTCAGCCCCGAAGGTCCAAAGTGGCAGGTATGTGTCGAAACCCATAAACACTTAAAAGGAAGACGCCCAAAATGGAAGAAAGCACCTCTCCGAATGTAAAGCTATGCTTACAGAGCTAAAGGCATTTATTACATTTAAATGAATGAAGCACCACAAGCTGATAGAGAGAAAAAGGAAGAAAAGCTTTGTTGGTCGTATCATCAGAGTCCCTCATTTCACTTGTTCATCAGTCATTTTAGTGCATTTATTCAAGCTCTTGCATTGATGGTGTCACATCTGCAGTTGCTGTGCTTCATAGTTCTGTTTTCCTGACTCCATGAAATATGGATGAGAAAATGAAATGTGCATGAATACCATTGTGCGTTCTTTTCATTATTTCTTAAAGAAATATGTAGAACTGAGGAACTTCAAAAAGAAAAAGCAACCTGTGCAAACTTTAAATAAAAAGTGTCGCTATTAAAAAATGTCACAAATGTTAGATGGAGAAGCGAACATTTACAAAAAGAAGAAATTAAAACCGCAACATAAAATAAATAAATATTAATAGAAGCCAAAAGGAAAGGGATAAAACAAATACAGTTCAATAAATAAGTAAAACTGGTAAGATGAGATTGTGGTTTGGCCAAAAGAGCTGAGGACTTCAGGTTTTTGGCCTGGAGCATATGGTGTTTAAAAAAAATGGGAGATATACGACCAGGAACAAATATTTACATACACTGCATCAAACAACACAACCATCCTTCCTCACTGTCTGAGTTTAAATCCAACTAAACTTTTCCTATTTTATGTCAGAATGAAAAAATATGATTTTTTTTTTTTTTTTTTTGCAAAATTTCAGAATAATGACCATCTATTTATATATATATATCTCTAAACAGCAAGTGAATGTACTACTCTGATACCATTCAGGAAGGAGACAAGTCTTGTGCCCCATGGTTCGAAATGTGGAAATACTGAAGCTACATTCCAAAATATCAGCCAGGAGGTTAAAGCTTTGGCACAAATGGGTTTTCTAAATGGAAAAGGATCCTAACCATGCCACCAAATTAATTACAAAGTGGCCTAAGGACAACAAAGTCAATGTCTTGCAGTGGCCATAACAAAGCCCTGATTTCAATACCATGGAAAAAGTGTGTGTGAGCAAGGAGGCCTATACTCAGTTACATCAGTTCTGTCAGGAGGAATGGGCCAAAATTCCAGCAAAGTCCTGTGAAAGCTTGTGGAAGGATACTCCTAACCCTGTGCATACAGTTTAAAAGGTTATTCTACAAAATACCAAGGAAATGTTTGTAAACTTATTCATTTGAAGAAAATCCTATATTAATAATATATTAAGTGTAAACAAATTTCAAACAGTAAAAATTTCAAAGCATTACCAAAAGTCAAAAAATGTTTGGGAAAGAAAAATACAGTAATGGAGCATAAACAAGCTTTTTTCAGTTCTTTGACTATTTCTTTCAAACAAAAAAAACAGGCAATCTAGATTCAGCCAAAGCGTGGTATTGCTTTATCTTTAAGTGAGTGATATTAATGCAGCTGCTTTGTGTGTTTAAATAGTGGAAATTTGCTCAAGGCAGAACTCAAGAAAGATTTTAAAATGTTTCTGTTTTTTTTTTTTTTTCCATTAGCTTTCTTAGTGATACTGGGTGTTGCTAAATCTTATCTTACTGGTTCAAATTTGATTACAAATGACTGATGTCTTGTAAGCGATAAATATCTTCAGTGTTCTCATGCATAACATACAGCTGTCGTGGCCCTCAGGGGGAACAGACCAGTCTCTGACTAAACACGATTCCTCATTTCTGCAGTGCAATCCCTGTTCCTTGTGATTGTTGAGCTGTCTTTTTTCTCACCTGTGTTTAGATAATAAAACTTATTTAAACTTCAGGAACATTATTCATGCAGTACTCTGACACCACTTAAAGTTGTGCCTGGAAAAAAAGACTTGACATTTGAATTTGTGACATGAACTTGATTTGTAGTCAGCTTTTTGACATTTTACATGATGATGTAAAATTTGCATTAACAATTACAACAGTGAAGAGTTGTCATAAATATTCCCAGCAACATTTCCTAGATCAATCTGCACAGCTGTTTTCTTTAAACAAATTTTTGCTTCCCAAATTATTATTAAGACTAAACTTTAACTGTGGCTAATCATAACAGAATAATAATAGCAATATAATTTTATTCTTAAAGCTTGACAGCTGTAGAAATACAGAAATGCTAAGTTTTACATTAACACTGCACTGCGGAAAGAGAAATGTTCATACCTGACCCTATCCTTACCTTGCATTATGCTTTGATATGATTGTGCATCACTTGGGCCAACTTTGCCAGGGTTTTCAAAATAATCTTTGAATTATTTTTATTTGATTTTAGTAACAGTTTAGCATTTTTGCAAAATGCCATTTAGTTGAAGCTAAATCCTCATCTCTCAAAGAAATCATTTAAGTTGTTCTTGAATTTTCAGTAAATGTTAAATCTAATTTTTTTTGACCTACTCCTAAAGCTTGCTTATGTTCCCACCATAATATCCTGTTAGTAAAACTCTTGCTGCCATTTTGTCAAAGGTGCTGAAGACGTTTCTTTCAAAACACCATTTCAGTCTTTAAATGTGCATTAAAATCTTTCAAATATGCCATCAGAAAGTAAAATATCTACCCCATAAAGTGGTTGTCTGAACAGTAAACTAAATATTAAATTACTTTATTAAGTCCAAAAAAACTGCAATTTAAAGAATATACAACATTCAGTTTTAACTAACTTATGGTGCCTTTCAAAAGTATTTCATTGGGATTTCATGTGATTTAAGGAAACACAAAATCTGCAGTGTTTTGAGTTCAGAATCCTTTAATCTGATGCCCCTAAACAAAATGCACTAATAACTGCTTTCAGAACTCAGCTAACTGGTTAGTTTAGAGTCCACGTGTGTAATTTAATCTTAGCATGAATCCAACTGTTCTGTGAAGGCCTCAGAGGTTTGTTGGAGAACATTAGTGAACATACAGCATCATAAAAACCAAGGAACACAGCAAACAGGTCAGGGATACAGTTGTGGTGACCTTTAAAGCAGGGTTAGGTTATAAAACAATATCCAAAGCTTTGGGCATAATGGAGCCCATCCTTCACCCAAAAAATAGAGCATGGCAGACCAAAATTTACAGTCAAGGTTACTGTTAATTAGAAAAAAGACGGTGCTCTGGTCACATCAAACCGAAATTGAACTTTCTGGCTTTCATACTGTATTGACTGTAAGTCTACACATACCATCCCCACTACAAAACATGGTAGTGGAAGCATCATGCTGTTGGGATGCTTTTTCAGTTCAGTTCAGTTCAGTTCAATTAAATTCATTAGGTCCACGAAGGGCAATTCAGTTGCAGCAAGTAGTGGTGATGGTCAACACATTCACACAAGCTTTTGCACTAAAATTAATAAACCAAACCAAAAAGTCGATCTGATATGAATGTCACTAAATAAATAAATAAATAAATAAATAAATAAATGAAAAATGTCAAAAAAATTAGATAAATAATACATAAATACATGAGCAAGAATAAAAATTGAACTGCAGCAATTCGATAGCGACCCCGAGTCAGGGCATTAAGTCTATAGTTTGTTTAAAAAAACCAATGACTGTCGGGATAAAAGAGTGCTTCAATCAGTTTGTTCTACACATAGGTAGACCATATCTCCTACCTGAAGGCAGAGGATTAAACTGAGTGGGTAGAGGACAGGTGGAATCCGTCAGAACTTTTTTGGCTTTAGATACTGATCTGGACTTAATTAGGTCCATCTTCAGTAGGGTCAGGAATGCTGGTGGATGGGTGGAGCTAAATACCAGGCAGTCATTGGAAGAAAACCAGTTGGAGGCTTCAAAGACTTGAGACTGGGGCAGAGGTTCACCTTCCAGAAGACCAGCGACCCAAAACATGCGCCCAGTGCTAAAATAGAATGATTTAGATCAACCATATTCATATGTTAGAATATCCCAGACAAAAGTCAGACCTAAAAGCATTTGGGAATCTTCAGCAAGTCTAATCTCTCCATCCAATCTGAATGAGCAATTTCACAATGAAGAATGGTTGACATCGTCTGTTTGGGGGTAGAGGACATCCCCAGAAGACTTATAGCTGTAGCTGCAGTGAAATGTGGTTTTACAGGTACTGACTCAACTGAATAAAAATGTACACCACATGTCTTTGAAAGCCATGTCTCATTTTAGTTTTACTTTCACCCAACAAAATACATTAAAAAAGGTTTAGGGGTATAAATACTCACTTCTCATTATCAGAACACTGCACTACTAAGGCTATACAACACATCAGCTGTAAATTAGAGGCAGGCCTAAAGTTAGGAAGAACAGTAAATGTAACCTAAAAAAATTCAAGAACTTCCTGTTAAGTGTTTTCTCTTTTCATTGGTGTTATTTCTGTTCATTCTGTTCGAATGATTGAAATAAATGAAGCTTATCCTGCTTTATCTTTGTATTTTAGTGATCCGCATTTATTCCAAATTGCTCCGTGCAACTAATATGTTCTCATTCAGCTGAAGACGGAAAAAAAATGCTCTGCATATAAATGTGAATGCATTTTTGCAAATCATTCCATCTATTAAATTTACAGCCGAGGCTCTGCTGTGCTGGTAATGTTTTTGGAAGGAAATAAGTGGTCAGAGAGCAGCGTGAAATTTAGTGACTCCAGTTTGGGTGCTTTAGCACTTATCCTTCATTCATCACAAGAAAGTCGTGGCTGCATAGGAACTGTCTCTGCTCGCATTTAGCAATACAATTTACCTCTGCCTCTTTGCATGCAGAGTCTATTTGTCACTTTAATCTCAGTTCCGTGCATTTATCTCCCTTCAGTCAGTTTAATGCACACGGCGATGGACTGTGGCAGTCTGTCACCTCGTGGCTGCATTAGGGCTTTAACGAGAGTTGGAGGTACATTTTTCACAAAGACACATGAGCGTGCCTCTGCATTTGCATGAAAAAAAACATACATATTGACCATTTCACACGTCTTTGCTCTCACAGGCATGCAAACATATTTATAAGGAAAGACAAATGGGACACAAGTAATAAATCCTATCTAAAGCCACCATGGTGGAATAGGTCACCATGCCATGACCATTACTTTAATCTCTGAGTAAAATGTGTTTATATGCATAGTAATCTGTTTATTTCTCTGGCTGTAATGATTGTTCATAGTACAACATATCAGTCACGGCTGGTTGTAACTATTAAATAAAAGCTACTGATTAATTAGGAGTAAAAAAAAAACAACAAAAAAGATAACTACTGACAATATATCTAATCATGACCAGACATAAGAATGAGAAAGTATTTTTTTAGCTAGTGAATTTACCAACACATAAATACAGTCATTGCAAATGATTTCATAGCCATTGACCTTTTTTACATTTGGTCATGTTGCAACCCCAAACTTCAATATATTTTAGTGGGATTTTATGTGGTAGACCAGGGTTTTGCAATCTATAGCTCCAGAGCAACATGCGACTTTTTATAACTTTGTAGAAAAAAAATAACTGTTAATTTTGTCAAGTTTTCCTTTTACTTTCTTGCAATATGTACATAAATAATGCACAACACAATATCAGTAATTATACAAGGAACTGCTATGCCACAAACTGTATTTATTTCTCTGTTCCCCACGTTTTTTTTTTCCTACGTGGGAGGTGAACCTCCATCCTAGTCTGAGGTCTTATGCTCCATCAATCTTCCTATCCACTCTGAACAGCATCCCAGTCCATAGTTAAGAAAAGTATCCACACATGATGATGGTGCCACTACCATGTCTCAAATATGGGATTTTGTGTTTAGGCCAATGTACGATGGGAGTTTTCCTCCATACATCTTGCATGTATGTCAAAATGTTAAGTATTGGTTTCAATCAACCAGAGCATCTGAGCTGTCCTGTTCACAAATTCTTCAATCTGAGCAATAAATCTCTACAGCTCCTTCAGAGTTACTATGGGCCTCTTGGCTTTTTTATAACCTAACCCTGCTTTAAACCTTTCCAGAAATTTATATCTGATCTGCCGAACTTGGAACCTTGGTCTTTATGTTGTTCACGAATGTTTGTAACGAAATCCCTCAGGATTTTATTTAGGGTATCAGCGTAAGTGTGACAGAATACAAATGCATGCATTTTTTTCAGATTTTTATGAATAAAAAAAGATATCTGATAATCATGTACTGTTCCATTTCACTTCACAATTAAGGGCTACTTTGTGTTTGTCTACAACTAATCAAGGAAATCCATTGACCTTTATGGTTGTAAGGTGAAAATGAAAGATAAGCAGATATATGTATATTTTTACAAAATACTTTAATAACAGTTATTGTTATATTCTTAAAGAAAAACCTGACTTTACCTAAACCACTTAAGACATGCAGGCTCTCTAATGATTTACAATGTACGACTTTGCTATCATTCCACAGCACCATCATGCAACCAGGTCAATAAATTTTCTCCAGCCATTCCTGTGCTGATAGAGGTTTTCCGCCATGTTCCAGAAGGTTCTAAGTGGTCTGAATCCAGGTCAGGCTGCTCCACTGATAAACGTCTCCTCCTCTTTGATTTCCTGTCTCAGACAAGAAATCATTGATGAGTTTCATCAGCCTCTCAGTCATATAAATCACCTCAGCACCAGACAGCGGGGCTAGCATTAGACGGGCCATGTCTGGAAAGCGCCAGGAGTAGTTACACAAAAAAAATCATGTGACTAAAGGTTAAAGGACAATTCTGTAAATGTAATGAATCTCTGTTCCTTCTTTGGTCAAACTTAGAAAAAACTTCAAAGCAAAGGAAGGAAACCTGACATGAGGAATGAGTGTTTTAAACACAAGAAAAACATGCGTAAACCAGAGAAATGCATGTCAAATGCATGAAAAACAGAATTCTAAACCAGAATTTTTTTTTTGATTCATTGTTAACTCTAGTCAGTCAGTGAATTAAAAGCATCAGTGTCCTTTTAGAAATGAGATTTATTGGTGCTAGCCTTCACCTAGGACCTTTTAGGGCAGGTGCAGCAAATGGGCTGGGAGAAGGAGCAGCTGCAATGATATCAAGGGAGGGGAGAGGAGATGGAAAAAGGTAGAGGCAAAGAGAGGGGCTGGGGCTGGGGGAGCTTCTTCTGAGCTGCTGCCATGTCATGTACAGCTCCCATAAATCTCTGTCATGGAGAGAGAGATAGCTAGCAATTGCATTTCATCAGCACGGCTTTTGCTCTTCTGCTTTTTCTCCTCTTCACTCCCAACCCCTCCCTTCGGTGATGTTTATTTTCAGCCCCCAACATGCTCTGAAGGCCTGTGAAATAATTATTTTATAAAGTTACACCTTTGCTGCCACAGATGCCAACAGTTGGCCCACACTTGAAAAGCATGAGCCAGTGATTGCCATTTTCAAGCCAGGGAGCCAGAAGAGAAATCACTCTGCTACCCCAGTTTGCAGGGATACATTGACCAGTAGACGGAGGAAAGAATAAGGAAAGAATGATCTAACAAACCTTTTTTGCTTCAGATAAGATGGACCAAAACTGCTTTCCACGGTTATTGGTTCCAATAGTAAAGATGTGTACAAAAGCCTTATAATGCATTTTTGGGAAGGGAGACAATTGGGACCCCAAGATGCTGCTCTTTGCTGCACTTCTCATGAGCTTTGAACATATTTGTTATATTCCATATCAACCCCCCTCACTGTGTGTGGTGGCAAAATCAACATGGGTCTTCATTCAGTTTTGAATTCTGAAAAATACTCTCTTCAATTTGTTTCAGCCCACCCTCATTATCATAATTAGATTTAGGTCAGAACTTTGACTGTGCCATTTTAAACATTAATATAATTTTATGGAAAACATGCCATTGTACCATTTGCTCTATGCTTATGCCTCCTGTCCTGCTGGAAGGTGGACCTCTACACCCGTCTTAAGTCTTCTGCAGCCGCTGACAGGTTTTCTTCCTTAATTGTCAACTCTGATCCCCTGTCCCTGCTGAAGAAAAAGACCCCACAGCAGGATTCACCGCAATGTTTCACAGTGTGGATAATGTGTTGGAGTTGATATACAGTGTTGGCTTTTCGCTGTTTCTCATGTAGGTTTAAAGATTAAATTTGATCCTAACTGATCAGAGTACCTTCTTCTTCTGTACGTTTACTATGTGTCCTAAAACTTGTGGCAATGGAGCTTCTTCTGGTTTTATTCAACGGAGGCATCCTTCTTGCCACTTTTCCATAAAGGCCATATTTGTTGAGTTCACCACTAATAGTTGTTTTGTTGACCAATTTTCTCCTCAGGCTCCTCCCGTGTTACCATAGATCCCTGTGGTGTCTCTTATTAATCTTCTACTTGCCCAAGGACATCAATTTAGGTTGCCATGTCTTCGCATTTTTGCAATGAGCAGTATTAAGCATGGAGCTTATTTTTTAAGAGCCTTGAACTAAATTATGCATTTTTTTTTACATGACAAACTTGAAGTAAGTGCAGCTAGCCCTGGCGACATTTAACAGGGCTCATTTTGGGGATGAATGAAAGATTTTCACTATATTTTTCCGGGGACAACTTTGGAGGCCAGGATGATGTCTGCTCTGTGTCTGTGTATATGCATTCGTGCAATTGTATTCTGTTACTCCAAATGTTCTCTCAGACCATTAATCATGCAAGTAGGCCCAAAATAACACCACATAACCTAACCCTGCTTTAGATTTCTCCACAACTTTATCCCTGACCTGTGTCCCCTGATCGTCATGATGGTGTTTGTTCTCTAATGTTCTCTAATAAACTCTTGAGGCCTTCCTTTATGGAATAGCCGGATTTAAAGTGTGATTAAATTACAAACAGGTGAACTTTATTAATTACATTACTTTGGAATGGAATAGGTTGAGCTGCATTTTTTAGGGTTATCAGATGAAAGGGGGTTAAATTCATGTGACAACTATACTTTTCAGATTTAATTTTGTGTTTTTGCTTCTCACTTGTTTTTGTATTTTGGTTATTAATTTATTATTGTCACTAAGCATGCTCATATTCAGTTCACTTCTGTGTGTTGAGTTTGGAAGTTATTTTATCATTCATCTTTTGATTTTGGTTAGTATATCCTTCTGTGTCCTGTCTCATTCCCACTGTGGTAATTTCTTTGTTAATCAGTCACTATCCCTCAGGTTCCCTGCTTATGTTCTTCCCCGCTGAATTATGATTTAGCCACACCTGGTTCCCATGCCACTCATCAACTCTTCCCTGTAGATCATTACCTCTTCCCCAGATCCTTTTGTTCCTCTTTGTCAGTATCTTCCATGCTCGCTTTCCTGTGCTCTTTGCTGCTTTTACCCCATTTATTCCTCAGTCCTCTCATGCCAGTTCCATCTCATCAACATTAGGCTGCCTTTTTCATGTCTGTTCTTGGGTCCAACTCCACAACCAAATATGAGACATACATCCTTCTCTTTCCACTACAAAGTTATGCTCTACTTTTTGTTGGTTAATCCCATAAAATACAACTTTGTGATTTTAATGTGACAAAATATATACAACTCTGTAAATGTTTCTTCATAATCCTGCAAAATATTGTTACTTTCTATCGCATCAGCCTATGTATGATTTTAATAACACATTTATAACAGACATTTGAATGATCCTACCATGATGAACATGTACCTATCACTCAGGAAAATGTTTGCTGGGACTGAACACCAACTCAGCACTCTGATTGAATATAGCTTTGTAACACATGTTTTTCATTTAAATTAAATATTTAACAGATTAAGGTAACATTTAAGACATTTTAAAACAAACCTCTATTTTTGTTGTAGTTTGTCAAGTATTCTTTCAATTTGTAATAAAATCTTTTTTACAATATTTGTGGAAATTAAAATCAAAGATTACAACTGTAGATAATTATGTCATGAAATTATTTCAATGTTTTATTTTTTTTACAGTATATTCCACTGATGCAACACTGAGCTAATCTTCCTCATTTTTACATCACAGCTCAATGTGGCCATTTATTTCAGTTTGCATATTTCTGTTGAACTGGTGTGTGACACACAGAGAGAGGATACAGAAGAAACGAGGGCATGGGACTTTCTGATGTAAAAGGTTATACATGTAATTGCTATGAAAACATCTGCATGAATATAGGTGCATATAACTGTACATATAACTCACACGCAAACTCACAAATATCTGTCAGAGCTGCTTGTCGGGGCATGTTCACCCAAGCCGTAAAAGGGAAGACAGAGAAGGGCAGAGTGGAGCCCATCGTGATTTTCAGAAGTTATAAATAGAGGGAAAGCTAATAAACATTTATGGAGCAGCTGTAAATCGCGGTGAGTTCTGCTATCTTCACAATGTCATTTGAATGCCCTTTAGCGATGAGGCCATTACTCATCCAGCCTCCTATTGCGTTTTGAGCCAGTGCTCCTATTGGCCGCAGCTCTGGGGTCTTCCAATAAGAACGCTGATTGTGGCTGCTTCTGACATTCACCAGGTTCTATCCTCAAGATGACATCATGATGCTTGGGCATTAATTTATCTGTGAGGTGTGAAATACAGGTTAAACTAAATGTTAGTATCTCTTAAACATGTCAGTGTCAAAAAAAACTGTTGGTGCATTTGTATCTTATTGTAAGACCTGTTTTCAGAGTCTTAACTAATGAATTTATAAGAAGAGATTGCCAGAGCTTTTATGTGGCTTGTAAAAGGTTCCTTAAACAGTGTCATTCACTTTGACCTAAAATTAAAATATTTTCAGTGATCAAAAAGTTGAAAAATGAATGTCTGTGCAAACTGATGGAAACAAATTTTGTTGTAACTTTGCCAAACAATGGAAAACTTAAATAAAATCTTATCACACTGCTTATATATTTTATAGCTATTAAATACAAATCTTATCTAATTACACTGTAATAACAATGGATTGTGAAGATACGACACCTTATCTTATATAAAGTCTGTTTTCTTCCGTGTCCACAGGCTAAAGCAAATGATGGTGGGATTGTTTTCTGGCTGCTGCAACAATCCTGAGCAGTGATGGAGTGTGTTATGTTTTAAAAGCTAATTAGCGTCACCAGCAGTATCAGCAGCCATCAATCTCCGGCTCAGTAAATAACCAGAATGGACCAAATAACCAAGTTTGGCCAATGACTGGGGTTGCAATTCTTGTCGCTAATGGTGGTCATTAACCTCTCAATGGCTAAATAATAGCATCTTAATTAATTTCTTTGAAAGAGAAAGTTTGTAATAGAATTTAATTATTTTAATGGGTGGAAAGCCACAAGGTAGACTGCAACAAGACTGGCAAACAAATACATAAACTCAGATGAGATTATACTGCTCATATTCAAATAAGACCATCATGTGCTAATCATTTTGTTGGGGTTCAGTTTACTGACCTCCACAACAGGACATAGGGCCTGTTTGTCAGAAAACTGGTAAATGTAGTATTATACAAAAATGTAATCAATGTCGTTGATGGTTTTCGTTTTCTGAAATAATGACTTATAACAAAGCACTCAGTTTAGGCATGAGTTGTGAAAATGTTATGACATATGATCTGTAGCTTTTTTCTCTTTTGATGAAAAGCATCTGAAGACCAAATTTAAGCATTCCACGTGACAGAAATATTTCATCGGACATAAATAAAAGAAAAGGGAGGAAAGTCATTTGGTCTTCTAAACACAGTCTTGCCTTAAAAAACCCAAATCCCCAAAAGAAGGATGTACCAATCAGAGGTGGATAGAGTAGCCAATGGTTGTGCTCAAGTAAGAAGAGCAGTATTTTGAAATAATATAACTCAGGTGAGAGGAAAAAAGTATTAGGTCAAAAGACTACTCAAGTACTGAATAACTGCATGCTCATTTTGTCTGAATTAAGTTTAGATCTGATGCAAGCAGAGTGACAACATCAAGTTATGTGCAAATTTGGTACTCATAAAAAAGTACCAAATTTGGTGTTTACAATAATAAACAAAGAGTTACTAAGGATGACTGTCATCTTTACAAAGTTCATATTAAAGTACAATAAGCCCATGTTTAACTGTGTCTGTGATGTTCTTTTTCTTAAATGCTGTCATGCCAGAAAGTTCTACTTGTATCTTATCAGTTCCTCCCCAGAATATTTTCCAAGGTCTTGGGGATCATCAAAATGTTTACGGTAAATATGAGACAGGCCTTTGCTTTATTTTTAGTCAGCAGTTGTTTGTCTCTGGGAACTCTCTCTTGGTTTCCATTGTTGTCCATTCTCTTTCTTATTGTTAAATCATTAACACTGTGACTTTGCTGATGCATGTGAGGCCAAAGCCTTAGCTCAAGGTTCTCCAACTTCAGTCTGCAAGATCCACTGTCCTCCCACTTGTGGATGCATCCCTGCTCCAACACATCTGAATTAAATGCATCAATTACATCATGGCATGTTGGAACTGGGAGGCATCCAAAGGTTGCAGGAACGTGGCTTTCAAAGACTGGAGTAGGAGACCCCTGCCTTAGATGTTCTTATGGGTTCCTCTGTAAACTCTTGGATGAGTCATTGATGAATTACGCTCAGAGTAACTTAGGTAGGCTGTACACTCCTGGGAAGGATCACAACTGTTAGAGTTTCTCCATGTGTCGATAATGGCTCTCACAGTGGTTCACTGTAGTTCCAAAGCCTAAAGAATGGTTTATAACCCTTTCCACACTAAGAAGGTGTCAATGGCATTGCATCTGTTCTTAAATTTGTTTCTTAGAGATCTTTTTAGTCTATCTAGCTTACTTTATCCAACTTTATAATGTCAGACAGGTCCTGTTCAAGTGATTTCTTGATTATGTCAATTTTACAATGATCCAATCTGGGTGTAGATGGTCAAATTGAACTCAGCTTTTAAAAAAAAGACAGTAACCCTATACTGCCCTTTCTGTTGATGCACAAAGTAAGTTCTTTGAATTTGTTTTAGCTTTTGTTCCAAACGCTTCCCTGAAGCAGTTTTCTGCATGTTTGTTTTGGAAGACAGTAAGACATTGGCAGATGTTACTTTGGATTATATTGTCATATAATTACTTTATTTGACAACGAATACATTGTCAAGTTAAACCATTTATAAAGACAAAATCTGATATTCGATTGACATTATGTTTGCACCAAAAATCCAAACATTTCATACTCTATGCCTGCTTCTAAACAGATGCTTGGTTGGTGTAACAACAACTACAACAACAACACCTCATTCTTTCTGTTGAGGACCGGAAAGGACATGTCACAGTCTACATAATGTCACACTCTACATTCCTTCATCCCGGTTTAACCAAAGCACATATTTTTACTTCAATTGGAGTTTTTTAGCTGGTGCCTCCATTTGCAATGACTCACACTGACAGTCACAGCAGATTAAGGCTTATCTCAGAGCAGAACATTTTATGAGGAGTGCATGCTGTAGTTTACTATTCCCGTTGCTCTGCTGCTGACCAGATAAAGATGTTCTAATTCGGTAAATTCAGCCTCAGTCCACACATATTAGGCCCTATACAACCTTATTAACGTTTTGATTCTGCTCTCCGTTCACTTTTCTTCTCCTTATTCTACACTCTGTCACACTTACATTACTCCTCTTCTCCCTTTTACCCCCTCCTTTCTCCTCCTCCCTTCCTTTCTCCGGATATAAGTACAGCCAGATCTATTACTGGGCCCTGCGGATGTACTGAGACAAAATGAGAGACTTTGATTTTCTAATACCATTAGACTATATATAAGTGAGCGTGCATGTATGTGTGTGGTTGGTGTGCGTGGGTGAGTGGGATAGTGTGGAGATCTGATGGAGGACTCAATAAGAGAAGAAGAGCTGAGATTTATTAGTGGGACACAAGTCCAAAATCAATCAGGTGATTGAATCAGGATATTATTGGTCGTAAATTAGAGTTGTTTATGTCAGAGAAGGGAAGGAGCAGCGTAGAAGAAGAGACTGAGTGGAGTACCAACAACAGCAAGGTAAGCTTGTTGGTGGGATTATTTGATTCTTTGTGACATGACTAATACATGCCTGAGTAGTTAGGTCAGTGGAATGCCCTTTTCAACAACTCAAAGTATCTTTTGTTTTGTATAAATTATGCAATAGGCACTTTCCTTTCAAAGATCATGTAATTTTTTCTTTGTCAGATAAATCCTTTAAAAAAATAAACAACCAAACAACAACATCAAAGTAACCCTGCTGATGACCCACAAAAAGTGAATAATGCCATAGTGACAGCACGAGCCCCATGCATTACAAGTACCCTATTTTTAAAGGCAGTTCTACAAGAACATATGCCAATGTTGTTCTTGTAAAAGTTATCCTATAAGCTAAAAAGAAAAAAAGTGTGAGCAACACTGAAGAATGGCTGGCCAACCAAAATTACTCCAAGAGCATATCAACAACACATCCAGGAGAACACAAGTGAACCCTTAAGGACATCTGAAGCACAGGAGGCCTAAATTCCCTGGGCTGGGAGTCATTATCCCAAAAGTTTTGGGATGATGTTTGATGGACTGAGGTGAACTTGTTAGATAGTGTGCCTCCCAGCATTAAAACTTAATTTTAACAGTTTTTACATCTAAGGTTGGCACAAACTATTATTAGTTTTGCTTTTTCACAGAGTGCCAGATTTAAAAAAATTTCTTCTAAATCACTCAATTTCTTAAGATTTGGTAAAATTCCCTTTGAAGCTATATAAATTGCGGTCAAATGTTTGGGGTATGCTTCCACAAGTTTCACACAATTGTTTGCTGGAATTTTTGTCCATTCCTCCTGACAGAACTGGTTGAATTGAGTCAAGTTTGTAGGCCATGTTTTAGTTCTGCCAACAAATTCTACTTAGAATTAAGGTCAACACTTCGTGATGGCCACTCCAAAA
>CM026076.1:28964620-29074620 GCA_014839685.1 Anableps anableps
AGGCCTGCCATCCATCCATCTTAGCTCCTTGATTAGATTAGGCATTATTAATGGAGGGCCTGTGAGCCGAGCAGACAGTGGGGTCATGCTGAGTTTAATCCCATTCTCAGATAACTTCATTTGGCTTGATGCGATTGTTATTGCCCCAGTGCTAGATGTTTATAGGAAACAATAGCCCTCATAACACATCCAGACATCCTATTTAAAGAGGGTCAGCCAGGGGCGCTTGATACAGCAGCTCTTCTTCCTGCTGTATGGAGTCCGGCGTTGTTGATGATTTAAGGACCTGGCTGTTTCCCATGCCTTGGAGAGAAGGATTAATAGTCATATTGAGAAGTATTACCTTTGCAGAGTAAGCACATATGCCATAAATGTGCACGTCTTACTGTGCAAGGATAGGCAAGCGAAAGAAGCTGTGCTGGAATTTTGTGATAATCCTGATTGTTGCTTTCAGTGAGCAGTAAATCGTATTTTATTGGTTTGTCACAGGGAGTTCTCTTACAAAGAATAAACATTAAGCATGGATGGCTTAACTTTAAAATGGGCGGTAATCGACAAGGTGAATAAAGCTGTCTAAGGTGGCTTGATAGAGAGCAAAAGAGGAAACTGAATCACATGCTGCATGACGAAGGAGAAAGCAATTAAACTGGAAGAGTGCACTATAAAAAGGAGGGTATCAAATATTCACCATTAAAATGATCTAAATTGCAATCATGCATATAAGTCTCTCAATGTAATGTTAATTAATGGTCAAATTCTAATAATTTTTTGTGACAAATCATGAATAAACATTTAGATTAGAATTTAGTTGAAGATGTTGGCTCGGCCAGCTTCTATTTTCATTTATTGTGTCCAGTGTCCAATCAAGTTAGCCAGTATAGGTTAGGCAGCAGTACAGGTGATTAACATATGGCATTATGAATGAATATATCAGTATGTAAAAGTCTTGGAGACTTGAACAAAAACTTGTGTTAGAGAAGGTTTCTGTACTGAAAGAAGAATCCATCTTTAGCCACTTTAGCAGCAGTGTTAATGCTGAAGCTCAATCCTGCTAGTAAGCTGAGCTGCTTAACCCTGAGGTGGTTATTGCTAGTGAATGACACTTATTTGTTGTGGTGTTGTCTATTATTAGAATAGATAGAACAAGCTTGTTTGCTTTTTATTAAAGTTTTATGTCTCAACTTGTTCGGCAATAATACTAAAGCCAAAGTCATCCTTGCTAGTAAGCCCATCTTCTTAAACCTGAGACAGCTGTTACTAATGAACAGTAGATGTTAACTGTGCTTGCCAGGAAAAAAGGTTTACAGGCCACCTTACTGGAATGAATTTCCTATTTCACTAACGCTTTATGTCTCAGTAATAAAGCAATTCCCATTTTTGTTACTTCTCAAGATAGAGGTCAAACTAGATGAGTTTTCATGAAAAGAACAGTAAGGTAGTTCTACGTCGTTCTTCTGCTGCCAAGTAGGATCTGTTGCGATAGAGGGGTTCCTCTGCATCCATTAAGCTTTAATGGATGCTAAAATTCTGTTGTATGTGGACTGTTTATTGTGTAAATGTTTGCGCTTTCATTTGATTAATAAATTATCCACTTCATTTTTGGCAATATTTCTGAATGTACCGAGGTAGACATTTTAGCAAAAGTCTTCTATTTTGACTGATCTTGTCTAGGGACAAATCCAGACATGACTACTTGTTGTGCTGTTCACGGATTCACTTTTGATCAATCAAAGCTTAACCTGTGGCTTCAGCATGTGAGTTTTGAACATCCAGCCAGAGTGAATGCATTTATTTTCCATCTATTACTACCTGATAAAGAATATAAATAAATTTGGCATCTAAATTAGCAGTGATCTTAGAAAACCCTCTATGTTTGCTCATTTCACTCTGTCTACAAAAAGCCCATAGAAAAAAATGATTTCCTAACATTGTGACTGACTGCAATCATCCACCACAGAAGAAACTTCAGTTTCTGAAAAGCGTTAACAGCACTCCTGAGAAGAGATCAGGTATGACTATGTTATGTTAATGGATGGCATAGTTATGTTTTAAGATGGATAATGATTCATTAGCAGGGGAGCAGGGGCTGAAGCAGCTACACATGCTGGTAAATCTGAGTCCATGCTTCAAGTGATCCTCCTGATCTTTGAAAGCTAAAGGTGCAGGTAAATTACACTGTTTAAAGTATGAAAGTTGATGTTCCCACATCTTTTAATCTATAATTGCTCTGAAATAGACAGTTTGTTTACCTGAAAAACTGCTGATCTGGTCTGAGAGTCACAGACATAATTCAGACATAAGCATCATAAATTATAGGAATAATGTGGTTAAACTGAAAAAAAAAAACCCCTGCCTATTGTGTGCAAACTTTGTGTCAGTATTAAACTTAGGACCTACTTAGAAAAAATATTTTTTAAAAATTGTTGTAATTTCACTCATTTTTTCCCTGTTAAGCTTACATCATTTCTACCTAAATCAACCTAAACCTTAATGTCTGCAAACTGTTATTGTCATTTTTTTCGTCAAATACTATCTCTTTTATGAGTGTGAATGATTTTGGTTCTAAAATTAATAAATGGTTATAGATGGCTGCATAAAAATTGTCTGAAACTCATATTCAGGACAAATACATGATCACCATTCATATAATTTGTTGTAATGTTTTTTTTTTTTTAAGGAAATGTCGCCTGCAGGAGCATACATACAAAGGTTAAACCAACTCATCTACTTTCCAAAATTGATTTCCATCACCTCAATTTCAATGAAGGACGGAATGGACAATACAGGTTATGATTTTCCTATCTTAGAAAAAAAAAAAAACAGACCATGAGCAGGGTTTCACGTTCCAACGTTACACACCATGTAGTGCTGCTCCTTAGTTTTTGTTTTGAGATTTTTATGCCATGTCACGTTAAAGTTACAGCTGCTGACATTTCCGTTAGCGCCTCATCAGAGCTGATGAAATGCCTTTTAGCATGAGATCAGAGGGTTGAAAAAATCAAGCAAAAACAATGAAAAAAGGATTCAAATCAACCCAAGAGCTCTTAGGAGAAAGCTTATCTTATATCATATTGCTGTTCTTGTTAGTGTTAGCATGCTGCTGACGGACCGTTCTGTGCGGGTGGGTTGGTCATCGCCAAACCAGAAATGGAGGCCCCCGCAGATCCAGTTTCCTTGTGATGGATGAGTTTGGCTAGAAGCTGGCAGTGGAGCTATGACCCTGTTCATTGCATGCATGTTTCATGGGGTGATATTGTGGATTGAGACTACAGCTTAATACACGTAGAGAATTTTTACCTGAACACCTGCAGCATCCTGCACACTTATGGACACTGTGGATAAAAATGTGTAAAAAAGACTAAAAATAAATAATTTGTAACAGTAGAATTAATGTTACCTAATCTTTTTTATTTAATCTAATCTTTAATTCTTGAACAATTAATCAGTGGGAGAAATTATGGTACCATAATTTGATGTTATATTACTAAAGTATTTTCAAAAGTAATTAAATGAGTCTCAGATACTAAGGTGAGTGCTTTCAGCTTGACAGCCTGTATCTATTGTTTGAGACTTTCATTTTGAAGCAAGGAAGGAAGTACTTCTTAAATTGACGTCTGTTTGCTTGTCGTCTAAAAAAAGACTTCTTATTGGACTGCCACCAACACTCAATTTCAAAAACACTGAAAAAGCCCCTCTCAACTTTCAAACTGTTTTTGTGTTAACATTTGGTATACCCAGTAGAAAAAGACAGAAGGGTGATGGTTTGTAATCACTGTGAGAATAATAACAGGCTAACCATCAGGTTCCAGCAACGTTTCTTAGTTGGGGTTAACGGTTAACAGTTGGCATTGACTTTGTAGCTTTCTACAAGCTATAAAGTATATGCCAAACAAGCTAGGTCTATCTTTAGTTTAGCCAAAATTCTAACCCTAATCCTAATCTTTGAATTGTGTTTCTGAGAACTGCAGTTATACACCTCTAGCTCAAAATCAAAACTATGTTTTCTATGTTTTTTTGTTTGTTTTTCTAAATTTGAATCACAAATTAAACAAACAATAAAACACAGGGGCACAACCTTCAGAATGGAAAAGACAAGAGAACATGAAATTTGCAAAGTAAAGGTGTGTGTGTTGACAAGAACTTGGCAAAACTTGCACATTTCTACAGTCAGAAAAAAAAGTAAAATATGGAAAATGGGTCTGGATGAGTACCCATATCCATCTATCCATAAAAAAAAGCTTATTGTTGATAAACTACAGCAAAAATAATCAATGTGTGATCATGGTAATGTAATAAAAGCTGAATTTCTTTCTTTCTTTCTTTACCAGGGTGCCAATAACCACTGAGGGTGCTGCAGTAGGATACATTTGCTAACTATTTGACAGGGTAATCATTTAGAAAAGATGTATTTCATCTATACCAATTTCTAAGCCTATATATGCAGAAAAAAGATTTTGAATACATTGAGCTGATATGTTTTATATAATGCCTTATATAAATAATTTACATTTTAGTATTTGATATAAACAGTTAGTTTCATATTTAGAAACTGGCTGCTGTTGTTTCCTGCTGATGTCCTCCTGTATAAAAGAGTCACAACCCAGCAGAAAGGTAAGTTTTACCTTCCGCACTGCATTAGAAGCGGCCAAGGAGTGTAACCATTAGAGCCACAGCGCCCTCACCCCCACCCCCACCCCCAAATTCTGATTTCAATGTTGATGTATAACAGAATGCTAAATTAGCTGAAATGCTGCAATAAGAAGGGAACTAAGGCAGAGGAAAGAGTAATTTCTGTTTCTATGACCTTGTACACAAGCCCACTTTACCTCATTGTAGCTTTGTTCTTGACAGTAATAAAGTGACTCTGGCTCTGATATACATATGGTAGTACAAGGAAGGGGGGCAAGGGGAGGTCTGGTTTCTCCTCACACCTGGTGCTTGCTAGCAGCAGTGTCCAACCCTTCGAGCGCTGCAGGAGAGCAGACTCACCATGGACCGTGCAAGCTGTCGGAAAACCCTCGGTGGTCATAATGAGTTCGTAGTGTAATGCATCACGCTGCCGGTGCTATTGGAAGTAAAGACTTGCTGGGCCTGTAGCAGATGCAAGGGAAGTTAATCACTGACTCACAGGCTAATCTCCAAAGTTTTTGTTCTCTTTGATAAAGGAGGGAAGTTTTATAGGTGTGCAGGACTTTTTAGCTATTGAAACATGAGGTATTTTGTAAAACATTCTCACAACAGTTTGTTAGTCTTAGAACAGGTTGTTGTGTTCTGTTCTCAGTCAAAATGCAGAAAAGAGCTGAAATATGCCTCTGGAGACTACAGTTAAAATCTAGAAGGCAATTTGAGGCATCAAAGTGAGGAAATATGTTCAGTTTTCAACAATAAAGGCCTGTCAGATAGAAATTTTGGATAGCAAGTATGAGTAGCAGTCTCTTTTAGGTTTAGTACACATTATGTGGTATTTTAACTCAGTATGGCATTACGAGATAGAGTTAAACCCAAATTTATTCATACCTATGGAAGATTTTTATTTATAATTTATGTTCACTAAGTCAAGAAGGTTGTTTCTGATTGGAAGTGGGACAGCCATCTCTCAAAACATAATAAAACAATGCAAAAGGGGTATCAGTTTTGAAAGAAAAATGTAGAATTTTATTTACATTTTATTAAAAACTGCCATGTTAAACGTATTTATACCTTTAAAATAATTAATAGAAAATTCTTTACATTACAGCAATGAAACCTTTCTCATAATTGTTGAGCACCATCTTGCATGTTTCCACTGGTATTTTGATGACTTTGGTGATGAGCTCCAAGTCTTTGATGTTGAAAAGCCTCCCTGCTATCACCTTAATCTTTACCTCTCTCCACAGATTCACTATCAAATTCAAGCCAGGACTCTGGCTGGGCAACTTCAAAACATTAATTTTACTTCCAGTAAGAAGAAAATGTTGGTATAATGGAAAAAAAAAATGTTTAACCCTAAATCTGGCAGGATATGAATAATTTTGGCCTTAGATGTACATCTGGACATCATCTGGAGAACTTTATGAATACTTTCAAGATATTTTCAAGATTTAGAAGGCAATGGCAGACGTGGAGACATAAAAAAATATTTCATTTTATTGGTGTATAATGTAGGATGAAATTTAAAACCAAATGAGCAGTGTGTTATTTACTTAACTTCTTTTGTCTGAAACTTCAGACTTTGCAATTGACCTAACACTTTGTAACAATAAAACATCCCATTATAAAAAGAGAGGAAACAAGCTGAAGTTCACATTCTCATATCGGCAAATTCCAAATTGAGAATGCTTCATCATCTCAATTTGGATTCGAAAAGCATTACACGTTGTATTTAGATATTTTGATTTCGGTTTTCTACCTAAGTTTAGTGCACAAGTTGATTTGCAAAGTTGTTTGCCATTCTGGCCAACTGCCAGCTCGATCACAACTGAATTTGATAACTGTCTTATTTTTACGTGCAGTGAGCTATAACTGATAGTTTTATACCGATCATCTGCCGTAAAGCTGTCATCATCAGTCTGGGGCTGCCAGAGGTCGCTTCCTCATCTCTCCCTCGGCACCGCCTGTGGTTTGTGTGCAAAACAAACAGCTGATAACAACTTACCCCTGATAAAAGAGCTGTGTTTTAAACTGAAAGGGAAGTCAATAATGACACTTTAGAGTGATACATTACAGTGTTTACGTTGCTGGGAGTGGAGATGATCTCAACACGGCACTGATTACAGTAGAGAAAGAAGACTCTGTTTGGTTTCTGTGTGTGTCTTTGTGCAGGTGTGTGAATAAGATGAATAGCACTCCACTCATGGTGAACTTCTTTTTCAGTATCACTTGGCATGCATGTGTGTGTTGTTTTATTGTACTAATGCATCTTATTGGTATTTATATGCTGTATAAATATAAATGACGTTTATTACGTTCATGTGCACATACACAGCAGGTAATTGTGTATTTTAGTGCATATATGTGTGTTGGACTTGGAACCCTAATGTCTGTGTATTTATGGAGCTGAAGAGGAGCATCAGCCTAAGTGGCAGGCTCAATAATGGAGTAGCCATACTGAGGTGAATAATTCATACCTGGATAGGAGCTGCAATGAGGATATCAAGCATCACACATTAATTTACTGCATGAGAAATGAGGTCTAAGTTATGCTATATTGCTTCATTTGCAGAATATTTCATGTGACTAAACTATGTTTGTTTCTGGAGAGAGTTTGGCTGGATATTGGTTTGTTTTTTACCCCCATTTTGTCCTCCAGGATAACAGACAAAATCACTTTTATTTTGGTTTTATTAGGTGTTTTTTGTCTCTTGTCTGCCACCAAGTTACTCCAATGACCAATGATTTCTTATACACTCATGCACAGTTAAAATCAAAAGGATCCATAGAAACTTCAGCCTTGAGGGAAAAAAAGTCCTCTCTTAAATGTTCAGTTTATTTGTATGAATTTGAAATGTAAACATGGTCAAAGTAATAAGATCAACAGAAATTATGCTTTGATGCAATACACAAAGGATGTATTAGCCAATGATTGGTGTTGAGAGTTTGTCCATTTTGTATATTTTCTTATATACCATTAAGGTGACATATGCACATTGAAGTTTTGAAACTTTTAACCCTTTGTGCCATGCAAGATAACATTTGGGCCCCTTGAATTTTACCAAATTCTGTCAAGCTATAACCTAAAACTTTTATTGGAATTTTATGAGGAAAGATTAACACAAAGTAGTGCGTAATTGGAAGATGAAGGAAAAATGATGCATAGTTTTTCAAGATTAAAAAGCACCTCTACCTGCAACTATAGCAGCAGGTCTTTTTCTCTAGCAGCGTTGCACATCAAATGAATAAAAAATATTTCCCCCATATTTCTTTGTGAAATAGGTCAAGATAAGATTGTATGGAGAGCATCTGTGAATGGATGTAGCTCTGGGCTTTGACTATGGCCATTGTAACACATGAATGAGCTTTAATCTAAGTCACTATATGGCAGCTCGGGCTATATGTTATTAGGTTGTTTACCCTGCTGAAAGGTGAACCTCCACCCCAGTCTTTTGCGAGTGTTTTCTGTCAGGATTACCCTGTATTTAGCTTCATCATGTGTCCAAATTGTCCCATAAACTAAATAAAACCATCCCCATACCATGATGCTGCCATCACCACGTTTTCCCTTAAGGATGATTTATTCAGAGTCATGTGCAGGTGTTCGCTTTCCAGCACACATAACTTGAATGTTAAGGCAGATGTTTAGTCTCATCTGAGCATAGTGCCTTCCTCTACATGCCTGCTGTGTCCTCCTACATGACCTTGTAGCAAACCTGGACTTCTCAAGTTTGAAATAGTGTTTTATAACCAAACCCTGCTTTAAACTTCTCCATATCTTTATCTCTGACCTGTCTGCCTTGTGCCTTGTGATGCTGTCTGTATCTAACAACCTCTGGTGTCTTTCACAGAGCACCTCTTTTTACACTGGGATTAAGTTACAAACAGATGGATACTATTCAACTTTTAGGGGACTTCTGGGGTGAATATAGTACATACGTATACCAGATTTTATTATATTTTATTTTAAAACCATGTATCATTTTGTTTGTGACTGTAATGTGACTGTAATGTGGCAAAATGTGAAAAAGTTCAAGGTGTTTGAATACTTTCGCAAGGCACTTACAATGTGAGTTTAAGATGATGTGTCTAATTGTTGCATTTTTATCTCCATCCTGTGCTTTTGGATAAAACAACTGAGCAGTCGTGGTTGTCTGCTATGATCTCTCTACTTTTAAGTCTTATAAATATGTGAACAAACGAATCCATTAATCATCTTCTTCTGAATAAGGTGATCTATTGTTTGAAGAAAACCTCATCTAGATGCAGTTTACAAGTCTATATAGAGGCATGTTATGTGGAGATCTATTGTTGTGGAATGGAGGAAATGAGAAGACATGAATATTGCATTAGAGCTTTGTTATGCTCAGGCTCTGGACTCTCCTAATGGGGCACTTTACCAACTTGCTATTCCATTAAATGAGTGTACCATATATGAGTGGATGTGCTCTGAGTGAGTCTGAGTGTGAGTGGGATGAATAACTGAGCCTTTATTTATGTTGATAAGTGATGTGTGGCTTTTTTTTTTCTTCCTGACTGAGTCTCAGTACATTGTGTGTGATGAAATTTGACCATAATGATTCTCTTGGATTTATTAATAACCTAAACAAACGCTCTTAAAATAATTCCTTTTGGCTGTGTGAAGACACAAATGCTGAAAAAAATCTAGAGAAAGTAGTTTCCTTCCAATCACCTGTGGAGGAACGTCACATAGTGAACTCCACATCGACTGGACCTGTAACAATCAACGAATCATTCCCAGCGCTTATCCTCCCGAGATAATGACGATGGCTGTTTGTTTAACTTCTACAGTGACCTCTCAGTTGTTGCTTCTCATTTTTTTCCCTCTTTAACTTTTCCCTTGAGATCAAGGTTGTGAAACTCAATACCACCCGATGCACTCTGTTTTTCACCTGGTCGTCACGGTACACAAAAACACTGGGCGGTCGTGAATGAAATTCCTCGGTGTCATCAATCACTGGTCACAAAGACGGGATGTGTGTGGCCTTCTGGAGGATTGGGAGTTGGGGGGGGAATGCTGGCTGAGGTTGAGGCAGGGTGCTTTGTGCGGTCTGGACCATCAGGCCCTTAGCTGAGACCTGGATGTTTGCACTGCTTTTCTGACCCTGGCAATAATTCAAGTTTCTCAGTTCAGAGGGAGAGACAGAGAAAGAGACTATAGACCAGAAGGAAGTGAGGATTTGAACTTGAAATAAATAGTTTAGGCTGGTTTAGTGTGGGGCTAAGATTTAAGATTGGATTTAAGAATTGGACAGTGGAATACATCAACAAACACTATTTTCTTTTGAGGGGCCCATCACCCTGGGAAAAAATGCAAAACCATTTACAAAGAATCAGCCATCCACTGATATACATGATTTTTCAAGAACTAAAAGTAATGTACGACTTTTGCCAACCTTCCCTAGAGTAGATCCCCAAAGAAATCCCCCGAATCCAGATCATTCAATGCTTAAAAAAATGCAAAAAGCTCCATCATGGATCCTGCAGGGATCAGTTAGCGTCCTAAATGGTATTGTCTATTACAGAACAACAAGAATGAAGACATATGAAAGCCAAAGCTCTTAATTTGCCAGTCCGTATGTTTTCCGATTATATGACCGTGGGATACGGATCAAAACCTGAAAAAAGTGAGATCCTGGGAACATTTATTTAAATGAGCTTCCTTTGTTGAGAGTGGCTACTCTCAGCCTTGGAGAGGTGAGAAGCTCAACCATCCAGGGGGAAGATCAAGAGCCATTGAAAGCTGCAGTAAGGCAGTTGTACTGGTATTCAATCCCAATGTTCCCAGGGTGCCTATTTTTTAGAGGTTTCCTCTAAAATAAAGAAACTTGGAGAGGACCTAGAACATGCAGGAGGGACTATGCAGCCCTTATGGCCTTGAAATGCCTAGGATCCCCAGGAGGTGAAGAGTGTCAATGGGGATAAAAGGAAGTCCACTGAGATGGAGGGAGGGAGGGATGGATGGATGGACCTTTCATAACCAACATCCTCCGTCTTGCTGTTAAAACATCTGCAGTGCTAAAATTAAAGGATGGGCCACTTCAGGCCTACAGGTTGAACCACCACCACATCTGTCATGAAGCTGCAGTTGCTGAGGATAATGGTCCTATAGCTAAGATAGGAACATGATCTCCTTTGACCCCATCAAATTGGGAGATCTTGTCAGCCTCCTAATATCTAAAGCCAGAAATGGTAATAAAATACACCCTGTCTGTTGGATCTTCTCAATATTCAGGAAAAGGGTCTTTGAAAAGGAATGTGCTTAAATACATAAAAGAAAAAACTTCGAGAATGCATTGCATCACTAGGTGTTATTCTTCTAATTGTAACAGTGACATTTTCCATAGACAGACAATTGTCATTGTTTTTGTCTATGGTTGATTTAACAGCTCCATTTACTCTGTTACCTTCATAATAACTTGACAAAGAATAAAAGTTGATTCACCCCTTGTGTCTCTGCTGCTTTAACTGAACTTTGACTCAAATACTGCAAAGAAAAGAAGCACAGAAACTCAATGATAAACACACAGGCTACTTTCCTGCTAAGACTTATAAAAAAAGTCCGCAGCAGCATCCAAATCCAGGAGCTGGTCTCCCTCTGATTTACAGAAGGCAATATGTTCATGCTTCCTTGTTTTCTCCAGCGGGACGTCTAGCCTCGACAGTAAATCTCTATCACCAATACTCTTCCATATGGCTGCATGAAAATTTCATTGTGGAGAGCCTGAGGCTGAAGAGCCTAGCTGGTGCAGAACAAGTGTGTATGTGAAGTTTCTCAGATGCAACCTATCATGTTGGCTGGCTTTGTCACAAAGTTGTTGGATTTGCATGCACATGTTCCTCTGTGAGACTCTGCTCTTTGTATGTTAATATGTATTAAAAGCAGGTTACAATAATTAGAATTTTAGCAGCACATCATAAGGGAAATTTAGTGTGCTGTATGGAGCCTTAAGATCTTTATTCCAGACAGTAAGATAGAAATTTGTGTGCATGAGCACCTAAATGCGTATAAAATAGGGGAGTAAATTTGGAAAAATATAGACCCTTCCAAGCACTAAATTAATGAAATAGCTCTGATGCACAATTAGAGGTCAAGGATGCTCTATTTTTGTACTGGAGATAATGTGTCTTCGCTGTGTCTGATAAATTGTAAATTATAAGCCCATTCAATGAGTATATGGCAAGATTTTGTTCAAAAATAGCACCTTGGAAGCTGTTTCTACAAGTGGTGTGGAGCATGCATTCGTATGTGGTTGCTGCAGGTGGCTCTGCAGGTCAGTTACAGATCTGAGCTGAATGTAGCCTTTCTCTGCAATGCTGTTGGAAAGTGGCTACTCTGTTTTGTCTGATTTATTTTCTCTTATAACACTTAAAAAGCTGAACCAGATTCTGTTGATTTTACCTTTCACGTCCTAAACTGTCCATCTGAAGAGATCACGTTGAAATGAAGCAACGTTCATTTTCAAAGTAGACTGTGCTGAGCAGGATGAGTTGGATCGAACCAACTCAGAGGTGAAGGTTGGTGGAACCAAAATTTAGCAGTTGTTTCCTATGTTTAACTGGAAATAGCTTGGTAGTTTGATATTACAGTAAACAATAGAACAGAGACTTTATACATTTGTCTGACCGCCGGGAGTGATCTCATTTCTTTGGCCAAAAAATGAGCAAAAACCTAAGTTTGCTCCCCCCACTTATAACAATGGGAGAGCAGTTGCTCCACTTGCGTCATTGTTTGTGTGTTTCTTATAAAATTTCATTGTTATATAAAGGGAAACTTTATACAACAAACTTTCTAAAAATAATTTTTGTTATTTCAAAGACAAAAGTAGATCAGAAGAAAATAGAGTAAATGTGACAGCACTGTGTATTGTAAACAAATAATACACAGCTGAGATCTTTCTTCTTTCTTTTTTTTTTTAAATTTTGTGTCTGCTCTTATTTTGGCTATATGTTTTCAATTATTACAGATAAAACCCAATGACAAGACATTGTCAGTCAATCAATCAATCAATCAATCAATCAATCAATCAATCAATCAATCAATCATCTTTATTCTGGACACAGGAACGGTTCATGGTAGACATTACAGTTTAATTGTTTGAAACTGGGTTCAAGGTATTTCTAAAAGTTCATGATGCCATTCACTGTACCAGGTACCACGGATCTTTGAAAGAGAGACAGACCCACAGCATCTCAGATCCAGCATCATACTTGACAGTTTTCACAAGGTACTTTTCCACACATTCGTCCGTTGTTTCACTCTAAATCCACCTGGAGTTTTTGTTACATTAAAGCTTAACTTTACTCTAGTCATTGTAAAAATATGGCAAACTCATGTTTATGAGTTTTTCCTGCTATTATTATTAAACAACCAGTTGAAAAAAATGGAAAAAGAAGGTTTGATGATTCAAGAATATGTTTCCAACATGACATAAATTTAAGGTGTTCCTATATTGACCATCATACATCCAAAGTTTTGAAAGATGAATAAAAGAAACATGTTCAATCATTAGTGAGGCCCTTCCTACTTCAACAAAAGCACCTCTATGTCCAAAACACACTCTGTAAACAAAGTTTTCTTTTATCACTCAAAGAGGTCACATGTTCCTTAAAACAAGCAGGAGTTAAATCAGTGTGAGACTTCATGCACTTAGTTAAAACAGCTTTGATGTACGGTTGCTGCAGCTTTTCAGAGAAGCAGCCACACTAGGGGTCACTGTTGTAGTTTGAGAGGACTCCACTGATGAGTAAAGGCTCAACCACAAACATTCATTTAACTTTCCCTTTTAAAAAAGAAACTTCATATTTAAACTACTTATGTGTATTTACCTGGAATCTATCAATAGACCAAATAGATCTTTGTCACACTTTAACAACCTTACTTTGGAGTAAACGTTTAAAGACTTTTTATTCAAGGTTTAAAATGTCATAAAACTGATTACTGTCCACTTCTTCACTTTCCTCCCTTACTTTTTCCAGAAAACCCTGGCCTGTTTTCTTTCTTTCTAAATGTGCTTTTTTAATCTGTCATGTGGTCACAATATGAGTTTATACAGTTACAAATTGAATAACAGATTTGCTGCTTTTGCAGTTTTATATTTTAGGTTAGAGCAATCATTGTTGCATTTTTACACACATATTTCTCAGAAAACAATGGAAGTATAAGTATACCAACTTCACATTATTCACTATTGAGCTGCAACTGCTTTGCTGTGAAATCCATCACCTGTGATCAAACATTCATAAGCTCCATCTGTGTCCGGGGCATTTTAGTTTACAGCAACAGACTACAGACTTCTCCAACACTGTTTACTTTTATGGAGGAGCAAAATTTGAGATGAAAACCAGGGCTTTTTGTTTCATGAGTTCAATTGTTTTGTTCAAATGATAATCTGAATTATTGCAAATTTATGTTTATATTAGTATATGATTATTTTATCAGTGTCAGAACACTTCTACCACATTTCTCTAGGTACAAACTATCTATTTGAACAAATGCCAGCTCCATTATCTTCCATGTTTTAGCAGTCAAAAATATAGGTTTAAGTGAGTTTAAACCAAATTATCTGACTGTGAAAATGCTGGAATAATTCTAGATGATTTTTAAGATGCATAAATTCCAAATTGTAATAGTATTTCCTATTTCCCCCATTTAACTATTATCAGTTACATATTTAATACATCATTACTGATAATTGTATCTATTTAATTACTGTATATGTTGTAATGTTATTTGAATTAGCATCTATATATGTATATATACAAATATTTATTAGTAAGTAATTTATGGATTGGATTGCGACACTAGTTACAGACCAGCATTATTGATGCTTTTTCCTAACCCAAATGAAAAATCTGCTGATGGAGCCATCTTTACAATGTACCATTGTGAAATGAAGTGGACTGTACAAGACTGTCTCCACATTATGTTTAGACCTATTTCTCCCCACTTTAAGGATGTTACATGACATGTAACTGACTGGTTGTATTGTAACCAGAAAAAAAAATCATTTCCATGTTGATAATGCTTTGAAACAGAAGCAATTACATCAAAAATGTGTTTGGAGATTCTACACTGATATTTGTTTATTCATATAAGGATGCCAAACTGCACAGCTCTGTATTATTTGCCTTATTATTTTCAGTATGATGATAAAGACCCTTGAAAACCCTCTACTCTATATGAACAAGTGGCTATATTGAAAATAAATATTAATTTCTGCCAAGATTACAGGAATAGTGATGAAATTTTCTTTCTAAATAATCACTCAGACTCAGGCTGTTTTGTTAAGTGTGATCCCCTGATCTGGAATGATTAATTTCCAAGTTAATTCATTTAAAAAATAATATATATTATATATATATATATATATATATATATATATATATATATAGATATATATATATATATATATATATATATATATATATATATATATATATAATATATATTATATATATATCTATATATATATATATCCACTGTTAACAGGTAAAGTCACATCCTGCTGCCCCAAACAAATATTTTCTCTCATTCATATCTGCTTCATCCTGGGAAGAGAGGTTGGAGCCTATCCCACACGTCACAGGACAAGAGGGAGGATCCATCTTGGATTGGTCATCAGCCTCTCACAGACTTTAATTCAGCTTTTATCTCTTTTTAAATGACACAACACGAAGGAGGCTTGGTTTTTACATTAATTTATATTAAAGCTGCAGTATGTAACTTTTATGAAAATGTGTTTTTATACATTTGTTAAAATTATCATTATGTTGTGACAGTATACTATAAGACAGATAATTTGTGAAAAACTCAAGCTCCTCTGCCTTCTCCCAGTGCTCCCAGTACAAACTGCAGAAATACACCACTCAGTCAGAAACACCCAATAAGAGCCAGGAGGAGGGCCTTAGCGCTGTCAATTACCTTCATGTATGAACCGCTCACACAGTCCCCCTTGCTCTCTGCTAAGCCAATGTTGAATCATAACAACATAGCCTGCCACGAATGCTAAAGCTAGTTAGCATGACCACCGATGATGGTGGATAAGCAGTTTTCTTGGAATGGTAAGTTGTTTTTTACCATTAGCACATTTAGCAGCACTTATACGGGGGTGACTGACAGCACTAATAACTTCCTCTTGGCTCTGATTGGTTGATTTGTGGTCTGGAGCAGTGCATTTCTTTGGACAGCAGTAGTTAAAGTTACATACTGCAGCTTTAAACCACATGCTTAATCTTTGATCAGTATTTGTTTTTTGACTTAATGATTGAAGGACCCTCCATACACAAATCAAAAAAGGGCATTTTTCGCTACTGATTGGGACTTCAGATAATTGGACATGTGGTTCATAAACCAGGTCTGGTTTAAAGGTCAAATAAAGCATTAAGCCACTATTATTTTTAATTTACTTAAGTTTTCTAAGGTATCAGTATTCAGAAACTATGCACAAAGAATCTCCATTTCATGTTTGGTTGAGAAGTCCAAGTGTGATATAATAGTGCTGATCTATTTTAGTCCAAGCAGTGAGATGGCTGTATATGATGCTCCCAAAATTAGACAACAGTTTCAGTACTGTGTAGAACTATCATTGTTGGAAAATAAATGATAAGCCCAAACACAGTTAGAGGTTCATAATTTTGTGATCAAAGGTACTGAATGTTGTAAAAACTCCGGGAAAAAAAAATCAAGAATTAGTCTGAAAGCATGTGGAATTTTGAAATTAAAAAAATCTACAGGAAACCTCTATATCAGTTCAGCATGAATCCCCTTGTGCACAGTCAAACATCAACAAAGATGTTTGCACACATACAAACATGGTCACAACTGAATAAGCGGACATATGCACTAAGCTGTATTTTCCTGCTTGATTGTCCCGCCATCCATCATTTTACCAAGTAGTAATTGAAAACACATCTCCCCAAGCCTCTGGCACCCACTACAAATATGGCTCACTAGGCCAGTTTCCTCACAAAATAAAGCATAATAACAAATTGATTTAGAGCAACCAAAAACAGAAGATGCATGCTGTAGTTTTTGGCACAAGATGAAGAGAATGTGTTTCAGGTTCTTGATGGAGAGCCAAATCCATTATGCCAGATTGGGGAAAAGGAAGAAATATACATTTCCCTGACAAATGGATGAAGCACTTGTCCCTGACCGAATAATAAATCGTTTAGAGTCTGAGTTCAAGTCTAAAAGTCTATTTGTTCAGGATGTCCAGTCCTCTGGTTTCAATGACATTTTCAAAGCAAAGTGCGCAGACAGTCAAAATGGAAATGGGAAACAACAATAGACAGATTGTGGATTTCCTGAAATTGCTTTAACAGAAAGAAACAGGATTTTGCTGAAAGTATTCACTCGTCTGCCTTCCCTCACAAATTGACTTGGGTGACATCCAATCTCAATCCATTGGGTTTAATAATCTCAGCCCACCCTTTTTAGCTGTAACAGGTTGAGTTGTTCTGGTAAGTCTTTCCTCTATGTTTAGGAGTTTGTTCCGAGAATTTTTGTCCATTATTCGAGCAGTGTAATTATGAGGTCAGACACTAATGCTGGCTAAGGTCTGGCTCAAAGTCTCCGCTGTTATTAATCAAATTGAGTTCAGGACTCAATTCAAGTTTATCAACACCAAACTAACCCATTCATATCTTAATGGACCATCCAATTTCATGCAGAGAACAGGAAATTGTCCAAAACATTTTGGTATGCGGAAGCATTAAGATTTAAGTTTTCCTGTTTTGAACTAAGGAGTTGAGCCCAACTCATGAACAGCCCCACACCATAATGTCCTCTGCACCAAGCTTGACATACCGCTTGAACATGTCCCCACCGCTCTAGAACCCACTGACAGAGTGCTTTACAATATTGCATTGCACTTGGTGACAATGTAAAGTTTGGTTGAGGCTGCACAGCCATGGAAGCCCTCTTCATGAAGCTCTCTATGCAATGTTATTGACCTAATCTGAAGGCCACTTGAAGTTTGGAGGTCTGCAGTTCTTGTCTCTCCAACATAGGCGGTTCTAGATAGGGGCTAACAGCGGCCAGTGAACTGGTCATAGCCCCTGTTATGGCCCCATGTACTGAAGAGATAACACTAAAATAATGTCTTATGATGATAAGAAATGAAGCCATAAATAATTGGTCCCTTAGACTATGTCATCTTTAACCTTCACAGTTTTACTTTAACAGTGAATTACAAATTAAGGTGTTGCACTTTTAGCTTCAGCCATATTGAGATAGGATCACAGTTTTCATCTGCAAGATCAGGAGTCTTCAGCCTGCAGCTCTGGAGCCCCACGTGGCTCTTTGGCTTACTTAACATATTAAGTATAATGTTTTATTCTTGTATTTTGTGCTGCCATAAAAAAGCACTGGCCCCACCCTGTCTGCCCTGGTAAATTTGGTCTAGAACTGCCACTATTCAGCAACAAGTTAGCATCCTGTGACCCAATGATTTTATGTGGCCTGCAGGGCCGGCCCTAGCCACATTGATGCCCTGGGCAAGATTTTGACCTTCTGAAAGGAACTGGGATCCACTCAGTTTTCATCATCACTATTTCAGCAGAGCAGAAGACTACTCTTCCAAATGCATGGACCATTTCTCATTGGTTTGACACATCTTCCTCACCCTTTCACAAAACAGTTAACACAGATGTCATTCAAGCAGTCCAAACTCCATTGTTTTAAGCATGGTAACCAAACAGAAATATTTTCTTTTTCATTTCTTTATTTATTATTCTCCTATAGATTTTTAGTTTACATTTATAGTGTTTTCAGTAATATTCACAGTATTTCCATTTTCAGCCACAGTTTAAAGAAAAATGTCAAGAAATCAATAAAATTCACAACAAAGCGTTTTTGATTCCGGCCCATTTTTTTGCAAGAAGGAAAATTTGACACAACCAAGAAAGATAGCTGTGTTTTTTGAAAACAATATTTGCTTTTGTTTCATCTTTAAAATATTTTGGCACATTTACAACGTAATACAAACAAAATGGCCTATGTTTTAACTATCATGAAAAAATGGAATTTGAGTTGACAGCTGAATGAACAAACGCACTAGTATGGGGGGGGCTAAGCAAAGCATAATTATTTTTAGATGTAGTATTTAATATTTTTTTCTATTGGTGCATAGAAAATTAGATTAATTTTTGATATTCTGAAATTACATTATTACCTATTAGTTTAATTTAGTTAGTTTTTCTTGCCCCCTAGACTCCTGGCGCCCTTAGCATTTGCCTATACTGTCTATGCCACGGGTCGGCCCTGGTGGTCTGTTTCTCTGTGGGTGAGTTGCTGTTGTTCCTAATTGTTTCTACTTTTTTATAATGCCACCATCAGCTTACTGTGGAATATTTAGTGGCAGAAAATATAGTGAAACTATCTATTAAATGTAAAAATTCTGTGCTTATTTAAAGATATTTACATTTTCAGGACAGTAAAAGTACTTTTTTCCAGTCATTGGTTAATTCCTAAAATGCATAATTTTGTCATTACGTCCCTCAGAATGGCTAAATTTCAAATAATCTAACCGAATCATATACATTCAGGATTATTGTATCAGTGTTCGTTCATGTGCTGCCTTTTTTTGTCAAAAGTCACATTGCCTAAATTAGAGGTGTACTAAGATGTTCAGCACAGGAGATGAAACAACCCATGATAATGGCTTCATAAGAATGAGAAAAAATGAGATTTCACCAATATTTGAAGAAAACTAAGAATCCATTTTTTAAATTTGTTTCATGAATAAAAGTTTCATATTGCAGAGTGTGTTTTAATAAATGTCAATCCAGGTTGTTCAAAGTGTGGCCAAGGGCATTTGAGGCCCCTGGACTGATTTTGCTCCCAACTCAAACCCTCAAGAATGATACAAACTTGGTTTGCCATCACAGGTGGTTGATGTGTATGGAGACTGTTCATTTTTAATCAGAACAAAATTATTAGCAATAAATTAAGATCTTCAACACAAAGTATTTGTCTTTTAATAACTAAGCTTTTTGCCTTTTCTGTAATTTCATAGAAAATTGGACCGCATCTGTCCAATGACTTTTACTCAAAACAGACATTGGTGCACCCAAATCTAGTTTTTATTCTGGAGCCCATATTATTAACTTAAAGCACAAGAGCAGCTAGATATCACTTCATAAGACAGACTGTACTTTCACAAGAAATATCATGATGAGAACTCGTTACATCTCTACCCAAACTCCAACTTAACCACAAAATGCTTGCTAATAAATAAGTGAAGGAAATCAGCCACAGCTCCTAAATGCTTTCATCAAATTTGTGAACTGAATTTAATTACCAAACACAGTAATGCCTGTCACAGGTTAAAAGGTATTACGATGCGTGGTATTTGCATTGACAAGGAGATATGACAATAATGAACACTTATTTAATTGGGAGTTGAGAACGATAACACCTGCAAACTGCCCATGTCTTGTCTATGTAGTAAGACTGCATTCCCCCCCACACACACACACATACACACCATTGTAAACAAAGACTGATCAGTGAAGCAGAAAGAAAGGGAGAGGAGGTGGAAGAAGGGGGGTAAAAAAGCAAGGCCTGACAGGCAATGATTGATGTTCACCCATCAAGCAAGGCCTGACACTCATCTCTCTCCCACCCTCCATTTGCAACAAAGTCACCAGCATGTGTGTATGTGAATGGATGGGTGTTTTCCAAAGTGTGTGTTGGAAAGTAAAACCCATTCAATCAATAAAGTACGGCTTTCTGAATCGCGGGACATTGGCCGGATTGCTGACTCAACAGATGAAGAGGCATAGGGGAGCACATTTCACATGTAGATTAAAATCCCAGCATGGTAACCTTTAGCGTGGGTTGTGTATGGGCGACTAAACAGAGGTGCAGAGGAGTTTTAGCAGCATGTAAACAAGTCTTATATGTCAAAGTGGCACGGGTGACACAGGACAGACATGTAACAGGATTACTGGGACATAACTCCAACATGGAGAGCTCAAAGAAGGTGTAATGTACTGAATGCTTGTAAAAGTACGTAGTGGGTCTCAGCATATGAAACCTGAAAAGAATAACAAAAACCTTTTTGATACAAACTGAATTTTAGACTCAACAGTTTGGTTTTGGTAATCTTAGTTAAATTTCTCAAAAATCAGATACAAGGAATATGTTAACAGATACTAAATATTACTCCAAGTAATTTCTGTGAAAAAATCTTTGCCAAAAGTGGTTCCTTTCAAAAGTATTCAAACCACCTTCTCTACTTTTTTACATTTTGTCACATTACAACCAAAAACTTCAATGTATTTTATCGGGATCCTATATGACAGGCAGCAAGAAATAATGAAGTGAAAGAAAATTGATATTATTGCCAAAAAGAAAAACATTGTGTGTAATAACTCCACATCACTGTGAACACACCTTCCCCATGGGAAAGCATAGCGGTGGCAGCTGCTACTATGGAACACTTTTCTTCAACAGGGACAGGGAGGCTGGTCAGAGTTAATCAAAGGATAAGTGAAGCTAAATACAAGGCCATCCCAGAAGAAAACCTTTCAGAGGCTGCCAAAGACTTGAGACCAAGGTGGAGTTTAACCTTGCAGGAGAACAGTGACCCTAAACACACAGTCAGAGCTTAGATGGAAAGTTTTACATCAAAACTGCATGTGTTACCATGACTCAGTCAAGTCCAAAACTTAATCCAAGTGAGAATTAGTGCAAGATGTGAAAATAACGTTCAGATGTTTTATTCTGAAACATTTTGAAAACTTATATAACAAACGTATTCTGAAAAATTATGTACTAGATTTTGTTGGTTTATGACAGAGATTAGCAGCCTTTACAATCCAATGCAAAGTTTCATGACCTTTTAAAAAGACAACTACAATTTTTGATAAATATCTATTATAAGGAATGTGTTGTCACTGTTAAGGAACTACCCCCTTTTTTAGTTTTTTTTTTTTTTTTTTTTTTTTTTTTAAATAAAGAAAAACCTCAAACTTTTGCAAAAAGAGGATGAATGGATTTTATTCCGTTATTTATTGAAATTCTGTAAAAAAAAAAAAAAAAAAAAAAATAATAATGCAGTTTTAAACCTCATGACTAGAAAAATAGATCTAAAAAATTTCAAGTACCATTTAATTCAGTAAAGCCGTGGATGCAACCTGAGAAAATGTTTAAGTTTGAGAAGTGTAAAAACTGTTGTAATTAAAAACGAAAAAAATCAGTATCACAGGGGACACAATTATTGGTCCCCTAACAGGTAAGTTTGACTGAGCATGAGCTACTTGGCAAAGAAAATTGGCAAAATTCTCAGTCTCTAGATGTTTAAAGCCAAAAGAGTCTTAAAGAGACTTGCGGCTTAGATTGCAGCAAAATGTGGTTGTATAAAGTATTGAATCAGATGGGCTGAATGCATGCCACACTTTTCTCATTTTGATTTGATTTGTTAAAAAAAATTGTATTTTAGTTTTGTATGTGACAAAATATGAAGAAAAGTTAGATGGATTTGGATACTTTTGCAAGGTGTTCTACCTCACATGTTAAAAGGATGGTTTCAGTGACTACATGCATCCATTTTAATGCTGTTAAAAGAGTCCCAGCCCTCTATAAAAACTTGCAAAGACAAGTCTTGAAACAAAAACATACAAACGAGTGTCTAGCTCTCACAGGAAAAAACACAAGGGCTAAATGTTGATGGAAATGTTTAATTTCCTTCCCGCCCAACAGATGCCAAAACGGGCCGCCAAGATTTCTTGATTTGCATCTTTAGCTGCTTTGTTGATCTTTACACCACATATTTGCATTTGGAAACAGCCCGAGTAATTTGACTGGGGACTCCCAGTCTGCCTTTGAGGAGAAGTCTACGCTTCAGACATTGCCATTCTTTCCTTTTCAAAGTAGTTAAAAAGTGAAAAGAAGAAAAAAAGCGTTAAAACTATCTTTCCCAGGATGGTTTTAACATGTTTTATTGGTAATCATTTGGATAAAAAGACCTCTCTGTCTTGTTTTAGGGTCAGGTTTGGAGTTAGCATTAAAAATCAGTTGATCGTTAATATTGCAGTTTTTTTAAAAGTGTGTATTACACAACTGTAAAATCTTTTGCGTATGATTCTTGAATCCTTTCTGAGCAGGTTATAAATCAACAGAACTTAGACCCTAGAAAACAACTGTCCACTCCACTGATTAGGATGAACCTTTTAATTAAAAAGCAATTATCTGAATAAATGAGGGGCTATTTGGCAGATAAGATGTACAGAATATGATGCCTTACATAAAGCTTTGTCTAAATGGGTGGATTTAGTCTGTACCTTAAAGCTGCAGTATGTTACTTTTACAAAAAAAAATATGTTTTTTACATGTTTGTTAAAACTGTCACCATGTCGTGACAGCATGGTATGAGATAGATTCAGAGATTAAAAGGTGAAACGGATTTTTCATACCATAACCAAAGCTATACTGTTATCAAATGTTACCAAACTGACCGAAGGAGAAATGGGAAAACTATTTTGTGTTGCGTCACTTCTGATATTCAGGTATGATGGGACAGCTACACCTCTGCATCAACTGGAAATCAAGGTAAAGTTAATGTTCAAGAAAACATAAATAAAAAGGTTCAAACATTTTATTATGAAGTGCTTTATTCTAACTTCAGACAAACCTTTCTTATACATATTTCTTAACCTGCTTTGTTTTGGCATTATTTTAATGCATATTTTTAATTCCATACAGTTCATTTAAATTCAGTTTGATTCAGTTCAGTTCATTTGTACAGCAACACTTCACAAGAAATATCATGTCAAGGCATTTTCTAAAACAAATGGATACAATTCATCTTCAAATTTTAAAATCCAGTTCAGTACAAATTCAAAAAAACTAAATTCATTCAAAAACATTTCAGTCACAATTTAGATTTTCATGCAATCCATGCTTTAGTTCAATTTATGAAACAATACAGTTAAATTCAGTTAATGTCAACTGGTACAATGTTATTTATTTAGGGAATCCTGACCCTGCATTGAGTCATTGACTTCACAGCAACCCCTCATCCCCAGGGTTTAAAGAACAGGAAAGAGCCATAGATAACAGAGAGAAGCACTGAGCAACAAGAACTTTTTGTTGGTGAGAAAACAAAAAGCAGAACGCAAAGTTACTGATGTGTGCTCCGTCAATGGCTTTGTCCATGAAAAAAACACCAGCTAATCACAGAAGTTTTGAGTCAGTAGTACATTCTATGGAAAAGAGTGAAAATAAAAGTACACAAAGTTACTGGCAACAATAGCTCCGTGGATGACCTCTTCTAAGCACAGCTAAACAGAAGTACAAAGTGAGGAAAACCAAAGACATAGAGGCATTGTCAGTAATAACACCGTTTCTGGCTCTCCATTGAGGATACACAAAAACACAAACTCTCTGAGCCAGAACTACTTTTTATAGGAAGGAAAAGCAAAATAATGTACAGAATGTAAATGGAAGCAATAGCTAGATGAATGACTTTATCTTAGAAGGAGAAACAGCTTAACACGGAAGCGTTGAGCCACTACAACACTCTATGGGGAAAAAAAACGACAGAACACAATGGTAATGGGAGGGTTAAATAAGTTAATTAGTCAATCTAGGAAGAAGACACAGCAAAACACAGAAGCATTGAGCCAGAAGTACTTTTTATTAGAAGACAAAAGAGAATACACAAAGTTAATAACAGAAATAGCTCAGGCAGTGGCTCAGCCGAAGAAGGAGACACTACAAAATACAGAAGCATTGAGCAAGGAGTACGCTCTGTAGAGAAAAATAACATAGAGAACACAAAATGAATTGCAGAAATTACAAATCATGTCTGTCACTGTCACATGAAGTGCTGCTAAAGCTCTTAAACCACAGTGAATGTGTTGTGAAATTCTCCTTCATACACAATGATGCAATGACGTTAAAAAGCAGTTACTGCTAGTTAGCATTTAGCACAGAGGTAAAATCATAACAGCAGTCCGGTTTTCATTTATAGAACAAAAAATAAATATACATTTTATTACAGGCTATGTAACATTCAGAATTACTTTAATTCATAAATCTTTACTCATAAACACATGCAACAGATCCAGGATGTTAAAGCAGTGCTTCCTCTCTGTCCAAAATGAGAGCCAGATGACACAGCAGCAAAGGGCCAAATATCATTAGCTGGTCACCATTACCGTACAGCCACAGTCAGATCCCAGCATGACCCTGGAGAGGTCACAACAACCACTGTGTGCATGTCTGTGTGCAGTAGGTGGGAGAATTTGTCGGACTTGGGACCCTTGAGACCTCTGTCCCATAGGAGATGGTCAGCTGGCAGGTGCATTTGTGTGTTAGCGTACAGTTGATCTGCTTTGCACATTACTAAGGGAACCCCTTGGCCTCAGCAGTTTCGCTTTCCTTTGCATTTTCCACGGCGTGTTTCTGCTCTGCATCTGTGTGTGAACGTGTGTTAGTCCAGCAGCTGGAGTTCCACTCAGCCGGCCTCTCTCTTTATGCAGTCCTGCTGCAAATAATGAACTGTGTCTCTGCACAGTGGGAACCATTTTAACTTTAGAGCACACAACACACAGGAGCTAGTACCACTTAACATTTTTGCACCCAGTTTACATGTCGAGGCTGCCGCTTTACGAGAAACTAACAACGGACCTTCCAAATGCCGTAGCTCCAAGTGCTTAAAAAGGGAGCCAAAATCATGTGAAAGCCCTGATGTAAAATGTTTATCTGCCAATAAAGGAGCGCGCCACAGGAAGATGGCTTGCTTCTCTGCATTTGCTCCTCGCTTTTTTTTCTTCTTTTTCCTGAGGGGGAGATTTGGCACCTCACTGTACAGCCCGGCAACAAAATTACCTCAGCCTAAACCTGTCAACAGACCATTACAGCCCATGCTGACTATTACAGGCTGGGGAGAAAAAGGCCACAGCCGCTGTAGCGAAAAGGTGTTGGCAGATATAGGCTGGAGGAATGCGGCAGTGGGGATGTTCACTGGCTGTGTGGAGGAGAGTCTCACTTCTCCAAACACAGTCGGGTCTGTAAACCCTTATCAGCATGCTTAATAAAGCATGCTGATCTGAGATAGCAATACGGGTTGGATGGGATTTTTAAAAAAAAGAAAGAAAACATTACGATAATCCAGGCTTGAATTGAATTGAATTGAAAGTTTTGTTTACTGCCTAACTTTCAGCAGAGTGATTAATCGTTCCAAAGATGTGTTTTTTTCTATTACTCCCTCCATTCCAAAGGAATGAGTTAGTTTATAATAACAACAACTTGTTTCTAGACACCTCCATACTCCTTATCTGTGTTACGTCTGGGTGATTTTGACCTTTCTCTGACTTCTTTCACTGGAAATTTATTTTACTGTCATGCTTACTATAAGTTAGTGGGATATGATCTAGTGCAACATGAGTTAAGTGAGTAATAAAATCAAGAGAATGCCTTAAGACTAAATATTACGAAAGGAAGTTCAATTATTAAGGCTATACATCTTCAAAACACACAAACAGGCTCCTTTTGAGAAGGAGGCAGTCAGTACCAGCTGTATTATCTTAAAACTCTTTGATTTCTTCTTAACTCCTGACAGTTCTCATAAAATCCCATATTTCAAAAGCAGAATATGTTTACAGATAAAAGCTGATCACTATAAATTTCCATAAAATGCAATGGCTTTCGAAAGTATTCTTATCCCTTGAACTCCTACACATTATGTCATGTTACAACTTCAACGTAAAAGGAATTTAGCTACATTTATCTTCCTTTGTAGAAATGATGCATTTTAGAAGATGCGCGTTGTTAAGTTTTCCTCCCCATGTAGCCAGAGCAAAAGTTTCATTTTCAACTCATCAGACCAGAGCACCCTCATCCCCCTGTTAGCTGACTCTCCGACATGGCTTGTGTTAAACTTCACAACAGAGCGTTGCTGAATACAAAATGTAAAAAAAAAAAAAATAACACTTAAAAAAAAAATCCACAAAAATATTAGTAAGTAATAATAGTCCCAAATAAACTGTCTTCCCTCTCTAAACAGGCTCAGTACTACACTTGTTGGGCTTCGTTCAGTCTTTTCTGTGGAAATTTAGAACCCCCACCCGCCCAGCCCCATGAGGAAGGCAGTCATACCTGGGGGCCCATGAATGAAGCCCTCAGGTAAAGCGCTGTTGAAACAAATCTAAAGCTGCCTAATGACACGCACCGTGAAACTCTTCACAGGTCATTTACGCTGCTGACAGGCTGCTGCCATAGCTCTGCAAAACCTGCTCTCCTCAGCCTGTTTGTGTGTATGTCTGAAGCAGAAATGGCGCAGATAGACACACTGATAAGGGAGCCAAAGTTAGAGAGCAAGAAAGAGTGAAAAAAAAACCCATGCTGATATATTTGTGATGTATTTTAGTCATATTCTGGGAAGGTAATCTCGGTGCTCTGCAAAACTGTGTTTAGTCCGTCAGCGTGGTCTCCCGGCATGGGAAAGCTATTAGAGGAGTTATCTCTACTGACTGGACAGTGCTTTAAACATGCTTTATTTTTGCTTTGTTTTCCTTTATTAGAACAGCAGATGTCTCTGGAAATTTCAGGCTCATATTGAGCTCCTCAAAATGTTTAAATAATCCAACACAGTTGTAACTGTCTCAGTACTCAACTCTGGAAAAAGAATGTCTTGCTGGGATACATACATGGAAGTGTATGTACTCCCAGAGTTCAAGCTTCTGGGAGTGTTTTCTAATGCAGTTATTGCAGAGCAGTATGACTGCAGGTAAGTACAGCACTGTGCAGACTGAAACCAACACAAATTTCTATACATGTTACTTCCAAGAGGTCAAACTTTCTTTTACTTTTTTAAACTTGTCTTGATCAAAATTTTTGAAGGTCTTCTTTGGACTTGGACAGATTTGTTGGCTCAGTTTTGGTCAAATCAGACACAATATTTCACAGTGTTTGGACAAGTGGAGGACACAAGAGGAAGTGTTAGTCCTAAAGCAGTGGACATTATCCGAAAAGGGGGAAAAAACACAGCAAAGACCCAAAACAGATACAGCTGAACACACGTCACATCCCTTGAACTTTTCCTCATTTTGTCAAGTCACAAACTCAGTGTATTATTTAGATTTTTTTTTTATAACCTGACATAAAGCATTGCGTAACTGTGAAATCATAGGAAAAGAATGCATTGTTTTCAAGATTTTATACCTATGAAACCTGTGGCATGTATTTTAACACAGAACCTCTGAGGTAATTATCAATTCTTGACTCTCAATTAGGTTTCGGTCAGGACTTTGACTCGATCATTCGAACACATGAAAATACTTCCATTGTAGCCCAGTTGCCTGCCTTTAACAGCTTTCATTCCATTATTGTCCTGTTTTAAGCTCCACTGTTGAAACACTGTGGAATCCACTAAAATGAGCTGGAGAGTATCATTGGAGAGAGGGATGTCCAAGTTCCCCTTCTGGATCTCATCTCAGATAACAAAAGTGGCTGGCTGGCTGAACAGTCAATCCTGTATAAATGCAAATCAAAACTGTAAATTTAAGAGCAGATATCTGTGTTTTGTAAATTGTTTGTGGGTTTCTGTTGCCTTTTTACATCATTGAGTCTATTTTTACATGTAGATAATCCCTCCTAAAAATTAGACCTTTACCCTATATTTTTCCAACCCTACTGTTTTCTTTTTCTCAATAACATTCATTAGTGGTGAGTTGGGAGCTTTGAGCCTTTGATGAATCAAGATTACAATGAACACGATTTTGTATTTTGTGATTTTTTTTTTTTTTTAAGTCAATATTTTCATAGTAGAAGTCAAAGAAAAGAGTATTTTTGTTTTTCCATTTTAGTGCTGATTTCCAAATAACCATCAAGTTTTCTACTCAGTCATATTTTTAAACCACATTTCAGTATATTTATTGTACTTGCTGAAAAGACTGCTTCCATCATTTGTATTTAAGAAAATATTCCACGTTGTTTTCCTTGCATATCAGATGACACAACAAATCTGCCCATCACACGCTCCCATTTATCCCGAAATTGCTCCCAGACCTCTGTAAGGCCCCATTCCTGATGCCATTTAATGCCTTTGCATATAAAGTTCAAGCTGCAAACTCTCCTCTGCTGAAAATGAAAACATTCACACAAGAATAGACAGTTTAAACAGGTGCTACGGTAACATAATTATAACTGTGGCAATTACTGCCGTATGCCCGACTAACAGCCATAAATCACTCTTTTTTTCCCACAAAGGGGAACGTTGTGGCTCTCCACTCCTATCCAATAATCAGAAATTGCTCCATGTACCGTGTGACGAGAGGGCACTGAAACAGGCCTTTCTTCTGTTTGCCGCCTGATATTTCGTTCTGTGCACAGCGACATCACAGGGATCCTTCAGCGAGCGTGATATTGTACCTGCTCAACACCTGTTAGCTTTAGCCGGGGGTTTCATCAGATAGTTGAAATAAATACTAGTCATCATCATAACCATAATCATAGTCATAAAAACCAGGGAGCCTTTATGCTCTTGCCAAATTGTCCTGCCATGTGATTTACAATCAGACTGGGGTTGGCAAGGGGAAACAGATAGGGCAGGGAGGAATAAATAATCAAATACACACACCTGCAGACCACCCGTCTCTCTCTAACACACACCTGGGAACTCTAACAGGCATGTAATGCAGTGGGAATGGTGCTGTGGGAGGAACAGTGACGAATTATCCTGGGATCACAAAGACGAACATTGTCCTCCCCTGGAGCACAGCGCAGCAGGTGAGTATAATGATAAAGAGCCAGAAGACAAATTAACCCTCATATTAAAATAATCCCTCCTGTCTAATAACAATCATATTTTCTACGCCGAAGCGGCGCCTGATGTTCACAATAAGTTTCAAACAGCAACTTGTTGAAAACAGATTTGAGTGTTTGTGAAATAAGGCCATGATGACCTGTCAGCAGCTCTGGTTGGAATAATGGGAGCCAATAAGCGCCATTAGGGAGCCCTTCTGTAATGACTGCAGATCCTGAGCAGCTGTGGGATCCTTGCAGGAACTTCACTGATGCACCCTGAAAATGTGGACAGCATTCATACAGCTGAAACTACAGCTTGAAGGCTGGGAAACTCTAGTTTTTTGCATAGGCACATCCTATATCTTTTAGTTGGAGGGAAAATAGTATGATGCAAATATTGTGAGCTGTCTCTTGTGTCTTCCAAGGTTCTAGACTTGTTTGTTAACTTTTAAAGTGGTTTTGATCAATTCTGACCAATTCCAGATAAATGTTTTTTGGGGTATTTCTTACTTTGCCAAGTAACAAAACTCAAACTATGGAAGGAAACAACGCAATGTCTACAGATCACAGATGAGACGAGGGACCAATTTAAAATGGGATCTCTATGTAAATTCTGTTCGCCCAGTCCCGGATCAAATATGGACCAGTTCAAGCCTGGACTGTTTTAATGCAACAGGAATGCAAAATTTCATATAATACCCATTAGTGTGTCTTGTGTTTTTGCAACTAAGCTGGAATAATTTATCTGTACATATACCGCCAGTCTTTGTAGCCCAACCTTACTGAACTCAGAAGGAAACTCAGTTATTTGTTGCTTCCGGAGGATTTAAAGCCTCTACATACGTCATCCGAATTGCGGAAAACGGTTCTCACTAACTGCGTTTCCATTAACCTTGAAATTGCGCAAACTGAAATTACGAATATAAATACGCTTAATGGAAACACCATCTTCCAAAATATTCTCCTTTTTTGAGGAAAAGTTTGGGCGCTAGTATGAGGTGGTTTTTCGGCCGTACTGAAATTGGTTTAATTCGCAAAACTGCAACGGAAACATTTGCATCACACGTCACATGATCAACAACCGGATGTTGCCACTGGCGCAAACCACGAAGATGACCACAGGAAGTAGTTGGAGGATCATAACTTGGAGCCTTTTTTTAATGACTTATCTTGTGAACACGCTTATTCACATGATTTTAATTTCATTTCTTATTTAATGGAAACACTGCAATTGTGTTATTTCGACATTAGCAGAAAATCGATAGATTTGCGCACCTTTATAATGGAAATGCCGCTAGTGACTTAAGATGAAGTATGTCAGGGCCTTTATTCCAAAAATTTGTATTAAATCAATGTCAGAAGCTAAATTGCAGCTTAAGAACATTTTAATATTTTATCCTGTAAAATCTTTAGATCTGTTTAAAAATGTCTTCACAATAGTTAAAATGTGAAAGTAAAAACAGGGGAATTGCTTCCTGTGTAAACTGCATTCACACCGTTGCTGCCCAGAAACTGCAGTCAGAAGTGCAGATCAAGTGTAAGCACACGGCGCCTTGCAAAAGTATTTCAAAAAGTACTTTACTACCTGCACAAACGTCAGTACATTTCATTGGGAATTTAAGTGATAAATCGACACAAAGTAACACCATTCCAGCTCAAAATTTAAATAAAACATAATCTGTTTATTTTTTTATTTACTGTTAATTGTGGAAAAAAAAAAAAAAAAAAAAAAAAAAAACTTCAGAAGTTGCAGTGTTAAAAATCAAAGATTCAGCTGCCTAAACACTGTTTTTGTACAACACTTGGTCCAAATCTGAGCAAAAGAAAGGAAAAACTGAAATAAAATAAGTGGCACACCAACATTTACTCTGAATCAAAACAAAAATATCACAATCAGTCTCATCAGCATTTGCTTATTTTAATGTTCATAAAACAGTAATGTTCTAAATTCTGCTTCTGGTGAAGACATCCAAGTCTGATTGACTTAAAGTACTAAAACCAAACAGTTTAAGGCACTCTGACAGTAGAAAACATTCCCAGATTTTTACTGTACAGCGTCAACCAAGTGATGGATATCATTATCTTAACACTGCACTTTTATTTTTGTACATTTATGGTATGAAATGAGATGTAACTATGAGATACAACTATTCAAATCTGAACAAAATCAACATGAAACTGTCCCGAGTAGGTTGTTTTAAAGAGTAGAAATGATAACAAATAGGGACAGTTCTAGACAATGGTTACAGTGTTTTTCCCACGCAGTGGATCGAAATTATTCTTCAAGCTGAAAATCTCATGAAAATCTCATGTTTTAGTGGCCTCTGCATCACAAACAGTGTCCACTAAGCTGTCTGTAAACCGCAACAATCATTTCACCTCAGCAGCTCTACATTTTCCTTTAACTGGAACTATTTTAGATGGAGAGTTAAGCTAAAGCTCAATTATGAACACTTGCCCTCCTTTACACCAAGCTCATAAAAAACCAAACTTTTTCTTAAATAAGGCCCCTGCTGGTTTGAAATGATGAACTGATTGGTTGCTTGCTGTGGTGTAATAAGATGTTTTTATTATCAGTCTGGATGGAGCTCCTCTATGGTTTTGAAGCGTTTTGCATTCTCAGCCGCCTCCTGGCCAAAGCCTCCTGCTTCTTCCTCTCGATCTCCGCTGCAGAGCACTTTCCTGTGGTTTGGCTGGTGACAAAAACTAGAACAAACCAAAGAAGATACAAGGAAAAATGGCATTACGACTGTTTTGTAATCTTACAGTGCCTCGCTAAAGTATTTTATTCTATTTGCGTGTAATGAGCACAGAATTCAATGTACTTAATTGAGGTTTTCTGAGACAATCCAACACAAAGCTGAGCATAATTGTAAAATGGAAGGAAAATAATGGCTTCTACAAAAAAAAAAAAAAAAATCTAAAAGTATGACTTGCATCCTTTATTCTTATAACCCTAAATAAAACCAGTTCAACCAACAACCTTCAAAAGTCAACAAAGTGATAAAAAAATAATAAACAACAAACAAACAAACAAAAAAACCCCCACCTAAATCTAGCTGTTCTGTGAAGGCCTCAGATATTTGTTAGAGAACATGGGTGAGCAAACAGCATCGTGAAGACCAAGGAACACAGCAGACTGGTCAGGTAACTTTGGAGGAGGTGTAGGGATTCCCAGGTCAGGCGGGAGAATTTGACAGACAGCTCAAAACTTATAACGTCCCATCTGCAGTTTGCCACAATGTGGAAAACGGTGCTCTCATCAGGTTGGACTAAAATTGAACTTAATGGCAAACAAGGCATTCAACCCTGAATGCACCGTCCAATAGGGGCGAAACATGGTGGTGGGTATGCTTTTCATCAGCAGGGACAATGAAGCTGACCATAGTTGAAAAGAATATACAAAACAAAGCAATATCTTAAGAAATTCAGACAGGAAACGGCCTTTAACATGCAGACAGAGCTGCAAAAGAACAGTTTAGATCAAACAATATTCATATATTCGAATGGTCCAGTCAAAGCCCTACCAGACCAATATCCAACTGGGAATCTGTGGCAAGACTTGAAAACTTTGTTGAGAGATGTTTTTCATTCAGCTATACAGCTATTTTCAATTCAATTCAAAAATAATTTATTTATCCTGAAGGGAAATTAAATGTTGTTGTAGCTCATATCATCCAAGTGTCTTCATAAAGAGTTGTCGTAGATGGTGACACTGTGGGTAGGAAGGATCTCCAGTATCAGTCAGTCTCACAACAAATACCTTGAGGCCTCTGACAGAAGACTGTTGCTATATGTAGGGCTGAGCAATATGGCTGAAAAACATATCATTATATAAGCCTTTTATATCAGTCGATAATGATAATTATTATTTTTTGTTTTAAATATCTAAAATACTGTCAAATGGGTGACGTGACCTTTCCTCTTTTATCCATAATTTTCTCTTAAACTGTTGTACTTATTTTCTCCTTTCACTCCACCCGATTCTTTTTGTATTTTTAAGCAGTTATGGGGCACGGTGGTAAAACTTGAAACCGCTCCCACATACTCAGGCGTACTGTGTGTATTCTGTGAACCACGCAGACTCCGTGCGCACTGTTCGTGGACGGTTGAGATTTCATAGCAAAGCATACCGATTGCAAGTTTGATGAAGAAGTTGGGCACCTAGCCCCATTTCTTCTCCATCGGGGCAGCCACTGCACACCTGCCAGTGCGACACAGAGCAGTCGTCACGCTCCGCGTCCTTATTGCGACTGGTTGTGCCGACTCTCAACATAATCAGCTCGGTGTTGCGTACGAAACGGAGTATGTTGGAGGCAACATGAAACTGCTGCTGCGGATGCTACTCAACACGTTGTTGCTAGTTAACCAAAGAGTGAGAGTAGATGCTGCAAACCTTTCTTAGCTGGACCGTGAGAGGCTGAGCAAGCTAAAGCCGTTCCTCTGCCTACATCCCCCAGAATGCCGTGCCGTTCTGCATCAAAGTTCAGTTAAATTATCAACATTCTATCGGACGTATTTTCTTCTGATATTGATCACATCTCAATCACGCTAGATGTTGTTATTGTTTTATCGCCCAGACCTAGCTCTATGACAGTTTCATGACTGTCATGCCAGGCTAACAGCTAATTTCCGGCCAGCAGAGACGACATTTCACAGTAACATGTCCTGGGTGACACCATTGGTTGTTGACAAGCACTGTTAATCCACCTCATTTGCTTTTGCTGCTCCTCTTTAGATCTCTGTCTGACCACATGGTTAGAAGTTGGGCAGAGAGACGTTGGAGTCGGGGATATGATCCTTATCCATTATGATTGATAGAAAATATGGTTTGAACATCCTTCTTCTCTCTCTGCTCTTTGGTCCTGCTCTGCATCCATGAAGACTCCTTTTCAACTCCTCCGGGATATTGGGTCAAAGTTTAGATATTATTTGAGCTTTTGAGATGCTAATCAGCTGCTCCCAGTTGTAAAAACAAGTTCTAAATAAGAAGGCACATCGTTTCAGTCTCGAGATGATCTTTAAATCCAGGTGGTGCAGATATCCCTGAAAAGCAATGACTCAGGGGGTTAAATGCAAATGCAAGCCACACTTTTCAGATTTTTAAATGTAAAAAGAACCCCATTTCATTTCACAGTCATTTTTTTCCCACCTCACAATTATGTCCTACTGTATTGCATTGCATATAATCCCAGTAAAAAGGACTAAAGGTTTTGTTTACAGCATGACAAAAACCAGAAAGGGGTGTGAATACTTTTGCAAGGCACTTTTTAGGTTGTTGAGGTTTTGAGTTGTGTTTAACTCGTTAAACATAAATCATATTCTGCCATCTTACCTTTGTTGCTTATGATAGCTGAGTCAGACACATTTCTCTTGAACGCTGCATGCTGGGACCTGGAGTTCTGGGGGACTCTGGCTGTTGCTGTATGAGGCTTCATATCCACGTTGCCACTTTCTGCCTGAAAACCTCGGGAGATATTGCCACCGTGGTTAAACGTTCCCAGACCAACTTGGCTACCCGGGAAGCTTTGAGAAATTCCCGATTTGTGGTCGCCACCTTTCAAAGGAATGTTCCATCCTCTGTAGTTTCTGGTTTCACAGGTAGTCACCAGTAGCGAGTTAGAACGAATGAAAGAACCCGATGATCGTCTATTTGAACTGACACCCGAACTCTCAGAGGATTCTGCGTTGACTTGAAGATCTGTTGTGTTCTGCTGTCGGCCTACGGGCCCTTTCGGAGGGGGTTTCTCACAGTTTTTTGGAGTCACTTGGTTCGGCTGGCTACTGGAAATCCTCTCCACGCTGTCGCATACCTGGTAGAGGAGGGCATCATCATCGCCATCGTCCCATAAACTGTCTGAAACGTCTTTAACTGCAGAGGTCTGCAAAAAAAACGTCGCCCCGTTAGTGACTTTGTCAGGTTGGGGATTGGAGACCGTCTTTTTGGTAGCAGCTTTCTGCTCTGTGCTCTTTGATTTGGGTTGTATAACAGTGAAGCCGGACTTTGAAGCTTCCTTACGCAGGCTGGTCTGGAAGTGAGGATTGGGTTCCAACTTGAAAGTGCTTCGGTTTGTAGTTTTAGGTTTGGGACACAGTTCTTGCAGTGAACTGAAGCTCGTTTTGCAGATTTTCTCCAAAGGCTTATGTGCAAGGTCCATATTCGTAGTTGACTGGAGAGCAGAGGCTAACTCTTTAGTGTTTGTGTGAGCGTGAGACTTTGTTGACGTCTTAGGGTTAGCATCAAGAGGACTGTTTGGATCCTGCGTCAGTGCCAGGATCAAGGAGTCATTGAGCAGGTCATCATTGTCCCAGTCATCGTCAAAGTCAACTAAATTATTTGTAGAGCGCTTATCAGCTGGTTTGGGTTCAAACTGTCTGCAGTCAGTGAAGGCAGAAGTCTCAGGTTGGTCCTTTCTGTCCTGCGAAGAGACGGAGGTCTCGCTCAGTCTGCCGCTGACTCCCTGAGTGGACGAGTCAAACAGAGCACGCAGCTCCGCCTCCACCTGCTCCGACGAGGATGGACACTTCGGCTCCGTTACGTTGTTTGCAGAGGTGTTCACAGCTTCATGAAGTTTACCGCCGACACTATTCAGCTGGACTGAAGTCTCCTCGTCTTGCTGCATGTTTTTATCAAACTGCTTGGCAAGTTTCAGGAGGTCCTCCACACTGTTCTGTCTGTTCAGGGTGAAACAGTTTTTAAGAGGTAGGAAGAATTAGCTTCTACAGATAAAATAGTTTGTGAGACTTCGAAGAGGAAATGTGTTAAGAAGAGAGTGCTGCTGGATTACACACCGGGAAGACCTTTTCCGGACTTGCTGCTTCGGAACATCAGGAGTGCAAGGGATCGCACCGTCATCGATCCAGTGCAACAAGGAGGATTCAGTCACCTTGGGTTTTATATTCTATAAAAGACGCAAATTTAAGTGATTTTCAGGTTGAGGACGAATGCAATGTTGAAGATGAAGATAAAACGACTGACCTTCGGAGCAATCCTGTTAACAATATCAGAGATTTCCACAGCTCTGATGTTCTTGTTTCCTGAACCTAAAGGGATATATGAGAGGAGGGTAGAAACGATGCTGTCATATCTGATTAATATAAGATGAGCTGGACAGTGAACCTCCATCCCAATAGGAATGGGCAGGAGTGGGTCATATCATTTATCATGAAAAATTTCTTATGATAAGAAATTTGATCCCTTGTTGTCTCAATAAATGATATTCCAAAAAAAAAAAAAAAAAAAAAAAAAGACTATGATTGGAAATGTTATTTTTAGTATTTCCTCATCTGTTTGTTCCATGAGAACATCAATAAATATCAGTAAATTCAAAAATATGATTGAATGTTGTTACTGGGTGCAATTTGTTGATATAAATCATACTTCTTTAAGTGATGCCCTGAAGAAGCCTACTTAAAATGAGAATGTTTTCAGGAACAGTATTTGTGTTGAGGCGCTATTAATGCTGTTCCATGCAGTCACAGCCATAGAGTTACCTAAAAAAACAATAATAAATAGTTTTTTATAATCTTTTTTTATCATTGTTTACAATAATACCACAAAATATCATGATAAAATTCTAAGTCCAAATCGCCCACCTCTACATCCCAATACAAAATACTTTTTAGGTAAATGATAGTCACTTTATCACAGACTCATACCGCAGCTTCTACACCTACTGCCACCAGACAAAGAAGATGTAAAACGCTTTAAAATAAATATGCAGTAGAATAACTTCACACTGATAAATAATAAAAAAAAAACAAAACAAAACAAACAAAAAAAAACACTAGAAGAATCCAACAATTAATTTGAGTACATGTCTTTATTTAGTGGGGAAAATCCACGTGAAGAATATTTTCTAACAAAATCGTTACTACTGCATTTCTTGGCACCCCTGCTGACAATATAGTTTACAGATGATCAGGTTGGTTGGCATAGCCTGTTCACTTAATAAATGAAACAGAATTCTGAACAATGCTTTTTGTTTTTACTTGGGTCGTCTCTATCTTATAGTTACATTTGTTTTATGATCTGAACCATTTACATGTGAAAAAAGTGAAAACAAGAAATTTGTCAGGGGAAAATACTAAAATGTAATTAAAATGTAAAAAAAACAACAACAACAACAAAAAAAACAAAACACCACAACAGTTATTTATTGATATAGGGTTTTGCATTCACTGAATTAAAATTTGTAAAATAAGGGGTTGTATGTATGTAGATTCCACAGTGTGAAGTTATGTTACTGCTGCAATACAGGGCTAATTCATTTTAAGGCTTTTAACACATCTTTGCCAAAGGTGTCCATAATAGTGATATTGACTGCTAGTAAGTAAAAAAACCTAAACATTTCATTTTAAGCCTCTGTTGAGCAGGTACAAGTATACTCCCAAAATTTAGAACACCATGAAAAAGTTTTATATTTTTTTTTCAGAAAGTGAAACTCATATGTTATATAGATTATTATACATATCGTGAAATATTTCAAGCCATTGTTTCTCGTAATTTTGATGATTATGGCTTACTGATAATGAAAACCCAAAATCCAGCATCTCATAAAATTTAAATATTGTGACTAACTATTGGAAAATCATGGTGCCATATCCTAATCAGCTAATGAACTCATAACACCTGCAAAGGTTTCCTGAGTCTCTGAACAGTCTCTCAGTCTGGGTCAGTAGGCTACACAATCATGGGAAAGACTGCTGACTTGACAGATGTCCAGAAGACAGTCATCGACACCCTTCACAAGGAGGGTAAACCACAAAATGTCATTGCTGAAGAGGCTGTTTGTTAACAGAATGCTGTATCCAAGCATTTTAATGGAAAGTTGAGTGGAAGGAAAAAGTGGGAAAGAAGAGGTGCATCAGCAACAGAGATATCCACAGCCTTGAAAGGACTGTCAAGCAAAATCTGTTCAAGAATTTGAGGGAGCTTCACAAGGAGCGAACTGAGGTTGAAGTCACCGCATCAGTAGGGATTACACACAGATGAATCCTATACATGGGCTAAAAGTGTCTTAGGCTATGGAGTAAAAGAAGGACTGAACTTTTGTTTAGTGGTTTAAAGTTCTCTTTTTAGAATAAAATAATGTTCGGATTTTATTTGAAAATCAAGGTCCCAGAGCCTGGAGAAAGAGTGGAGAGACACAGAATCCACATTGCTTGAAGTCCAGTGTGAAGTTTCCACAGTCAGTGATGATTTGGGGTGTCATGTCATCTCCTGGTGTTGGTCCACTGGGTTTTCTGAAGTCCACAGTCAATGCGGAAAATTCTAGAACACTTCATGCTTCCTTCTGCTGACAAGCTTTATGGAGATGCTGATTTCATTTTTCCAGCAGGACTCGGCACCTGCCCACACTGCCAAAGGTACCAAAAGCTGATTAGACTGACCCTGGTGTTCCTGTGCTTCACTGGCCATCAAACAAGCTTGACCTGAACCCCCATAGAGAACCCATGGAATATTGGTAAAATAAAGATAAGAAACACCAGACCCAATAATGCAGATGACCTGCAATCAGGGCCTCCAGTACATCTCAGCAGAACCACAGAACACCAAATTTTGGGTTTATCATTATATGGAATCCATAATCATCAAAATGACAATGAATAAAGGCCTGATGAATTTCACTATATATTTAATGAATATCAGTTTCACCTTCCTGAAATGGGTAAGAAAAAAAAAAGTTGAACTTTTCCATGACATTCTAACTTTTGGACCTACACTTGTACAGCTGTGAGCCTCCAGGGTTAAGGTCAGAGGAAAAGTGTGGATTCCTCACCAGTCTGGGTTGGGGATGTGGCATCCCAGAAAATGTCCTGTGAAGCCTCTACATCTCCTGGAGACTCTGTGGTACAAGAGCCAAGGGAACTGCTGCTGCCTCGGAGCCGAGGACTCTGCAGATCTGTGCAAACAGGACACAAAGGTGCTTCAACGTTGCTGTGAGAATATTACCTCAAACCTAAACATTGGGATCCAAATAAGAACAATTTGACAACAACAAAAAAAACAACAACCCCAAAACAAAACAAAAAACATTATTACAGCCAAGTTATTCATTTATTTGTGGAAGAAAGTGCAGAAACAGCTACTATTATTGAGGCCTAGTAATGACGGACATTTGTGACCAACTACTCACGTCACATCCCCTGCAGTGTTACAACAGGATTAAAGTTAGAACTATAATGCAGGATGTTTTCGAAACCTTATCAGGGGCCTGGATCTCTTTTGTTTCTGCTGATGTTTTCTGTTCATGACATAGCAGATTTTACTACTTTTCATTTCAAGTCCTCCTCACCGCTACGCCCAGTCGATGCTGCTGGGGCGGGCATCTGCTGTGCGCCTCTCCTGGCTGGGTTTTTGATGCGGTCAGCTTCAGAGATCTTCCTCCATTGCTCAGAGAACTCGGGGCTGCCAGCAGCAGCTGCTGTCCCCGGCTCTGACATGACTCACGGTAACAGCAACAGTTCCGGTTACCATTATTCTGTTAACAGTTTCGGGGATGACCGGAGGGCCGAAAACAGCACAGCTAGTGACCTGTTAGATTCGCAAAGTGTCTGTTTCGGTGGAATTGATGTAACTCATTCATTCGAAGCGAGCCGCCATGTTGTTTGCCCGTGACGTCGGAATGTATGGATGCCGATTAGGTTTTGACTCTGAGCTGGGGAAACAAGGAACTCACTTGACACGTGAATTAAATATGACATTAATATATATATATATATATATATATATATATATATATATATATATATATATATATATATATATATATATATATATATATATATATATATACCTGTTATTTATTTATTTATTTTACTAAGCAGTGAGCCATGAGCCACGGTCATGATAAGAAAATGTCAGCTCTGGGTTTCTATAAATAATCGGTTCTCTTACCATGTTCTAAAACTATTTAAAGGGGCAGTATTATGTACTTTCCTGGCACATAGTTCCATTTTGTAGCACAATCAAGCAACAATGTTACCTTCAGTTGTTACAAAAATGCTATATATATATCAAATATGACTTAAAGGAAATTTGACTTTGTAATTTAAAGGGATCCACGACTAGTTGAACTTGTTGGCCAAATATGTTGTAATTTTCCCATTAACCTAAGTATTGTTGTTTGTGACATGCAAAAACTCATAATTACTTCAAAAATTGTATATCTTTATTCTATTTTTCACCCACGGAGGTTGCCATTTTTTCACCTATGCAATGCATGCCAGTTGGCAGGGGCAAGTGGAGTCGAAGTGGAGTCGAATCCATAAACAAAACACAAGAAGTAGAGGTGGAAGAGGCTGACTAGGGCAATCCACAAAACTTCTGGATGGAGGCAAACTGCCTCAAAGCTTTTATTTACCGTTATAGACAAGATACATGTTGATACTAACAGGTGTGATTGGCTTGTAATCTACTATTCACTATATTAGCTAGAGCTAACACTGTTAGCTGGTGCTAACAGGAAATCAAAACCAATTGGAAGATAATGAATGGATGTTTAAAGTGACAATGAAGCATCTTCAAGTCTTTGTAACACAACATTCGAAAAATGTTTTGATCCCGTAAACAGCTTGAGTTAGAAAGTGGAGCTCTTTGCAGCAAACTGTCGGATTGCCGTTTCCAAGCAGCAGCAGCACTAACAGCAGCTTTTTCAGCCGAATCTCTCTTCTTCCTCCATTTGGTCCTCCTCATCTTCATTTCCTCTTGTCATTTCTGCATTCCCTTCTATCTCAATGCACTCCAGTTCAAATTTAAAGGGCTGAATGTTACTTATTGCACAATAATTACTGTTCCGGCTGGACGAAGCTAGGTCCTGGCATATGTCATCTACCCAAAATGCACTGCAGTGTAAACAACGTGGTGACGTTCGTGTGACAATATTTTATGTAATTTTATAAAAACTGAACAGCCAACAGTATTTTTACTGTATTGTTTTTACATCTGAAGCAAATGTTTCTCAAATAAAGTCTAATATTACAATTAATTGTGGATCCCTTGTATGCCTTGAAATTGGGACTCTGTCTCTTTAAAAACTCTTGCTCTATCTGAAACTCCACTTTCAGAAAGTCATCACAACATCACACAAGAGTTTCACACAGTTCTGTGAGGCAGAAGTTTGGAAACTGCAGCTCTGAGGAGGAGCTGCACCTTGAAGGTGAAGCTGTATTCACTCAGGTGTTTTGCACAGCTGAATGGCTGCCATGGGAGATTAAAGGATTTCTCAAACATGCATGAAAGAATCAAAGCAAAACTCCAGGTATGTTTTTGATGAGGGAATAATATTATAACATGATGTAAAGCTCAAAAAAGTCGATTTTACATAAAACTGCCCCTTTAACTTTATGTGAACAAAACCACACACCATAAATGACATCATGTCACCTTTTATAAAAAAAAAAAAAAAAAAAAAAAAAAAAACAAAAAAAAAAAAAAAAAAAAAAAAAAAAAAACATGAAATCAAATTGAAAAAGTATAAAAAAATTAAGCACATATCTAGTAAATCCTTGGTACATATGGTAGCATTTAAAACTGTAGGGGTGTCCAAACCTTTTGTAACATGGGCCAAAATCGTCAACCCAAGAGTATTCGTGGGCCAAAAAAAGGAACATTTTTTAAAAACTAAAACCACAAAAAGTTTTGTGAGAATTTTTTTCCTGCTTAACTATAAACTATAATCATGAAAAATTGTAATTAAACAAATAAAACAAAAATATTTTTTTGTAGGAAAGGAATGTGTAAATCATTGTAAATCCAAAACTTCAAAAGGGTTTCCATGTTTCCCTTTCTGAAAGAAAGGCAACCACTTTACTCATTTTTTTAGGCTCAACTGAAAAAAACTGAAAAAGATTTAGTCTATTCTCAGCGATAAAAACATGATTTAGGTCGCTCTTTATTTGAAAACACTTGCTGTGTTTTGCCAAGTTTTAATAATGTAATTAAAGCAGATTTGGGTTCAACAAAGTCTGCTGTATAAGTCAATAGGTAGATGTGGTCCTATCTATCATGAAAAAGAGAAGACCAGTCCAGTGTGTTTTTGTTGTGTGTGCCCTGTTTATTCAAACTCTGTTAGTCATGGCAGACGTCCACTAACACTGAGCCAAGCTCTGCCAGAGGTTTCTTCCTGTTAAAAGAGAGTTGTTCCTTTTCACCTTCGCCAAATGCATACTCAGTATTAGGGACTGATGTCAAGTTAATGGCTAGATCAAATCAACTGTCCTTTCATGAAGAATGATTTGTGCAATGTCAGTGACTCAGTGCAGATGGCTGGGTGCTTTAGATGGAAGTGTTTTTGTAAATAATAAACTGATTATGAATATGCAGTGGACCAGTGGTATTTGCGTGGCGTTAGGGACCACATCCGCCCATGAATACCTGAAATCCAGCAATACTTGAGACCCCTTCTTAAACACTTGTAACTGCTGATTTTAATAGTTCAGACACCAAATGTACCTTAATATGAATTAATTTGTACAGTGGAAACCATCTTGGCACCACCGCAGCACAGAGGCTAACATCCATGGTCTTCCTTATCTCCGCTCTTGGGAGTACAGCCAATTGAGGTCCAGTAAAATGAATGCTGCTCCTGGAATCTCAGCCTTGCGAACACCAGCCGGTCCCATGTCAAGTAGCATTGCACCAAGGTGTTTCAGCTTCCCATATTGCATTTTCTGTCGAATATTTTAGAAATGCTGTATGAAAAGATCCAGGAATTTTTTTCCCAAAAAAATTTGGAATTGTATTCCTTTGAAAAATCTGTGAATATGTGAATCTGTGACTACTGAACCATGGATAGGTGGGGGCGCACTATTTACATTGGATCTTTGTTTTCTGTTTGGAGATAACATAAAGTTGTGAAATGATGCTATAGAAATAAACCAAATTGAATTGAATCAATTTCTTTCTGGTGAAGCCATTGTTTTGCTGATTTGGACTTGGTTTAATGCTGAAAAATGAAACCTGTCTTCACCTTTAGCTTTGTAGCAGACAGCTGAACGTTTGTGGTTAAACCGACTGATATCTGACAGTGGGTATGACCACAACAAAAATGTTCCAGATGGTTCCTTCAGACGCGTTCTCCTATAAGTCACTGACTGTTAGACATGATTAGGCGGGTCTGGATGTTTTCCTTGGAAGATAGGCCTTTTGACTTGCAATCCTATTTCTTAATTCAAATGTATGGAGAACACAGGAGATTGTCACTTGTGGGAATTTCTGAAGTTCCCACAGTGCCTGTCTCTTTGGAGCCTCATTGACCCAATTCACTCTAGTCTCTAATTAGCTTTGGAAAAAAACATATCCAATATTTGTCACTGTAGTCCCATACTTCCTCTTATTACTAAAGGCTGTCTTTATTGTATCAAAGTTTGTATATAGAGAGATAATGTCCTTTTTTTGTTTCCCTCTCCTGACTGATACCTTTTATACAAAACTGTGAGATTATTTTGATTCTTTAAAACCTCTCTGGAGATGGTGATTTTAGTTAAAGGATGCAAATGTGATAAAAATGTAGGAAAATCCTGCCAGGACATCTGACCTATGTTTTTAAGGAAATCCAATTCACTACAAATGATAGTAGATGTGAACTCAAGAGGACTGAATGCTGAAACAGAATGAAAAGGTGGTTCAACAAAGTATTGCTGTAAAGGTGTGTCCCTCTTTTTTATCGTGTTATTAAAGTTTTCTCTTATATTTAGTTTTTCCTCCCGTTTTGAAGTGTAATTGTGCAAAATATACAGTATGTCACAGGAAAAGTAGGAAAATGTTTGGAAATGATTACTAATAAGTTTTACATCTCAGTAATATTTAATTTTAACAGAGGTACAAATACTTTTGAGATACACTGTAGTTTCTCTTACAAATGTAAATTTTGCATGTGAACTGTCTGCTTCTCATCATGTTTTCATAAATTCTTAATGTCCAAAAAAATAATACAATCTGAATATTTACTTTTATAAAACATTTCCAAATATTTGAATAAATCTGCTATAAGCAATAAAACTTAGAAAATTATTATTATTATTATTATTATTATTATTATTATTATTATTATTATTATTATTATTATTATTATTATTAACAATTCAAAGAGATCCAGGCCCATGAATTAAAAACCAGAGAAACTTTTGATATCTAGTTGGAGTGAAGATGTCAGTTAGGTTGTTTATAACCAAAGTGGTTTGTGGTTCAGTAGCTCATCCTCCCTTTTAGAGTCTTAGGAAGTGAATGTTTGTGTTCAAATCGTGTTTTCAAATGACACACTTGATCCTGTCATGTTAGATTTGTGTGAGAACTTAGTGGCTGTTAGAGGTTTTTCCAGATAACAGGACAGCCTGTGTTTGATTGCTCTTAGCCTTTTACCTAACAATCAAGAAATAATTATGCGTTCTGAGGCTCATCTGTCAGGATAAAGTACCTTTTGAAAATAACCTTTAAGCAGGTATTGAATATATTTTTCGTTAAGTCCACATTTTTGTATTAAAACAGATTTTTTTATTAGTGAGATGTAATATTCTAATGTTAGATGCTGCGTTTTCACTAGCTGTAAGCAGGAAGTCATCATGATAAACAGAAATAAAGGTTTTGAAACATCAATTCATGTGTAATTAATCTATGTCATGTGTTTCACATAATGATGGAGCTACTGAACTAAATGAACTTTTCAGTAATATTATAATTTATTGAATGGGTCTGTTTATATATTTTAGAGGTGTTACAGGTACACTAAAATCCGTATGTCTCGGTTTTAAAGTCACAGTTCGGTATGATTTCAGTACGCTTCAATCAAGACAAACAAATAATTTGTTGTCTTGTTTTTTTCATACTTTTTTCTGTGCGAGTTTTCCCTGAAAATGCTCCTTAAACGTACAGCACCTTAAATGCACCCTGAAAATGCACCTTAAACGTACAGCTGTTGGTATATCCCCTCTCCTCAGAGGGAGTACAGCTAACATGTCTGCTGCTGTGCAGCATTTTAGGCTGGTTGAAGGCGACGGGCAGCAGGATTTGGACCTTAGTCTATTTTTCTTCAGCGCCAGAGGTATTTCCATTTGGCTTGAAGTTGATTCGGGTGAATAATTGAGTTACATGTTAAAAAAATGCTGACAAATCTGGTTTGGTCTTTGGTCTTAATAGCAAAGGATCAGCGAGTCCAATGTGTTTTTTTGTTTTGTTTTGGTGTTGTTGACCCATGCTCTTTGCACTTCGTTCTACACATGAACATTGTACATGTGTCCAGTTTTTAAACAACATCCCATTTGTTCAGTACATGTACGTGACGAACTCAAAGGGCTATACTGAAAATTTTAGGTTTGTCTTTTCTAATCCCAGTTAATCAGCTCAAAGTAGAGTTAGTAAAATGTTTTTTCTTCAGTGTGATTTTCAAAACTTATATTTTTGACATGCTGCAGTAGAAATCCAAACATTCATACCCAGCTGTGTTTTTACTGTACATTTGTTAGCGACAAAAAAAATACATGGCTGACTGCATCTTTAACTTTCTCACATCCAAACTGTATCTGGTAGCAACTGATACATGCACAAGTTTATTAAAAAGTAATTTAATGTATATTTTTACTGTTGATCTTATTCTTGTGATGTGTTTGTTGATCTCACTATTAGGGTGAAGTTTGGTTTTTGTGTGTTCTCGCTTTAATAACTTTTAATAAAAAATACTTGAAGCAAAAACAATTCTAACTGGCTTAATTTAAACTCTTTAAAGCAGGTGGAGAACAATCCATAATTTTCTCCACGTTAATCTTCTCTTAGATCCTATGGGTAATACAGATCAAGTTATTGTAGGTCTTGGATTTTATTCAAACAAATACTTATTTTTTAGCTTTTATTTACTTTGGTTGACATAAAAATAGTTCAGTTGCCTTTCACAGCACCAAATGAAAAATGACTTTTGTGCTGACAAGGTTTCAACAGAGTAGTTGCTGATAAGCTGTTGTTGATGCAACATGTCCATGTTTTTACAGATGCCATCATCATCTTCTTCTTATCTCTGAAAGCTGACTTTTGCAGTCAAGTGATCAGAGTTGTTTATTTAACGATGTAATGCAAACTCACTTGATTATGATTTCAGTGAAATAGTTACTAGAATATTAGGTTCATAAAAAAGTAAAGCACTCTCCTTTGGTGCTTTTGTGAAGGAACGAACAATTTTATGTAATTTTTTTCATTATGTAAACAATTTAAACAGCTTAAAATGTAAACGTTTCTTGTAAAGTGCTGTATGTGTTTCACCACAGTATTTTTTTTTTTTTTTTTTTTTTTTTTTTTTTGCTTTTTCTCAAATTTGCAGATTTCACCAGGTTTGATCCTTTGTTTTTTTTTTTTTTTATCTTTAAGACAAATAAAATGAATAAATTCAGTCCAATGACTGACAATCTGCAGAGCAATTTCCAGAAAAAATCACTAGATGGTGCTTGCTGCCCTTCTTGATATTTTCCGTACTGTACGTGTTTCTGTGTCTGTGCATGTATGCCTTGGTACATGAGAGGACACAGTAAGGAACACTCAAGGAAAACTGGACGCAGATTTTATAAAAATCTTTCATTTAAATTCTGTGCTGAAGTGAAACTAGTTTACAATAGACAACACAGGCCCATGTGCACTCTCAAGCTGCAGTAAATTACTGGGCTTGATTATACTTGATTCTGCTTTGATTGTTTTCATTTGGAAGCAGTTTATCAGTACAGAGAAACTGAGACACCAATCAACCGTGTTGCTTTGATAGGACGCCAGCAACTGTTATGAACAGATGACCTGGTGTTTGAGCCCCGACTTCCATAGTTAAAGCATAATTCTTTTTTTATCAAAACAGCAGCGGATACTTAGGAACATGTGTTGATAAAATTCACAAGGGCTGAAAGAAAAGGAAATGTATGTCATCACTGAGGTATTTCCCAGTTGCACTACCAAGGGTGGGCTTGGGGGTGCATTGGCCCTTCCTAAAAATGTTGTGGCGCCCTGGCCAGACAGTCGTATACATTTTTTTAAACAATGGATTTAAGGAGAGGAAAAGGTTAAATTTTTATTAACCTTTTTATATTAATATGACTTGTTTTTCTGTCCTTAGCACAGAGCACCGCTTTTAGAATTTCAGATTTAGGTAAAATATTCAGAGAATTCAGGAGAGAAAATCATGAATGCTAAAAATTTTGGAGGCTAAAACAAGCATGCTCTAACATATATGATTATTGCTTTGCAATAGCTTGAAAACTGGCATTCACAGAATGAAAAATTTTAAGGAGGATCAACACTTGCTTTCCTCTTTTTGGTAAGTTTTATTTGACCTACAATTTTAAGTATCATCATAAACAAATAAAACTCTTAGCCCTACTCCCACACCCCAACACCTTCTTTGTCCCACAACTAGCTACCCTTTACAATATTTTCCGTTGGTGCCCCTGTCAGTTAATGATGTGAAAGGATTTTTATTACAAAATAAAAAGTAAAAAAATCTGAAGTATTTTTTACTTTATTTGGGTAATTTATTTGGGTACCCAAATAAATTACCCAAATAAATAGGGAAATAGAAATAATGTGATTCCTATATTCTTATACATGTTCAATGACAATAAGCAAATTAAACATTGCATTTGTACAGTAAGCAACCATTAAATTATAAGAAAGTATTTTTAACAACACATATGTAAAATATAAAAACATTTTAAATACAATGCCTAAAATCAACATCCTTCTATAAAACACTCAGCTGTAAATCTTCTAGCATGTTTCAGATGTGGCTTTTTATTTATTGCTTTTATGGAATTTGTTCTGTTTCTTTTCTCATTTTTAAAAATAAATATCACTGCTGTAGTCATATAAGTTAAAAGTAGATGCAGTGTTTGATATGTAAATCAAATTTAAAAAAAAAAAAATTACCTAAGCTTAAAATAAGACAGAAAAGTTATGTGTCCTTTTATTTAGGATTAGGATTAAAATTTGAAACATCCCTGTAAAATAGAAATGCCATACACCTTATATATATATATATATATATATATATATATATATATATATATATATATATATATATATATATATATATATATATATATATATATATATATATATATGTGTGTGTGTGTGTGTGTGTGTGTGTGTGTGTGTGTTTGCTACAAAAGCTCAAAATAAAATCTTTTATTTAAAAAACAAAAGACAAGCGTGTGTGTGTGTGTGTGTGTGTGTGTGTGTGTGTGTGTGTGTGTGTGTGTGTGTGTGTTTTAATTTAAGGGCACAAAAGCTATTTGTGTCTTCAGCAGTGTGAGTAAAATGTATAGAATACCTTTTTTTTCTATTGACTAATTAGTTTTGGCATTGTTATCTTTTTAAGATAAAAATCAAAACCTTTTTCCTCTCACCTAATTTCTTCCTTCACAGAAACATGCCCACTGAGATACTGTAGAGACCAAACAGCACATTTCTGCCTAAAGGCCATTGTCATGTTAGCGGTGTAGCTGCTGTCAATGTTAAAGAGGTTAACTGGAACCGCCAGAATGGATGTAACAGTGATTTAATCAACAGTTAGCCACGTTTTTATGCCTCCCCTTAATGCATTCAGCTAATCTTGGGGGTATCCCCATTGCTCTGTGAAGCGAGCTGTGTCATATCACGCTGCAGCAAAAAAATCCACACCCGGGGGGCACCGTCTCCTGCCCGTCGAAAAGTCACTGTAACACCCTCTGTCACACTGAATGTTAGCATTTCTCAGAAGTGATAGTTAGACCACAGCATAAAGGGCATGGATATGTCAGTTTGAATCTGAATATGAGCCATCAGACAGCCTCGTGTTTTTTCTTTCTCTCTTCCCCCTCTCCTCTGCGAGCTTTCCATAACTGTGTCGAAGCAGAAAAAAGTGGGAAAAAATCAGCCATAGGCTGCATGAGGTCGGCAGAGGAATAAAGCATTTACGTATACTTTCCAAGCTGGTATGTTTCATTCCCAGAAGTCTGTCTTTTCACCTAACTGCCTAACCCCTTCTTCTATTTATTGGTTACGCCTGGGTTGTTTAGAGGCAATTAAGGAGCTAATTGTGGGGATTTCTGAGGACTGGGTATTATAGTAAAAAGTAAAGAGCTAATGGCTAATTGCCCAAGCAGCTGCTAGTGTTTATGAAGGAGGAGTGAACATGCCAAGGGATCTACCAGGCGTAGACAGCAATGAGAGCGAATGTGTGTGTGTGGATGTACATTGTGAGGTAGTGTAGGCTCATCATTGTTGTGGATCCAAGGGACGATTCACTCTGGGCAGCTGCCAGTTGTGCGAGGAAAACAAGGGGATAAAAGCTAAACTCACAAAAGTGTCGGCATAAATAATAATCACCTCTGATGGCCTCTGATGACACATCTCCAATGTTTGTATGTAAAGGGTGCATCCCAATGTTTATAGCAACCCCCCCCTCCTGTCAGACCCCCTCTGGGCTAGCTGTGCCTCGCGGATGACAGTTAGCATGTGGCAGAGCTCTCTGAAGTGGAAGGCTTCCAGGATCCTGGGTTACCGTGCCAGCTTCACCAAGCTGGGATTTCGCCCATTTCACAATATCTGCCAAGGCCTGAGACTGTGAGCGAAAGCATTTGAAACAATGTGTATTTCTGCATTGTCAGATCTGTTGGCTTTGGCTGCGTTTGGACGTAGTCCGAGGAGGTTTGGTGTCTTCCTGAAAAGAATCCAAGAAAGCGCTCTGGTCACATGAGACATAAAAAAGAAGCGCTAAAGGGCATCTAACTGTGCTCTGCTTAAGCAGTAGAGGGCTGAGATTACAACAAGGAAGGAACAAAGTGATCACAGAGTTAGGAGGACACCCATTTTATCCAATGCACCTACCTTTTAACCATAGATTTAGGGATGTCACAAATGCTTTTGTGATGTAAGAGGAGGGTGAAGTGGTGGGTCCTTGAAATGGGAGATTTTTCAGGGAAAACATAAAATGAAGGTTTAGCTTCACAAACAAAGAATTACAAATAGCAATTTATATCCCCATTTCATATCCTTGTGTAACTATTTTTTGCAACCTACTTCCATTCCATACCTGTACGCAAAGCTATTGTAGCCATAGCTAACCACTGCATTTCAGTTTATTTCTCTTGGTAACTAAGTATTTTGATGAATTAGAGAGTTAAATACTCAAAACAAGTCAAGTTTATTTGTATTGCACATTTCAGCAGCAGGGCAGTTCAAAGTGCTTCACATCATAAAAACATCAATCAAGTATAAACCAAAATCATCAAGCAAATATACAGGAAATCATCAAAATCATCGAGCAAATATCAATGCATCAAAATCATGAGGATCATCAGGCAAATATCATCAACCAAATATAATATATAATATATATGATCAATGTAACACTTACTACTAATCAAAGGCAGCTCTAAACAGGTGGGTTTTTAGCCTTGATTTAAAGGAACTCAGTGTTTCAGCTGTTTTGCAGTTTTCTGGAAGTTTGTTCCAGATTAGTGGAGCATAGAAACTGAAAGCTGCTTCTGGAGCTGGACAGCTGCAGCTGTCTGATTGTAACCATATAACCATATAAATAACCATATAAATCCCCAAATTATTTATTTAATTGTATTTTATTTTACAAACAAAATTGTACTGCAACCTATTTCCACAGATAGCGGTTCTGATCCCCATTTGGAGCAGATGATTAGAATTTCATTTGAACCACATAACATATCCTTCGAATGTGCTATGGGCAGATTATATAAACTCTACCAAAGTGGGTATGACATGACTCCCGAGACTGTATGAACTGATATGTGGTCTGTAAGAAATGTCCCACTATAAGATGGCTCCTTTTGATAGCAGTAAAAGTTGGGTATGAAAGCAGCAAAACTGCAAAAGTAAAATAAAGCAAAGCAAGCAAAGAACCAAAATGGACATCATCCAGATATTTTCAGTTAATATTTTATGATTAAATGGTGAAATGTGCTGTAAAAAGCATGAATGACTGATTGTGTATTTGTTTGTGTATATATGTATGTGTGAGTGTGTACCATTTCAAAAACTCTTTACACACACACACACACACACACACACACACACACACACACACACACATATATATATATATATATATATATATATATATATATATATATATATATATATATGTTTTATGTATATATGTATATATGTTTTCTTATGTCACTTATGACTTCGGGTTAAAAATGTAGCTGATTTGAATATACCATCAATGAAGTTGTTTTAAAGCTAGCAAACCCAAAAGTGGGTTGTTGCTGCAAAATTCTGCTACTTGCATATACTAAAAATGCTTGGCCATAAAACAAAATAGCTAAGCATTTTTTTTGTCTGTGAGATTTTGTTAAGTGGGTTTCATTGCACCTACAATACAAAACTTTCCTGGTCTCCTGAATTAGCATGGGTCCAGATAAGATGGTCCTTGAGGGTGAAGTTGCCCTGTTTTTCTTAAAGGGGCCAAGACCAAAGTCAACTGCAATCTCAAAAAACCCCAAAATGGTAATAAAAATGCTTTTTTATGAGCTTTTAAAAAGTCAGCAGCAGTTATTTAGATAGAAGTTGATTATTTACTCAGGAAATGGAGTCAGCAGATGGTACCAAATCAATGATCTTCCTGTGAGGACAAAACATGTAAAGCCTTACAGCCAGAGTAATTACACACAAACTATACAAATCAATAAAAACATATTCACTTGAACTACGTTTTACCTTGCATCACTTTTATATCGGACAAAATCTCTGACTGGAAACACTTTAAATGTTCTCCTCTCAGTACGTTTCACATGGAAAGATCATTGATGACACATCACCTCCTACGTACATTTCTAATGTAAATATCATCAACTTCTGTGTAAGTAACCACCCATTGTAAACATGATGATTTAAATGTTCAATAGAGCAGTATTTGGATAAACCGCTATGACGTTTTAGAGATTAGAGTCTTGGACCATCTCAGACTAGCCACGAGTTTTAGCTTCCAGAACCAACCAGCCGGGATTTATACTTCATGAAGACTCCAAGAGAGTTATCTGCTGCAAGTATTGACTGCTTATAACTTTTTAAAGGAGCTTCACTTGAAAAATTTCGTTTGATAGACACTCACAGTATGGATGGCATGGATTGTCTTTGTAACAAAGATTAAAAGAAAGGAATCTAGAAGTCAAGCAACACTTATATATATATATATATATATATATATATATATATATATATATATATATATATATATATATATATATATATATATATATATATATATATATATATATTTTTTTTTTTAAATTCCCCTTTTTTTAAAAGCTAACCTCCAAAACTTAATATCTGTAATGAAATAACATAATTTTAGTAGATCCAATTAACCTTGGTCTCGACCCCCTCAGGGCTTCACTTAACATAGATTCAACTTAAAGTTGACTCCAGCGCCGCTCTAGGTGTTAAATTTGAGTTTCAAGACCTCTTTGTTATCATCAGTATATTGGCCATTTATGGGAAATATAGTGTGTTACGGTAAACTGATCCATATGTGGCGGGTCATGTAACTTAAAAAAGGGGACCTCAAAGAGTGAGCCATTTTTCAGACCTGTAGCAAGTCTGGAGGGGCACAAAGGCAAGAGGGTAGAGAGGCAGCGTTTCTGACCCACTCTGACTGCTCATTTATTCTGTTTATAATAGCAAAGCCGATGATAAATGTCCCGCAGAGTGCACATGTGCTAAAATATTCATCAATTGGAGTTGCCCTAATTTGCAGAGGAGGAAAGCTGATAAATTCAAATGTGAGCGGCAGTCACGTTATATTTATATGAATATGCAAGACCATGGGTAGGACATTAAGATTAATCTGGCACATGTAGCGCTTTTACCCTGCTCCAATGTAACGTCTCCTGTTAAGACGGAGGAGAGAAGTGTGTGACGAAGGTGCGAATGTGGGAAACAAAGAGTGCTGAGCTCAGGAGAAGAGCTGTGATGGGAACTGAACCACAAATTCTTTAATGATGTTTCTAAAATTTCTGCATTAATGTAAAAAAAAAAAAAAAAAAAAAAAAAAAAAAAAAAAAAAAATCTGAACCTCAACAATCCTTCACTGATTAAAGGAAAGCCAGGAGGCTGCTGCTGCTTCCACTTTATTCTGATGTTCCAACGTATATAATAACATAAAAACTGGCCTCTGATGTTTTGGTTTTGGAAAAATGTAATTTGTCACCATCACGAAAATCAAACCCCAAACCACATGGAATGAGGAACTACTTGATTTGCCTGTTTTTCTTTAAATCAGCAGAGAATGCCTCTGCATTTGCAGCTTGCACAGTTTTCTGATTTTACTTTATTTTTTTCCCATTTTGCCCTCTGGCCTCGTCTCATGCTTTTCTTTTTTGTTTCTATGTCTTTTTCTCTCTCCCATGTGGACTTTTGTGCTCCTTCCAGTTGTCTCTCTTTGTGCTTTTCCCACCTTCTCTGCTCAGGTGTGCAGTGCCCTGGATGCAGTGGAGGAGGGAAAGACGTTGAGGGTTTCTCTGTGTGTGTGCCCCACAGAGCCTCTCTCTCTTGGGGTAGGTATGACAGGAAGTCAGCCAGATGGCACAGAGCAGGTCTGCAGCAGGTGACCTTCCTCTCTGGAGGGGCAGGATGCACACTGAAGTGCAAGGAGAAGAAGAGGGAGGGAGAAGGGAGCTCAACATTAGAAAAAAGGAAAAAAATGAAAGATTTGAGCAGCTGTAAATTCCTCTTAGATTGCCTTTTCTTAGAATAAAACAATTAAACATATTTTTCCAGCTTATTAACCACAATCTAAAATTACATTTGTCTCTGCTTTACAACTCCAAAAATATCATAAAATGCTGAAAAATCAGCCAGTCTTCATTCTAGAACACAGAATACTGCCCTTACTGGTCCTTAGTTTTCATGCAATAGACAAAAAATGTGACTGTAAGAAAAAAAAAAAAATCATGAATTTATTTTTGTAACAAAAAGACTAAGCTGCTTTTGTCAATATGTGATGCTACGGACCAGAACTTCTCAAACTAGTGCAAGTTGCAAAGGTGGTGCTTGGCTTATCTTTTTTGGTAATAAGAGGAAATTCTAGTGTCAACCATTTACAAAGTAAATACTCAGCTAATTAATTATGATGAAAATCTAATAGCTCTTAACAGATATGTTGGTAAAGCAAAAACAGATCTTTGATGAATAACAAATAATTTGAAGAACTCCCAAGTTAAAACTGAAGCAGACGGCAATGAACAAACAAGTGCTGGTGGCTTTTTGTTTGCCCCTGAAGCAAGAAAGTGGATTTGGCATTCTCAGCTAAGTCAGTTGAAAGTTAGAAAACCAGTGGGATATGATAACTGACTTCAGTAACTAGCTAACCACCATTAGCATCAGAAGCTAATAACCTCTTATTTTTTGCACTTAACTTATTTAACCAGTAAAGGATGATGTTTTTTTAGTAAGGTTTGCATGCTACTGTGTGTGTTATATATCTATTTAATGAGATCCAGACCATCAGAAATGCAAATAGTTTTCTACTACAGATATTGCTATTTCAGCATGTGGCGGCTATGTTGGATTTTAAGATCAAGGTGTGTGAAAAACCTTTGAGTCTCCCACTTGGAAAACAGGCTTCTGGGGACATTACTTTGTGTTTTCTTCAACTTCTACCTAAACCTGGAATGCTCAGTTAAACTACACCCTCCATTCAAACATGCACTGTGAATGAATAAGAGCATTTAGTCACTTGAAAAAACAATAACAAAGCTATGACCAAATGAAAAAGTCAGTGTTTTTGTATTATTGTTTTAAATGTCTGTCAGTGCTAATTGTAATCTTAAGTGTTTACTCAGATGGTACCTGTTAAAAAGAGTATAGTTTTCACTTTGCATGGCAATAATAAACAGCTGCTCCCCTGAAATAAAAATGTATGCACTTAGGGCAATGTGAAGTATATTTTTATAGTTTAAAAATTTAGATCTTTGTCCATGCCTGTTTTTATAAGCAGAAATTAGTTAAGTCTCACAGCAGTAACCGTATTAGCATACTGATAACTACTCAAATATGTAAGATGATTTTCATTTTAGCTTTTTCAGAGAACCCACCTTAAGTGAGCAAAAAAAAAAATTAAATCAAATCACCTTTTGATATGTTTCATTTTGAGATTTAATGCTTTGGTGCTTTAATAAAATCTGACATGAACAAGATGTCCTCTGCCTTCACGTTTGTCATATCATTATTTGTTGTCCATCTTGTCCCAGGTTGACCTTTTACTTTATTTTTGCTTAATTTTACCATCAAAAATACTTGATCAAGTTTAGGGACCTAAATATATTGTTAGGTATAGGAAATGATGGCGAGTCTGTTGAAAATAAAATATTAAGGTTTTTGATTGCACAATTTAGTCCAAAATATGACCAAAATACATACAAAGTGGCTTAAAGGCACAAAGTCAATGTTTTGGGAGTGGGCATCACAAAGCATTGCGCCCAGTCCCATTGAAAATGTGAAACCAGAGCTAAAAGGTTCTGTGTGAGCAAGATGGCTGACAAACCTACTCAATTACATTAGTTCTGTCAGGAGGAATGGGCCAATATTCCAGCAAACTGTTGTGAGAAGCTTGTAGAAGTACCCAAAACGTGTCCGCGAAGTCAAATGGTTTATAGACAGGTCTATCAAACACAAAGAAAATGATGTATGTAAAGTTTTGAATTCTAAAAAAATAATTAAAAAACAAACTAAACTTTATCTCTGTCATTATTTTAGCATTTCACTAATAGAAATAATTTTAGTAATCCTAACTGACCAAAAACAAGAGAAGTTCAGTCAGAAAATGTCAATGTATCTTTTTAGACAGTGTAGGCATCTGGTTTCCAGTGTATATTTATGTAACCAGCTTTAAAAGCTTTCCATTAGGGTCTAATCCACCGAAGATCAAAGTGTTGTAAATACTGGCTTACAAAAAACATGTAACTGGACTTAGCTCATAATTGAGCCATGTGGTTTGAAGTAGGTTTAAATAATATTGCAGCAATTTAGAAGCAATAAATACCGTACAAGGCTGACATACAAATTTAAAAAATAATGTATTTGATCAAGAGAAATTACAGAAAAAGAAGCTATATATGTTCTACAAAACCCCTTTAAAAATGTAATTTTAGACTATTAGGCTTCACAACAAAAACAAACAAGACAAATCAAACATAATCATAACTTAAACATCAAAAGCTAACTTGTATTGACTGCCTGGTTCTTTAAATGCAATCCTGTCCAGAATTGGTACAGTAACACCGCCACTGCGGTGACCTGAAAAAGACAACTTAATTTCTCCCAGCATGAAGTCCTAACAGGTTTACAGCTCAATTTTGGCGATGAAATAATTTGACAAATTTCTCTACTTATTGTTATTAACATTCCCATGCATTGACTGATTTGCTCATCATATTGCACAAAGTTCCATTTCATGCACAACTCCCAGTCTGCCCCAAACCGGCTTCGCTCTCCTCCCTCTGCCCCATCCCTTCGCCTCCTTTGCCTGGGGTTGCCTTTGATCTAAATTTGGCTTCAGCAAAAGATGTACACAGTCATTTTCATATGGAGGCTTTGAACATACTGATGGAGGGCCCATTGCTACTCCGCTGACTTTTATCCTCCAAGCGTTCTTCCCTTGGAACCCTGAGAGCATATGGCGAACACCCCTCACTGGAGTTTCTTACAACAGAAGGGGCCGCCCACTCCTAACATCTCCTATTCCCCAAGTCCCTCTATCCTGCTGCGTTCAGAAATGCAGAAAATTAGTAACACAAGTAGAGCTATGTGCTTACAAGTTGGTTCATTTTATTAGATTCAAGAGGCTATTAAAATCCAAGACGAGCCAAACATGAAATATAGTCTAAATAAAAAGAAAAATGGTGCAGGAGTATGTTGAAAATCGTTTAGGATTTGTTTCTAAGTAGGGTTTGTTAAAAGGTTATAAGCAATTTATGTTACCTGCAGCAGATGACGCTTCTGCCATCTTTATTTGGTATAAATCTAGATTAGCTGATCCCAGAGGCAGAAACTAACACCTAGTTCAAGAAAGTTCAAGACCAAACAAAACTTCTACCATCTTGCTTCTAATTTTAAATACACCTCTTGTGTCAACATTAGTCTCTGAATCTTTAGACTGCTATCATGTTTGAATTAGGTGCTTGTTTACACAGAAGCTGATGATTATTAACACAGGAAATGAAGGTGGAATGCAGATGCCACCAGAGATTTTCCTGTGTAAAACACTTGCTGAGAATGGAGGATGTAAAATGTTTCCAGGCAGATAAACTACCAAACAGAATACTAACGCTTTGTAAAACTGTTAAACTTGCTTTCACTGAAATTGCTATAAAGTTTTTGTTTTTAACAGCACTTTATTTTTGTATAAGACATTTACTCAGATTGCCAATGCACCTTGTATTTAATTCTCATGTTTCCCACAGGAGGATAATTGTTGGTGCACTGCCTAAAACCTCAATTTCCTCTGTAAATAATCCTCAGCTTCTGTATAAATAACTTACAAGCTTGACAATACTTAAATAGGTCCAAAAACAGCATTTGTATTAATGACTAACGTGTTTTTAAATTGGAGCTGTTTTAAGACAATAGAAGACTGTTTTGGTCTTGGTCCCTCATAGATTAGCTGTTAGTTTAAGTCTCAGTGACCAGGTAATCTAGGTTTTTGCTAAATAATAATGTCAAAACAATTATCTACTGGAGGTAAGATATAACCTGACTGGAGGTGAGGGCAACTTGCGATTTTAGAGTAAGGTACATCTGCACTCTACTACTGGGATATTGCTTCAAGAGATTTTTTTCCTTGAATGCCATATACAAACAGAGACTTTAAAGGGATAACTCGATTTTTTATTTTTTATTTTTTTGTGGTGAAGTTCAGTTAAAGTTGATCAGTAGTTAATATCTCACCTGCAGAAGATAGCTCTCGGCGTTTTCATTTAGCTTGATACAGATTAGCTAGTCCAAGATGCTAAAGCTAACAAGTTTGCAAAGTGCCAAAAGCAAAACAAACAAAAGGTTCATAAAATAGCTTTGGCATAAATCAAGTTTTTGAGGTTGCAGTTGTTTAAAGACAGTAGAAAACTGCTTTGATCTTGGCCCCTCTCAGACTAACCTGAGCCTAGCTTGAGCCTCTGGGACCAACTAATCTGGACGTACACTAAATGAAAATGCCAAGGGTGTTATCTACTGCAAGTAAAGTCTTAACTGCTTTTAACTTTTTAATAGAACCTTATTTCAAAAATCTTGAGCTATCCCTTTAATCTTCATCTTCACCTTCTTCTCATTTTATGTTATTATTAATAAGTATTATTCAGTGTTTCAACATTAACTGTCATTAATATAAAAATGGCTGGCTGGATTTTCTGATTCTGTTTTTCATTTCTGGAACATCAAGATCAGCTTTCCTCTCTCTAGTCTTTCATCGCGCTCTAGGTAAAAGCCTTCCATTGTTTGCCAGCACAGAGCTACAGTGTTTTGGTTACCTCTTCAAAAGCTTAGTAGCCATCATCTGCTGCCAAATATCTGCAAAGAGACGTCGACCGAGGCAGATCCACTGTATCACTCTCCTGTTTCGCACAAAGAGCTCAGAATGGATGAATACCTTTTGAAAAATGACGTTCCACTGTTGCTCATGGGGGTGTTCAGTCTGAGCCCTCCTTTTCTCCTGTAAAGGTTTGTCTAACAGGACAAAGATTTAACTGTCTCCACTTGCATCAAAGCGGTTAATTAAATTCAAGACTTAATTGAGAGAAAATCCCATCATTTAGGTTCAGTTAATTCCAGAAAAGAGTCATTGATTTGGAGATAAACACAATGATTTAATTTTACATGTCTCATTGGGATTCATGTTAAGACTTTAATACATGCTATTGGCACTTCATAGTATTTTTGGCTGAAATAAACAGATATGCAGAGTTTAAAGTGTGTTTACATACCCTAAGATTACTATAACTTTAAATAATTATGGATAGCTCAGATAATGATGATGTTATAGGTTTGTAAGCTTCTAAAAATTATCTGATTATGCAACATTTAGGGTAAAATGGAGGCCCCCCTTTCTATGTATTTTTGGCAACACACCCAAGCACACTGCTTCCATGTATGATATCAGCAAAATTCTAAAGAAATTGGCCTAGATATTAGGAACTGTGGACCTCCACAAAAGTATTTCATTCTTGAGTATAATTTCCTGATACCTGAACATGCCATGTTCATCTACTTAAACATTTATATGCAAGTATAAACATTATGACTATGGGAATGTGCAGCCATCATACATATAAGAGATATTTGATGTAGGTGTTTTGATGCAGGAGGGATTGTTGTATTTCACAAAATTGATGGCATCATGAGGAAAGAGCCTGTAAGCCCTCCAAATAAACTGACACTAATCATACTACCAAAATACATACAAAGTTGCTAAAGGAAAGAAAGTCAATATTTTGGGAGTGGGCATCACAAAGCATTGCGCCCAGTCCCATTGAAAATGTGAAACCAGAGCTAAAAGGTTCTGTGCGAGCAAGATGGCTGACAAACCTACTCAATTACATTAGTTCTGTCAGGAGGAATGGGCCAATATTCCAGCAAACTGTTGTGAGAAGCTTATAGAAGCACCCAAAACGTGTCAGTAAAGTCAAATGGTTTATAGACAGTCCCATCAGAGACAAAGAAAATGCATAAAAACTTCTGAATTTAACCTAAAAATTTATCTCTGTCATTATTTTGGCATTTCACTAATAGAAATAATTTTAGTAATCCTAACTGACCAAAAACAGGAAAAGTTTAGTCTGATTTATAATCAGACAGTGAGAAAAATGTCAAAGTATCTTTTTAGACAATGTATGTCAGCATCTGGTGTCCACTGTATATTTGTGTGACTAGTTTTAAAAGCATTGCATTAGGGTCTAGTACACAGAAGATGAAAGTGTGTGTTGTAAATATTGGTTTACAAGGAAATTGTAACTAGACTTAGCTCATAACTGAGCCATATGGTTTGTAGTAGGTTTAAATAATATTGTAGAACTTTAGAAACTGTATATACCGTACAAGGCTGACATATAAGAATTTGATCATTTGTTTGATCAAGAGAAATTACATAAAAACAAACAAAATATTTACTACAAACCCCTTAAAAACGTAATTTTAGACCATCAAGTTTCACAACGAAAACAAACAATAACAATCAAACATAACAACAACTCAAACATCAAAAGCTGACTTGTGTTGACTGCCTGGTTCCTTAAATGCAATCCTGTCCAGAATTGATACAGTAACAAAAACACAATGATTTTATTTTATTTTTCATTGGGATTCATGTTTAGACTTTAATAAATGCTACTGACACTTAATAGTATTCTAGGCTGGAATAAACAAATATGCAGATCTTAAAGAGCGAATTAGCAATGAGCTCTCACAATTAAAATCTTATTACCTTATTAAAGCCACCTTGACAGTCATTTTATTTATTTGGTTTCTAGGGATAAAGATTTGAATCTCTCCATTGTTAATTCCTTTTCTTCCGAGTGCCATTAAACGTGGAAGAAAGAGAGCTAAAATACATGTGTTCTCCGGAAGGGATACAGTACTTATCTCATTACCATTTTTTAAATGTTTACAGCCATTGTCTTCCTTTCCAGTACAAACACAACGCCATACTTGTACAACCGCTGCCGGGGTTGTTTTCATGCTTTTATCTTAAATACATTCCTTCCAGATTGTTCAGCCCCAGAAACTGGTAATTACCATATATTATCACCTTCACAAGCTCCACCACAAGGGTTGCCATGTTTGAGGTAATTATATCACTCCCAAGTTGTCTGTGTAATCACTCGTCGTAAGAGGCAGCCCTGAAGTTGTGAGGGCTTTGACACAAACATGGAAATGTTTAAAGTCTTTCCTCGGGGACTCACAGGGGATAGCCTTTTTCTCTCTGATTTTGTGCAAGCTGGTGAACCGTTGGACATAATAGCACTGATTAAGGTTTTTAGAGTGACCCAGGGGGATTTTTAAAGGATTCATTGAAGAAAATAAGACATAAATGCTTTAAACTGACCACAACAAGAAGGTTAATGTGAAAAATATGCTGGCGTTTATGCACTTTTGCAGCATTGCTGTGTTTTAGTGGCCTTAGTGTTTTGCTCAAGACCACTACAACCTACACCTGGTAAGGAGGGGCACACTCAAATTACCTTATGTTTGGTTGTTTGTTCACTTGATCTTCTCAGCTATCTCAGTCCTTAATTGTTAAACTGTCTCACTTTTTGTTATCATGCTCCATGTGTTGCTGAGTATAAAAATGCTTTGGTCCTAACATAAAGAAATTAAGCACATTCTGTAGAACATCAAATCCTGTCACATATATATGGTATACATGCTAGTTTTCATGCACTCCTGTTTTGTAAATTGTCTGTGTATTGGGATGAAGGGTGTAGAAGTTAGGATTCTTTGTAATGACTGAGTAATTAACTTTTTGTTGTGATGTCAGATCTTGTTTTTTTTTTTTTTTTTTTTTCCTTTCAAGTGATCACCAGGCTAACTTGAGGTAAAGGTTCATTGCTCTACACACAGTCTACTACTGGTCAAATAATTATTTGCTGAAATAGTCAAAAAATAAATTCAATTCTCCAAGCATTTCAGCATGCTGAGGTGAGTAAATCTTCCTTGGTGTAGACAGAGCATACGCATAGTTTGGCATGGGATTAAGTAACGTTGTGTAATACTTATGTAAATATGTAGCAGTGGCACATATGTGTGGTATATATTGTGTCTCTAAGTTGTGACACATTCAGATTGTTTTCATCATCTGTCACAGTCTGGTTTTGCTGAACATAAATGACATGTTAGACTTACAAAAAAGGTGTGCTGGACAATTATGTACTTAAAGTGACGTATTTCCATCAGCTTTAGAATCGCAATGCAGATATGCAACAGTGTAACAGTGGTATTACTCTGCACAGTTTTACTTTAAGCTAAGAAGTAAAAACATGTCTTTAAATGCAAATGTATTTAACATTTTCAGCTCAGTAGATATACAACAGCTTAAACATTACTTTAATGCTGTAGCTTTGACATAGAACCTATATTTAGCTTACTGACTTATGTTGTCATTGTAAAATTTTTAAAAACTAAATTACTGATTATAAAAGACTGAAAACCATCAAACTTTAAGAGCATGTTTGGCCAATATATGTTTAAGTGAAAAGACTTTGACAACAAGTCCACAACATAAAATGTAAAATTGATCACGTATAGAATAATAATGCAGAATGCAATTAAAAAGGAAACAAAGAGAAAACTTACTGTCACTAGTTAAGCTGTCAGCATATTTAGCAGTTCAGGGTTGTGATTTCTGTATCTGGCAGCAAATTTCATCCTGAATGCCTTGAGCTGCACTAATAAAACATGAACAAATATATTTTATGCTTTTTAAAATTTATGTGATCCCTGCAATTTTAATGAAAACCTGCTGTGTTACATCTTCTATATGTGAATTTAAATCATTCTGGGTTTTTTTCTAATGTTTTCTGATAAGAAGTTGCGAGCACTGAGTATCTTACCTCCAGGTGGAAGCATTAGGAATGTACCCACTTTGGATTGAAGAAAAAAGAATCTGACTGCATAGACAAGCCAGACTGGTTCTGGTTTCAGTAGAACTCGAACTAAGCCAGATTATTTTTATGTTAAAATAAGACCATTCCAAAAACTGCATGGCATGTACGTACACACTATAATATGAAGCCTTACTCCACCATCACTTTTGCATTAGATGCTTATTTACATTGAAATCTGTGGTTATTTATGATAAAGACTGGATTGGTCTGCAGTAACCATTCATGTGAAGCATGATTTGTAAAATGGAACATGTTAAGCATTACCTACAGAGTTACAGTCTTACAGAATGTAAAGCAATGTGAAAATCAAACAAAAAATGTTTCTGTTAAAGCTGTAGTAGGTAACTTTTGTAAAAAATATGTTTTTTTCATATTTGTTAAAACTGTCACTATGTCCTGACAGTGTAATGTGGGATGGATAATCTGTAAAAAAAAATGAGCTCCTCTGTCTCCTCCCTGTGGTCCTACTGTCATCTGCAGAAATAGTTGGGGCCATAAAAACGCAGGCTAGTAAGCATGGCCACCAATAATGGCAGATAAACAGCTTCCCTATAACATTAGATTATTTCTACATCATTAGCACAGCTGCAGCTGATTGGCAATCTTGAATTTGAACGCACTGTGCGGGGAAGGGTGTGAACAGCGTGTACACAAGCATGATGGACAGCAGTAAGACACTCCTCCTGGCTCTGATTGGTTGTTTCTGACCGGGAGCAGTGTATTTCTACAGATGGCTGTAGGATCACAAGAAAGCAAAGGAGCTTGATTTTTTTTTAACATATTATCTGTCTCATATTATACTGTCAGGACAGAGTGACAGTTTTAACAAATATATAAAAACATATTTTTCCTAAGTTTACTTACTGCAGCTTTAAGACACTATAAAAGTTTAGATTTTTACCATATGTTGCACAATATTGTTTTTGTAGCAGATAGTTTCTCTTCTCAGTTGATCTAAACATATTCTACTGTGCAGTGAGTTTCAGTAAGAACATCACAGGAAAAAGTATAAAATTTCTCAATATAAAATGTTATAGACTTCACAGTAAGTTACTAAATCAACCAAAAAGCATTTATTTTATCCTACAGTGAGGACATTTAAAGAATAATCCAATCTTATTGCTACAATCAGTACAAATATGAATTAAACCAATTGAAAAGGATGTTTTTACACTTGCAGTTGTTCTTTCAACAAGTTTCTCTACATCTGTGCCAAGCCGCTTTTTATCTGAATATAAAACAGCACAATTTGTACAAATACATTTTATTTTATGCACTTGTATATTGTAGAATGTTACTTTTCTACTTATAGATAGCTATATAGTTTGTCTTCACTTTGCATTGTGGTTACAACTGGATGTAGATTTTACTTTATATTTGATATTACTGTTTTTATTGTGTTTATCTGTATCTGTTTACTTGCTTGCTGCTGATACACTGGAAATTCTGTTCTATTCTAAGTGCAAAAAATGCAAAAATCTCTCTTTAAAACTTATGTAATAAAACTTATGTTTAAAATAATTTCTTCACATTTTAATGCCATAGTTTACATCTGATATTTATAAAAATAATCTTTAAAGCAGCAGTACTCCCATTTATCTATATGCCTTCTATAATTTTAAGTTAACCTCACCCCCACCTCGGGTCAGTTAAAGAATAAACAGCACACCCGCCTCACAAATTTTTGCAAACCACAGACACCATTATCATTCCGATGGTTTTTTTCAGCTGACTGGGATATTGTGCTGCATTTCTGTGTTTGGTGTTGTCTGTTTCCTTCATGCCAGCTGTTGGGTTATTTATATCTGTGGATGCTGATCTAAATGAGCTAGTAATTAGGCAGCAATGCTTTTGAGGAGCCATCCGTTCCTTTCCATCCATCCCTCCCTTCTTCTCTCCATCCCACTCTTTTACTGTTTTACTCTCCCTCTCTCGCTGTCTGGTGTCCCTGAGCGCACCAGGAGACAAGTGGGAGATAAAGGGGAGGCTTGACTTCACTGAATAATTGAAGGGGTTTTTACAAGTGAAACAGCTCACTATCTGAGCCCATGAAGACAACACATGGGGTGTTATCAGAGCTGAGCAGAGACGCTCTCCTGCACATCCACACAAACTCACAGTGGGTGTCAGTAGGTCACAGTAAGAACTTTAAAAAGCCTGGCGTTTTTTAACTGGGTAGAACTGAGCAGCAGCTCTCTGTCAGCATATCACTAATAAAACATGATCAAACCTTACCCCTAAACATCTGCTTTGAGAAAAAATGAATTCAACTAATGTTTTGGCATCAACATCACAGAGTTTCATTTGATTTATTTATACCCCCTTTCACCTATTTATTATGAAAGTGGGCAGATAACATAACCTTCCTCCTTCCACCTTTCCCCTTGTGTGCGACCCTTTCCCTAATGCTAATTTCCAACTTTCAAAGCCTATAAACTTTATCTAATTATGAACAATTCTATTGACTCCCTCAGCCAGGATGTTTGGCAAGTTGCAGTGTTAATTTATGAAAAACAAATCTGAAATATGCAGATGTCTTTTGTTTGAAGCAGCTGTTTGGTCCTGTTGCCAGGTTTCAATCAGGCGATCTCTGGGGACAAGAAGCATGTGCGATCTATGGAAAGGCCCCCTCTTAGATGTCTGAGAGGGTCGGAGGGATGAGCCCTGAGCACAGGGGTTGATTTGCAACCAAACCAAAAATTACTGTACACAGTGTGCATGTCCCCAAACACATCCTCTTTGTTGTTGTTTATTCAAATGACGTGCTTTTGCTTGGTTAGTCATTATAACAATAATAAGGAATATTAGGCCATATTAAAAGCAATAATAATATATTTTATTTGAATAGCACTTTTCTAAAAACTCAAAGACACTTTACAGGAATCAAGCAAAATTACAAACAGAATAGTTAAGTACATCTAAAAAACTTATGAATGTAAATCTATCTCTGTGTGATTAAAACATGTATAAATAAAAAAAAAAAAAATAAGCAAATAAATAAAAACAACAGCAACAACATTATTATTATTACTGAAAACTTGGAAATCTCCAGAATCTCAATTTTCTATAATTACATGAAAACAAATGTGTAGTTAAAATATACTAGTACTACAAATATTAAGATTAATATTCTTTACAATTACATGATGGTAGCTTTTATGATGATTCATTGGGAATCTTTCATGTTTCATGAAAACAATGCATTTTCTTCCTAGTTTTAGGTATTAGTAGTTCTGTACAAATTTTAATTATGAAAAACATTTCTCTTTCACCATTTTTGAAGCAAAATCACTTTTGTTGTGCTGATTCTCACAGAGCACTCCTCTCAAATCAATCCCATTTCTGTTTTTTTCCCCTACAAGTTAAAGAAAAAAATAGTCAAAGGTTTGGATGAAAGCTGTGCCTTGCAGTATTCATACTATTTGAATTTGAAGAAATGAAGGTTGGGATGAAATGCTAGATGAAATTCTGCAAGTCATATAATCTCAAGTCAAAAATGTGCCTGAAGATCAACTGCCATCACAGAAATGTCATCACAGAAATATAGAAGGGGCCATTTGAACCATCGGGATCCCAAAGCACATCTGACAACTGCTGTCAGCTGTATTCATTGCTAATTTATAGCACTCATTAACTGATGCGAAACACACAAAAAAAATCTGAGCAATTATCATTTATCTTGATATATTATTTACTAGGGATCATTTTCCTGCTTGGTTGGGGACTTGGGAGGGGAGGAGGAATGAGAGGAAGGTGGGAGAGTAAGGGGAGGGAGGACCGCAGGGGTTTGGAGACAGCTGGCACGAGAGTCACACAGAGATCCAGGAGACAAGATAAGACAATGTGATGAAGGTGTTTAAATGTGATGAGGAGGATTTTAATGGAATTTATTCAAGATTTTTGCTATAAATATTCAGTCTAACTCTGATGTGTAAATGAAGCTGTAACAATAAAGGACAACAGTAGATGTGCTTTTTGTTTACCCTGTTTCTACAAATTTCTTTCTTGGGAAAGAAATTGAACACCACACGAATTTTCATTGGCAGCTTCTATGTGTGACTACATGTAACTAAAATGAAATTAAGTTAGATGGCAAATTACATTATTTTAAACTGTACATATTGCGTAACAGCTGGAAGTAGGCACACCAGCTTCCTATGATCCTGCAAGAGATATAGGAAAGTTTAGAAAAAACTTGCATAAAAGGACATTGTAGCTCATACTCCATGTGTAATGATTAAATTAACATTTAATCAACATATGGAGATGATAAAATGCAAAATATTTTCTGAGAAGAAATAAAGCGAAAACATTTGTGATTGATCCATTTTGGAAGGATTTGAATCATTATCTTTTCATTTTAGTTGAACTGTCCCAAATCAGCACTTTCTCTGTTCAATTTATCACAAGCACAGAGGATTCCTGTCTATAAGGTGGATATTTCTGTGGAATATAAGTCCAAATTATTTGTGGAAAACTCACCTATTTGTGGATTTTTTTTATTTTTATTATTATTATTTTTTTTATTTTATTTTTTTTATTTATTTATTTATTTTTAAATGGAGCATATCTCTAATATTCAAAAGAAAATGCTGAGCTGAAATACCTAGGCACAATGCTACTTGACACACGATTGACAGGCATTTGCAAAGCAGCTAATCCAGGAGCACAATTTATTTTCCATGGTGCTGACTGGCTGTACCTCCAAGAGTGGAAATAGGGAAGACTGTGGATGTTAGCTTCTATGGTAGTGCTAAGATGGTTTCCATGGTGCATATCAATGTATATTAAGGTGTATTTGGTGTTTGAGCTAATAAAAAAGGAAGTTGTAAATGTTTTTGGAGGTGGTCTCAAGTATTCAGAGATTTTTGCTATTCGGGGGCAGCTGTGGTCCCAATCTTTACAAAGTAGGACAGTTGGATCTACTGTAACCATTTACATGGTTGCAGTTAAATTTCCCTTTTTTCTAGTTTTTAATAACAAAATATATATTTTGTTATCTCAGATCATGTTTGAAAGAGTCTACGTTGTAGACTTATCCTATTCAGGTTTGATCATTTTAGGTATTTTGAATTCAAACTAGAAAAGAAAAAATGCAGTTCTTATTTATGAAAAGACTGAAATAGTTGTTTAGTTTAGTGCTGATAGGAAGCTACAAACCAGATATCAACTTTAGCGATTTTAGCAGCTAATGGGTATCCAGGTGTAGTGCTCTTCTCACACTGCATACAAAATATTTATATCTGTTTTTTACTCTGTCACCATCTCTTTTTCTACTCAGTATCCAAAAGGCTGTCATTGGGTAACCAAGTTTCCCACATTGTGCCGGATTATGCAGCAGCAGTTAGTGTGTGTGTAAGTGGTCAATTAGACAGCACCCTCATGTGTCAATACTTGTTTGCACATAGCCTCAGTAACCTCCAGTGGTCAGACTTGGGTTAGAAAATTTAATTAAAAGTCATGAAGCAAACAATAAAGGGTGGTATGATTTAGTTAAATGGAATAAGAATGGTAACTGTTTTACCATTATTCTTGTTCGCGGATGATATCCTTAATATCCTAAAGTAGAGAGCATGGAAATCACCCTGTGAAGCATTGTTAGAAATGAAAAGTTGTAATACTAACATGATATAAATGTTTTGTTTTTCCTTTTTTAATAATGGGCCTCCCCTTTATCTTATTGGATACCTTTTTAATACTCAGGCTTTGGGGGATGAGTGAAACCATGACTCTAGTATCTGTTACAGCATGCTAACTTTTCTGTCACATTTTAAACCCATGCTTACCAAAGATCTCACTAGGGATTGCAAATCAGCAAGTGTGGAGTCTTGAGTTCCTCTTCAAAAAACAAAAAATGACCATCGTAAAGACGTTTTTGCCATAATTCTTACAAGAGGTTAAGAAAACATTACATTAAACTGACAAATGTACTGTAAGGTTATGCCACGTGTAATGCCATTACATTCCTGTTTAAATAGCCTTGAAAAAAACAGCCCCTTGTCCTATGCTTTGCTTCGTACAGAGGGTCTGGACACTTGGCTATTGAGAAACAATTGCTTGCTGGAGGTGTAGAGTCAGTTAAAGTTTTAAAATGACTAGATCTGATTTTACCCAATCACTAATGTTTGGCTGTGACGTATGTAATGCACCAGCTTGATCATGCAGGAAGCTACTCTATGAAACTTACAGAGGAGGGGAAACAGCGATAATGATGGGGCTTACTTCTCTAGCATTCAGCCAAGCCAACTCCTTTGCTATTAACAGAGCCAGTTGGAAAATTAGAGTTTTGCTGAACCCTGTGGAGAGTAGAGCCACGACATCTTTGCCAGCAATAAAACGTCTTATACATTCCTTGTGTTCTGACTTTAATTGCTCAATATTTGGAAGCGTGGCCAACATGAACTGAATGGCTTCGTTCACTTCTTCCACTGTCATTTTGAAACTGTAACGACAGGAAGACTGTAATTCTAAAACAGCGCAGAAAATCAACATCATCGTTCACAACTTCTCCTTCTGTTCCCTGATTGGCCTATTTGAAATTCTACCAGAGAAATCCAGCTCAATGGGAGAAAGGCCAGACGGAGAAGAGAATCGAACGGAACTGCGTAAGGAGGCAATAGCTAGGCTACTGTTTAACTGCTACTAATCCTTGTGTAATCAGCTGGGTCACATGTCTTTTTCAACATTGTTTTGGGTGTTGGAAGCTAAAAGTCTGGAAACTAAGATAATGAACAGTAGACTTACAGTCTGATTGACTTTTGACAGAAACATGTACTGAAACTTTAACAGAAAAATAGATTTCTGTGATTGGAGAAATACAACACGTAACTAAAATAATCCTGAGAGGTGGGGTGCAGAGTTTTGTCATCCAGGAGAGTTTAGAGACCTGCTTTTTGCATAGAAAGGAGTTAAGTGGTTTGGGTATCTGTCAAGGATGGCTCCATTCGGAGGGACACATCTCCTTGGTAGGAAACCCCAGGGCAGTACCAAAAGGAAGAGGAAGGGAGATATCTGGATGTCCCTCCTGGACCTGTTCTCCTGACCATCTGATCTTGGATCAACAAAAGATTATATGTGGATAGTTGGATGTGTCAAACTGGTGGGACATGTTCCTAATCAGGGGGAGATGGCAATGCAGTTACTACAGTTTATAAAGAAGAGGTAAGAAATTCATTACAATAAAAAAAGATACAAAAATAAAAGTCCTGCACCTAAAGATACTTTAAAAACCCTCAAAGTCCAGTGCAGGCAGCAAACATTTGATAGTAACCTTCAGGTCTCTTCAGCCTCTCCTCTCTGGCTTGACCCCTTCTGGAGGCATCTCCTAAAAAGAAGAGTACCAGTACTTATGGACTGGCAGAGGAGAAAGATTTTTGGCAAGCTCGGTACTTACTCAAGAACCAGAGGGCTAGATTCTGCTCTTCCCCTAGTATAGGCATTCCCCTCAGCCATGACTGGTATAACTTGCTGCTGTTGTTCTTGATAATGTTATTGCTGTTGTTGTCTTGTTGGTCTCTTAACAAGATAGGTGGAAGAGGTCTCTCCCTTTTTCCTAATTTTTCCTCTTAAATGTTTTTCCTTGCCACCACTCATTGGTTTTTGTCAGCCTGCTGACTCCCCATTGGTTCCTCGAGTCACCAGGTGTTCCTCATTCATGGATGATGAACAGGGTGAAGTAAAAGTGGAAAGACTTATAGCACACTATGCTATATTCCTTCCATCACCATTATGTTATTTTTTTCTGAAACATGCAAGGCCACTACAAAGTACATGTGCCACATTTTACTGTCACAATCTTCACATATGGTTTCTTCTGTCTTCCTCTGTCTTTGTTACACCAGGGTATGCAGCTAGTGAAGATATTTCACAGGTTTGGGAGTATAGGTTTTAAACTCCCTTTGTGTTCTAATTACTATATTTTTTCCTCTCTCGGTTTAAATCCCACATAACTATGTTAACGCTGTATTATTTTACATATAACACTGGATTTTTTTTATTTATGCATTTACCCACTCTAACTTTTTCCTATTATAGCCATCCTTTCGCTTTCTAGTTGCTGTAAATTGCTCTCCTGTTGTGTCTCAGTGACAGATGCCTAATTGAATGATGAATGTCCCTTCATTATACACTAATTGAACTGCCTTTTTTTATTTCTTGGTTCGCAGTTTGATTAGCCGGCGCATGTGCATCTGGGCTCATCTGATTGGTGAGAGAGATGGGTGCTGAGGGTCTGGGGCGGGGTGAGGTTCGAGTCGCGATCGCTGCCAGTGAGTGTCGGCTGGCAGGAGGCGCAGCGCTGCTCTCCATCTGTCTCCTCTCACACACACACACTCACACATACACACAATGATGCAGCAATGAACAACCTAACCCCCACTCACCACCAACACCCCCAGCACCACCATCACCTCAGCCTGGATTCTCACCTCTCACAAGGGATTGATGCGGGTGCAACACAGCACACATGCTCTAGTGAATCTTAATAAATTATGCAAATGTCATGTTTCCAAATGGGACAGATGTTAGTTAAAAATCCTTGTTTATATTTTGTCGTTGACATTTTGCCCCTGAAAAATCCTCTCCTTGTATTTTTTGTCCAGCTCGATGTCACACACCTCATCTCCCTACTCCACCTCATTACTTCTCCCTTCCTGCCAACCAGTGTCACACGTGCACACACATTTAATCTGACACTGCAGTAAGGACACATACATGTATTCCAAAACACATGTGACCAATGTCCAAACACACAGACATGCTTTAAAGGCATGGATATATGGTAACACACTGATGGGCGTCTCGGACTGGCCCTGACCTGACAGGCGGGCGATGAAGATTAATGTGTCTTCACTGAGTGACAAGCTGGGGAATTGAAGGGCAGAAGGCCTCGTTAATCAAGAGCCTGACAGATGCCATTCAGGACCTCTGAACAAGCGCAACTCCCACACACAAGCACCCATTTAAATACAAACCCAAAGTCTCTGCTGAAGGAAACCGCTCACACATCCCTCCCCGTCATGGCCCTCATTGTTTCACCTCCGCTTTCTGACCACATCCACTTTCCCACTCAAGCGGGCCAGCTTTAAGTTCAGGCAGGCTTAATCATGCATTGCCAGGATTAAAACTCATTCCTTAGAGCGAGGCTGTCAGCATGAAAATAAGAAAATCAATTGGGCAATTCGGAAGGCCTGCCTGTGCTCGTGGGCTTTTCAGGGTCTTTTCATTTACAGAGGCCTTGAAGCTGAAGGCACCTGAGCAGGGTCAGGCTTTATGATCATTTATTATAATTTACCTATAATGCCAACTTCCAGGATCATTACCAGCCAACCGTTTATGATAAATTTCTTTGTTTTCACTGAAGTTCTTCAGCTCCAGGGGATAACGATGGGAGAATGTATCTATATTAACTTTGGCTAAATTGGCCAACTTAATGGAGGTATTGTTTGAGCTGGGAACAGAAAGTGCTGCCATGCATCTCCAATTTGACTAAAAGCTAACAGTTAAATAAAATGCTCTCTAATGTGTTTCACCGATTAAATCCAGGTTATGAAATAGCGTAAGGAAAGGTAGCAATCTAAGCTGTTTAAGATAAAATATGCAAAGGTTTTAGGCGATTCTGGGTCAATTTACCCACACCTCCATTTCCCACACATGGGTTGCCAACTTACCTTCATACTGGCCTCATCAGCAAACAATTTCACACCCATATACTCACTCAAACATTGTGTATTGGGTTATTTCTTTTTTGATGATGCATGACAATAAATAATCTAAAAAAAAAAAATCATCAAACCTGACATATTATTCAATAGTATTGCATGTTATTTTTAGAAAACTTTGTTTACCGTATTCTTGGCTGTGTTGATGTAAGACTGATTTGTAGCTTCTGTTGAGAAATTGGTAGTAGCAGGAGAGTGTTTTATTTTCATATTTAACCATATGTAGTGCACTGTTTTTTTTGGAAAATTGTTACTAGCTTAGCTAGATGTCTTCCTTCCTGTCTCTTTTGACTATTACACATCTATGGAGATCTCTGAAGTTTGAACAGGTTCAGATATTTTTAATACACAGTAGGAAAAAAACCCAAAAACTGATAGCTTAAGAGATGATACAGTGAAGCCCAAAATTATTCAAACCTCTGGTAGAGCTGAGTGGAACATAAAATTTTAATTTAACCAACCTGTTTAATCTGTCTGGAAGTGATATTACCATTTTGGAGAGTCCTGGCTAGAGTCCTGACTTTAATCTGGAAATGAATCTGGAGGGAACTAAAGATTAGGGTGATGGCAAAGAGGCCTTTCAAACTCAGACTTGGAGCTCATTACCAAAGATAAATCATTAAAATAGCAGTGGTAACCTGGAAAAAGGTGGTCAGCATTTATAGAAATGGCTCAATTGCAGAAATGCCTAATAAAAATTTACATTGATTATTGATAAGGGTGTAAATATTTTCAACATCCCATTTTTTTGATGAAATGTAAAATATGTAGATATAAATATTTCTTTTCTAAACTGACACTCCTTTTATATTGTTCTGATAACTTTCTAGAGATGCCTGTCTCGCTTCCTCTCAGAAGCAAACCTAACAACACTAAAGTTAGCATCCGCTTTGGAGCTTCCTATCAAGTCAAGTCAAGTTTATTTGTATAGCACATTTCAGCAGCAAGGCAGTTCAAAGTGCTTCACATCGTAAAAACGTCAATCAAGTATACAGCAAAACTATCAAAATTATCCAGCAAAGACACATGAAAATCAGCAAAATCACAGGGATCATCAAGCAAATAGTTAAAAAATATTGATCAATGATCCACTTACTTTATTTAACTGATTTACACTCAAACTTCCACCCTTTGGAAAACCAAGCTTATCTTACCCGGATTTGTTTAGTAGTCTAGACCATAAATCTGCAATCAAAGGCAGCTCTAAACAGATGGGTTTTCAGCCTTGATTTAAAGGAATTTAGTGTTTCGGCTGTTTTGCAGTTTTCTGGGAGTTTGTTCCAGATTAGCAGTGCATAAAAACTGAAGGCTGCTTCTCCATGTTTGGTTCTGGGGATGCAGAGTAGACCAGAAACATAAGACCTGAGTGATCTTGAAGGTTGATACAACAACAACAGGTCTTTAATGTATTTTGGTGCTAAGCAATTTAGTGATATAAAAGACTAAAGGACTAGGACTAAAACTAAAAGACTAAAAGAATCTCAATTTCAAAACCTAAAATCTTTAAACTGAGCAGAAATGACTGGGATAATTCTAGGTTGTAAAGATTTATATTTGCGCAAAATACAATAGTCAGTCAAACCTCAACTGAATTAATGTACACTGATTACAGATACTTTAAAACGTGTGAAACCATCACATTAAATCAGAAAACAAACAAATCCAAACTCATGATTTCCTCAATATTTTTTCCTATTCACATGAACCCTATTTTATGTAATGCCGTATCTCATTACCTGAAGGTATTGCTATGTCAGCAAACTATGAATAGATAGAAAATCACTTTAAATGATTGGTTTTCAAAGCAGATATCATATATGATGTAGAAGATGACTCATTTTTGTACCTAAAAATGTCAAGTATAAAAAAACTCTATTGCAAAAGAAGAAAATGGCCCATTCTTTGAAGTTGCTTGCAATATTTTTTATGCTTGTGATTATCCCAAGTAAACAATGTTCTCACTTTAGAATGACATAAAAACATCTCCCATAACCATCATACTAAAAGTGATGAAAATCACAAACATCTTTGTGTTTTTCTTTCCACCATGAAATGAACCTTCTTCAGACTTGACAGTGTTAAACTGTAATAAAACTGTGAAACGTTTCATCATTTCTGTTTCTGGCAATAAAACCGAGACCTTACACTTTATCTCTTTACCTGGCTCAGAATTCCTCAGCAAGCCCAAGTACGTTTTTGCACTCTGCTTTTATTAGCTAATGGAACTTAATATTTCATGAGCTATTAATGGAAGCTCAGCTTGTAATTAGCAGTGTATCAGAGAAATACGAGCATGAATCTTCATTAGGCATCAGAGCAAGTCTTTTCATCTTCATTATAACCTCTGTGCATAATTTTTCACCCTCTTATTACGCCTTTTATTTTTGTTACTTGCTTGTCACTCTGTGCTCATTATCTGGTGGGATGGTGGCAGAAGATGGAAAACATGACCATTTTTTATAGAGGTTAAAAAATATTCCTGAAAGGAGTCTGATTGAGCAAATTTTTTTTCTGTCTCAAATGAGGTTTTCTTACAGGTTATTAGAGTCTATATTGCATAGTGCACAGACTGATACCAATTATAGTATAGAAGGTAGCAATTGCTTCGTAAACCCTTGTAATTCCCTACACTTATGCACTAGTTTGCATATAATTTCCTTCTGCATTGCCACGTTGTTAATAACACACAGGTCCATTGACATTTGAACACCCTGTTCACTGTAATAGTTTTTTAAAATGTCAGATCTCCATGTAATAAAATGGATTTACCCGACAAAGAATTTTCTCCTTTATGTTTTGATAATTTCATATGTTTCATATTTTCATCGCTCTCGTCACACCAAATAGGCATGGCAGCTTTAAAAGCAGTAGCGTAACATCTGTTTTTTTTTGATAAATTACCCAGACTATCCACCATATTTTTGAAATGTCCTCTTTTATTCTCTAAGTGTCGTGTGTGATTGTTAGGAGTTTATGGCAGCTCATCCCTGGAAGAACACCAATGATAGTTTCCAGCCAAAGGCCTCAAGGGCGCGCATCGCTGTAATGCAGCCATCGCTCTTTACCGTGGCGATTCATGGAGGCTCTACTTCCACTTGTATTATCTTAATTGTCCTGGCAAGTATGTTCAGTGGTTGTATTATCAATTTATGGCTCCTCTTGCCACCCCATTAATCCAGCCGTTAAAACACTGTAACCAGTGGTTCTAACCCTGCAAAAGGAACATAAACCTGTCCCGGGACTGCCTGCAGCGCTGGGAGCACGACAGAGATCTGATAGCAAGGAGGGATGCTATTTTCCCACATTTTTCATGTGAATATCTTTTCGTTGCTGGAGAAGTCAGTTAGAGTAGAGTTATTGTACATTAAATTGCAGCACTGTGTGAAAGAATAAGTTACACTTTTCACTGTTGTCATTGATCTTATGAAGTTCATTTCTCATTGCTGACTAAGAGATAAGGCTATATCTGTGAGCAGCACAACATGATTGTGTTAATATATAACTTTATAAGGAATAATTCAAAAAAACGTTCCCAGTATTTTTCTCTAGATATAACATTGTCTTCCTGTAGCCTAATTGTTTTTGTAAAGTTTTTATTTTCATACTTTGAAGAGAGTTTAGTTCCTTTACCATTACTTCTGTCAGAATGAAATGTCATTTCTAAGGCAGAAATTGCATTTAGCTTTAAGAGACAATCTGTAAGGTGGGCTTTTTTCCATAATGGCTTCATCTTTGGTTAACAAATACTAACATGAATTATTCTGTGGTTTTACATACTTGAGGTTGGATTTCAATGAACGTAAACCCCAGTAAAGATCAGATCGTTCCTACATTAGAACCCAAGAGTTGACGGTGGGTGTACTCTTGTTTCACCATGATGGTATATCTATCAGGATGTTTCAGATCCAGAGGGCCACACAACAGCTTCTTAGCTGTGTCCAGAGAGCTCTGGGTCCGCACCAAGGTCTCCTATTGCCCAGAAAACCTCCAGAGGTAGGCGCCCATTGGGATTAATTGAGAGAACTACCTCAGATGACTTCTTTCAGTGCCAAGATACAAAGACCTCAAAGTTCATAGCTGCACAGGTATATTGAACAGCCAGCCACCTACTCTTGACTATTTTATTAATAAAGACCCGTTATTGACACAGTTTCAAAAAGGAATACAATTTAGACATTTATTTCTATTTTGTTTATTTTATTGCTTTACAGAAAATAAAACATGGATTTCAGTTTTTTGGAATATTAAAATATCACATAAGACCAATAATTCAATTTAAAAAAAAAAAAAAAAAAAAAAAAAACACCCCAATGAAATGGAAGAATCCAGTTTCACATTTAGAACTGAATTACTAAAATAAATGTATTTTTTGATCAAGTTCTAATTTATTGAAATGCACTTGTATATTCAGTGAGTTTCATGTCTGCAGACAAAAAGTAAGATTCATGCTCCCCAGACACAATTTTTTTTTTTTTTTTTTTTTTTTTTAATTTTAAATATGCCTGCATGATTGTATTATTTAAACAGGCTATGATCACAGAAAATAACTATACTTACAGAAATTTAAAAAAAAAAAAAAAAAAAAAAAAAAAAAAAATAAAAAAAAACCCCAAAAATGCATACCAGTTTGATTTTACTCCAGCGTACAGTCAGAGGAGATACATGGCCGTCTTCAAGGTGATGTCATATGCCACAAGTCAGAGGTCCAGCAGCTGATCCAATTATAGGCCTGTCATATACTGTACATGATCCAGATGACTGGCAAGTCACTCACTGTTTTAAAGAGCAGCAGTTGCTCGTTTACAAATCAGTCCAAGGAACTACAGCTGTGCCACAAACCAAACTAATGAATGCAGATGTGCTTGGTGTTGTTTCCTTGCATGAGGCAGGGATTTTTGGTAAAAACAAAACAAACTAGATAGATAGATAGATAGACAGATAGTTCTGAATAGTAAAATATTTCTTCAGCTTAATTTACTCTATCTATAAAAACTTTAAGATAATTGAGTTTTATTTGATTTTCTTACCTCTTGTTGCTGTTGTCGCATTTTTCAAAATGAAAATCTTTTCACCAAATGCTGATGATACATAGATACTGAGCAGACAAGCAGCCCTTATTGCAGCATTGTTTGTCTGTGTGTGCACTATCTACTTTGCCACCATCTTTCTCCGGCCCTCTTCTCATCTCCGGGCTGAAAACTGCACCAGCGGTAATTGCCTGACCTTTACGGCAGCGAGATAGTCTCATTAAGCCTGATGGATAATGATGGCGCCTCTCCATGCTACGTGAACCTCTGTGATAATGAAACAACACAACAGCCCTGCTGCTCCACTCAGGGGGTCATGGGAGAAGGCTGATAACCCAGAAAGAGCAACCCATTCCTGGCTAACAACAAGACCCTAAAGCCCCCCGGAGTGTCACCCTTCTCTCCTACATACACTTGGGAGATGGCAGTGCTGTGCCTGTACTGTGTTATTGTCGCCATTTTTGCATTGTTGTCTTTGATTTCAGATCGTGATGTTCTTGTCATTTGGTGAATCTTAACAATGGAAATTTCCATCTACATCAAACAAAACCTGTACCGTTATTTGGGGTTTTTTAATTTCAGTGTAAAATCAGTGGGTTTTTTTTACTCTTGTTCACTTGTTTGTTTTTATGAGTTTACATACTTTGAATGACCTGATTTTATAACCTCTACTTGTTTGAAGAATACGTTACTCTCTGTGAGTAATTGACAAGAAGCATTCAGATGTGCCATATGTTCTGCCTCTAAGTGACTAATTAAAGGTATGCCTTCAATTAGCTGCTCAGAAATAGAAAACAAAATAAGTAGTATTCAGTCAGATGCCAACCAAAGTCTAAATAACATGTGGAAAGTATGATTTAAATCACATGTTCTTGTATATGTAGCTTGCAGTAAAACCTCCACACACTGATGAATCTTCATGTCACAGTGTTTCAAATACATTTATTATACTGCATTATTATGTGAAGGCCTGCTTTCAGAAAGACAAACTCCTACTCTCCATTTATTTTACAACTGTAGCTCTTTAATTATTTATACTAATTTCAGATATCATTTATGAGATGTCTTTATTTACAGTGGAGAAACTTTTCCTTGACTTTGCTCACCTTGGGGAATCTCTGATTGACAGAATAATCTGCTTTGATTTGTTTGTGTCCAAACAATCTCTAAAATTATAACAATCATTGCTGTAACAGTTTACACCAGTTTTCAAAACCAAGGGAAAATCTATGTTTAAATGTAATGAATCTTGTTTTTCATAAAGGAATAAAAATGTAAAAGTTGTTCTTTTCCAACTTGTGAGTTTATTGTCATAATTTTGGACTTATATCCTACTTGCTAATCGCTTTAGAATTCAGTTCAGTTAATTTATTTTGTGCCAGTTCACCACTAATGTCATATTAAAACACTTTAAAAACAGATAAATATGTAGGTTAGATGTAGATTTATATTCAGGAATTTTAAATTAAATAAATCCAGTCATATAGAAAGACTAAAATTCAATTACATGCATTCCAAATTGATCATAGCTATAATAACATGCACTCAAGTTCAATTTGTTATGTCATCTGGTAAAAAGTTTTCTATCTAAGGAAGGTCAGCTGTTCTCACATTAAGTAATTAATTTTGTAACAATCACCACTCCAGAGCATTTAGCGACAGTGAGGATGAACAACCCTATAAACTGATATCTAGAAGTTGTCCTGGTGAGCAAAATTTTAACATGTTTTGTTTGCTTTTATGGTTCAGTTTTTCATTAAGTTTTTCTTTCTGGTAAACGTTACTGAAAGTGTTAATCAATCTGTGTAAATAAAGAAAAATGTGATCTAACACTGCATTAAACTCCAAGTTACCTTGAGTTAGACCCACCCAAGTAGACAGGACAACATGCTGGTCTGTTACTGGTACAGGTATTCTGAGGTCCTAAGAAGTTTGGTTTGAAAAAAGTTTTCTGTCAAATCATTTCTGCAGTTTAAAGTTCTTCTAAATAAGATTCCACAAAAAGTATGAATGTGCTGCCCCTCCCTTCCCGTACTTGTTGCTGCACACCATGAGTCAGTTGTCTGAAAGAACGATGCTAAAAAAAAAAAAAAAAAAAAAAAAAAAAAAAAAAAAAAAATTATTCAGCTGCTTGGAAATATTTCTGGTCATGAAAAACAGACAGTGGTAGTTTGGAAAACAAAGGAGCACCATCCATCATTTTTATTAGGATAATGCTGTTTCAAAACTACAGTAAGCAGCTGACCAACTAATTACCCAGCTAATATCATCTTGTGATGCTTATGTTACTCTATAACAAGCAGAACATGGTAATACTGTGAGCAAAAAGACTTTGTTCTTACTCCATATTTTTGAAAAAGTCAGTGTAAAAAATTAAAATCAGAAGAAAATGTGGCAGATTATATGATTACAACTTTAGTGCTGCATCAGTGTTTCATCAGTATTGTATTGTAAATTATATCATTTTGCCAGCAGTAGAAATAATTGTGGCCTTTCTGTTTTAAATAAAATCAGCTCAATCATGTTGTACATTAAAGTTTTACATTTTTGAGCAAACATCATGAAACTGGTATTTTTTTACTCAAGATTCTGATACATAAGAATCTCATCTCATGCCTCTAATGTGGTTACTTTGCTCATTTCAAGCACCTTTGAAGCTAAACAGAGTTGGTACATGAGGGATTTTTGCATTGCAATGTCTAATATTTGCTGGAATGGGCAGATTTCTGTGTTTTCCTTCAGATATGTTAAGAGAACCATGAACATTTCTCAATACAACCACTGTCATAGATAGCAAAGTGTGGCATCACTGTTATAAGGTGGGCAAATTTAGTCTTTCTCGTTTAGCAAGCTTGAGTAAGATTAAACTAATAGTGTTTTAATTTGTGCTTGAGTCTGTAGTTATTCATCTGTGAGGACAAGATTCAACTGCACCCTGATCGTATTTTTAGATAAAAAGATAACACCCCGGTGTGTTTTTTTAATGGATCTCTGCCACAGTGAGAGTTTTCATTACTTAACCTTACCTGCTGAGGTCTGACAGTTGTTAATGTGGTGAAGCACTGTAATGTAGAAGCAGAATGAGTGGAAGATTTTCTATGAATGGGTGGGGTGGGGTTTGACCAGAGGGCAGGTTTCTCTCCCTGCCAGGGATATAAAACCAGCAGGGGGTGCTGACACCCTGATAACCGGGTTTCAACTCATCTTCTTCCAAATCTAAGTAAGGTCGTGGTCCTCAGATTCCCTTTCAGCTCAGAAAATGTGAGAAACAGTCAGAGTAAACGTTCAGTCTTACGAAACGACACAAAGAACTTAAGTGGACTGAAGATGTGAGAAGTACTAAAACAATGAATTTTAAGATATTTTCAGTTATTTTTCTTGTGTTACATTTTTCCAAATTAAAAAAAAAACAACAAAACTATTATCTTCTTGATTTTGTATTTTTTCTACCATTATGTTTTCGAATTTTTCTTCAACTCACAAGGCACATCCGTGTAATTTATAAAGTATCATGTCTCATTGTGTTTTATTTCATCTGAATTAACAACCTAAATAAAAAGAAATATTCAAAAAATGAGAAAACATACTTCATTCGGTTATCATGTCACTTACAGTAATCAGCCCTGAAATGTTCAATTAATTATGAAATAATAATTATTATTCTGAAATGCCCTAATTATCAAAATGGCATAGCTGTTCAGCCGATATTCTCTACTTAATTAATGCTATAATTATTGTTGGGCTGAGATTTCACATACGACGGGTATTTAGTCTGAATTATGAGACTGAAAAAGCAGATAACAGGATTAATGCAGCCGATTATTGGAACTGTTGTCACATGTCGGAGATACAGATCTGGACAGTTATTAAAATTATAGCTAAATCATTACATGCACGCAGCTTATCATGAAGCCTCGCTTTTTACTCCAGAAAAAGAGAAATTATTTATTTTTACTAATTTATTACAAAATTTTGGAAATATTTAAAATTTTATGCAATGTAAATGTGAATTATAAAATTACAAAATTATGAACAATTAAAAATCATCAAATAATTATGAAAAAATACAGATATTTTACTAGGGAAGAAATTGGAACGTACAACTTCAATTACAACTCCACAAAGAATTTCTACTTAATCATATATTAAAACATTTTACAAGTTTCAAAATTAAAATAAAAAAAATAAAAAAATAAAAAAAACATCTGGAAAAGACTTAAACTAAAACTTTAACATGACGTCTAACTTATGGCTTGCTTGATTGACTGCTACACATTTTTTATGTGCAGTGATGTCTGGCAACCCAATAAGAAGTCTTATTATTTTGTGCTATTTAGCATAAAATTCACATTAATTGACAGTAAGAAATTAAATTTCATTAGTCAAAAAGTTAAGTATTTTCTCAAAAAGTGTACTTTGTTGTTGTTTTTATTTTTATTTATCGCTGCTAACTGTTGATGGAAAAAAAAATTTTTTCAAGAACATTTAGTTTCTTCCACCAATAATTACATTTTATATTGATGAGTATCCTAACATTTCATCCTACATCTTGAACAATCGAAGAAAACCTCTTTCATGTTACAGTTCCTATTGAGTTTCACAATATGATTTTTATCTTTCACAGCGCTGCTTATTTGTTGGATTATATCGGATCCTCTGAGTGATGTTTTTGCAGTGACGCTTCAGTGTTGCATCAGAGAATGAACTCATGCAATGCTGCTGGAAGGCGCTGGGGCTGTACTGTGAGTGCTGCGTGTTATGTGCCAGCTGTGGGAGTGGAATGACCCAAGCCAGGCAGGCTAGAGTGGAACAGTTCTGTGATACTACAACCCCCGAGGCCCCCATGCCCAAGGGAGGGGTCACAAGTTCAGTCCCCCACCCCACCCACCTCCTCATCTGCTGGGCATCCAGTAACCCCCGACCTCTCCCTGTGTGTGTATGAAACTAGTAAAGCCAAAAAACTACCCTGGGATATTCAAAGCCAACATTTATTTAAACTTTTTAGCAACAATAAAAGAAACTGGCCTCTGATACGCAATCATTTACTTATTTTATTTTTTATATTTTGCCATCGAGTCTCAGAGCCACTCATCCTGTTTGTGTTTCACATCATCTCCAATCTATTTCAACATAGCTGGGGTGTGTACATCATCGCCCTGTTGAAATAGCAGCATTACCAGTACACCCCCCCCCCGGATGCCTCAGGAGGGAAGCATGTAAAACATATCAGGACCTGTGTATATGTATTCAGCCTCTCTAGAGGTGAAAGAAGCAGTGAGAAAACTGTGAAATGTGCCTGGTTTTTTTTCTGTCCCTTTCACGGTTCAAGGTTGTCATCTGTTTCTACGACACGCCGATACTGTTTGACTTTCACATGGAGGTGCTAAAAGGAGATTTGGGGATGCTAATCCTTCTTTTAGAAGCCTCCATTTAGGAGGGCTTATGAAACTGTAACTTGAGCAAAACTCAAAAGGAGTTGTATTTCGGGAGCTGCTGTTACACTGAAGCACTGCAAGGATATGAGGTAATCCATGTTATCTCCATGATGATTATCAGATAATTATGGTGTCCAACTTGGGTAGCATTTTCGCACAACAACAGCTGGCATGTGGAATGCACAACCATACAAACTAGAGTAATGTCTTGCAATACCTTCTTTGGTTTCCTTCGTGGTCCAGTCCATTGGCTCTATTGCAAACTGCAGTAAATATGGTCGACCAGACCCAAACAACCCTTCAAGTCTTTTTTTTTTGACCTGTTGTTCTTTGCCTGCTTACTCCTTGTCATGGTTGCAGGGTGGCTGGTCACATAGTTAACAAGTCTCCAAAACCCTTTCTCATCAGATTCAAAAAGATTTTGCTCTGGGTTTTACCCTTGCACTGATACCCTACCATGATCTGATAAATCCCCCACAAATTTCTGGGAAATATGTTACTAATTAACCCGGGTTTTCTCCTCTTCTAGACATCTTTGGTTTCCTTTGCATTAGTCTTTTGAGACCAGACAGCTCCAGCTATCCATCGCTCACAACTGCTCCTCTTAAAGGAAGGAACATGCTTACCAGAGGCACCTCTGCAGTGATAGATGTCCGCAATACCTCTCCAGCCCGACCTTTGCAAATAGAATACCCTGCTGTGCTAAAGAAAACAATGTGTTTCTGAGGAGTAAAATACAATCCATCACTGGGTCCGCAAGGACTGAGAAATGGGAGCAAAGGAGGAAAGACAGCAGCCGAGGAGAGTGCAGCAGAGGGTTATAGGGCTACCTGGTTTTCACATCAGAAACGTTAGAGAGGAAGGGGGGTTGCCGTGCGGCAACTCAAAGACCCCTTGAGCTATGAATTTGGCACTGAAAGGACCACACCGTTCATATAGCCTCTCCTGTTGGCTGAAATCTTAGCCCGGTTCAGCAACTGCCATGCCAGAATCGGCTTTAATCAATCATCAGCTGTGGCCGGGGTGACAGGAGGCATTCCAGGAGATTAATTGTTGTCTTTAATTCAAGGCCTGATGTAAACAAGGTGCGGCTCCAGCTCAGCGTCATTGGTAAGAAGCACTGAGGGAAGAAGCTTAAGAGAGAGCAGGTAAACTCATAGATTGAAACTTCAGCTGAAATTAAACCGGGCATTCAAATGTTAACTATAAGGTTTAATGTGAAAGTGGCTGCCTTCAATTGTGCATATGCATCTGATGTTATGAACATGCTGGCACAAAAAAACCATAGTTTTAATATTTCACTAAACTGCCTTCGACTTGTTAGCCTTGCTGACTAATTATTGCTCCCATGTGACGATGACTGTATAGATAACTATATCTACTACTGTCTTCCTATATGTTTGCCCTGAACAATCTCCCCTCTCATTTCCAGGGGGACCCTTCCAACTCCCCTGACTGAAAACATTATGCTGAGTTTTCTCTAGACCGACCTGTACGGACAGGCAAAGACACCTAAGTCATTACCCATGATAACTAATCTATTAATGTTGACTGATGGCCTCATTAAAAGGTTCACATATAAGTCTGAGCTTATGTGTTAATGACATGTTAATGCGTCTGTCAATTATAAGCTGGGGTAATGACACCTGCAATGAGATGATATCGCTGGTTGGAGTCAAACTTGTAATTCCATCTCTCCAGAGGTTAAGTAGAGCGTTGATCCCTTGGTGGCAAACCAAAGATGAATGTTTCACTGTGCTCTTGGAGTGTTACGCTCATCTGATTGTTGGGGAAAGTTAGAGGAAGATCAAAGAACAGTCAGATGGTGATGGGAGATGTTTCACCACAAGAAAGAATAGAGTGAGGTCAGAATTTCAAAAGAAAGATCACATCATAGCCAAAACACATCAGTTGAAGATCTTTGGTCAGATTTTGGAGTGTTCGACAAATTATCTGTCAGTCATTTCCAGTCACTAGCTGATTTCTTGGTGCATTTCTAGCTGTAGAGTAAAAATTAAGAGATGTCACATGCTTCCAATATGTTTCTTCCACTAGAATGGGAGATATCTCACACATCTTAGTGCTGAGTGTTGACACAGCTGAGCTCCACTCCATGCCTCCTAAGATTCCATGAAGCTCGCTTCCTGGAACGGGAGCATGGCCAGATAGATTGGTTATGAATGACCAGGGGCAGCTTAGCCTTGTATTTGCATCTACAAATCAGATTTATAAAGAAAGGCTTTAAGGGTTTAGATTCCAAATCTATAGTGCAAAAATAAAAGAATCAGCATAAATTGTGAATATTCAGATCATTTAAATATAGTATTTATAGTATTTTATAAACTTTTGAAACTCTGCTCTGAAAACCCACTATGTCATGAATTTTTACATTCACATTCACTACTGACTGACTGTCAGTTGCCACAGTTTTATCCCAACGAGACACTATGACTCCAATCTCTATAATCCCTGAAAAAAAAAGTCCAACAGAAACTCAAACACAGACTCTAATGCAAACTACAGGTGTTATGGATGGATTTCTAACCGAACGGAACCACCCTGATGTTCTAGGAAGAAATCCAGTCTCAGAATGTCTTGGCTTTAATGTTCAGCCAAGTAAGTGGTTCACAGATGCAATCCTAAACCACTTAAACGTCTCCTAAACTCATTTTGAGCTTTCTCTATGATATCAAACATGTTTAGAAAAGTTAGTATCCAGGGGCAGCTAACTGAAATTGTTGTCAATACAAAGGAAGCTATTTCAATTGTGACTGGATCAACACAGAACATTTTTACATATTTGATGAAATATCTATCAGTCTGCAATTGATCTCCCTCAAATTCTAGCTGATAACGTGTTTGCTCTACTTCTGTGTCAAAATTCTCCATGTACCACAAACAATGTTAACTAACAATAGAGGTGACTGGTTGGAACTTTCAATCTACCACTGTGTTATCAGCTTGTCAGTGTTGAACATGTTGATGTCTTTTTTTTAAAAAAAAAAAAAAAGCTACTGCCACAAAGAAAGAAGAGATTACTATTTAGTTTGAAATACATGAAATGAAACTTTAGTGTCCATGAGGTGATTCATATTGAGTTATTAGCTAAAACCCAAGATACTCTAGATAATCAAGGACGGTGCATCAACTGCAAACAATGACTTTTAGTTACTGTTCAATGTTTTTAAATTGAACACTTCTTTTGTGCTGCACGTGTATATTTTCTACATTTTGAAACTCTTGCACTGTACTGTATATGATACAAGGCTAAAATGTTAGCTCTAAGTCAAAGTATGAATTACCTAGCTCTCAATAACAATTACTATCACCACCTCTAATTCTCAATAAGCTAAAAACAACATCTCAACAGCATCCTTTAGTCAATTTTTCATTCACACTTATCTAACCCAAACAAAGCTCATCTTTTTTGTAGCACCTTGCAAAAGTATTCACAGACGCTAACGTTATCTCCATTTTATCACATTACAACCATAAACGTCAATGTATTTTAATGGGGTTTTGTGAATGACCAGCAGAAAGTAAAGCACAATTGTGAAGTGATAAAAGCATCCATCTTTTGTTGCAAATACAACAGCAAGTTTTTTTGCTGTATGACTAATTAAAGTATAGTGAGACTAGATGGAGAGTGTTTCTAAACAGACAGTTCCTAAACCTTTCCAAGAACTTCACAATTTATCCATGTGGACTTTGACTGAGCCATTCTAAACAGTTCCATTTCAACACTGTTAACACTGTACACTGTATGTTTCGAGACATCATCCTGCTAGAAAGTGAATCTACTCTCCAGTCTTAAGTCTTTTGCGGCCTTTATCAAGTGTTCTTCTAGTATTATCTCGTATTTGGCTCTATCCAACTTCACCATCCATCAACTCTGACCAGCTTTCTTATCTTCGCTGAAGAAGCATTATGTGGCTACCCCTGTGTTTTACCATGGGATGGTCTATTTAAGGAAATATGCACCTTCTCCACATGTTGTGACCTGTGCCAAACTACAAACAGGGCCTTTTATGGTTTTTTAAATGTTAATGAATGATGATTCTGCTATGCATGAATCCAGAGGGGCTGAATATCAATACACAACAGACATTTCAGATTTTTATTTGCAAAAATATTTAGAAAACCATATATAATTACCCTTTAACTTAACTGATATGCTTTGCAAGGGACTGTGCGTCTGTTTCCCAAAGACCTCATATAAACCCACATGTAATTCTTACTCATAACGGAACATATTTTAAACATTCATAATACGGTTAGCAATTCGTCTTCTCAGAGTTTGAAATTTAGCTTGATTTTTAAACCTTTTTAAGTCTGAGCTTGACATCAAACAAGGGAAAGCTCTTCACCAGTGGTTTGCAGGTAGATGTAAAGAAAAGCTCTTTTCTGTTCTAGATTTAATTTCAAGGCAATATTTAGAATTAGGTTTAATTAGTGAATCTTTATTAGATTTGGATTCAGATTTATGCAGAGTGTCCCACCCTGTCTGTACAGGTATGCCACCATGCTGAGCCTCCCCGATGCAAGCCTGTCCCTGTGTCATCTGGTGCTCATATCATTTGCATGTGCCAGCTGTGCGACCAGTGGGATTTATGCCATATATCTGGCTCTCATTTTCTCTGAATCTTCCCTCCTCTCTTTATAACTTAAAACTTCCCTTGTCTGTGACTCCATCCTTCTATCTCTCCACCTCTGTCTGTGTCTTGTCATTTTCTTTTCCTTTTTTTATTTTTTGTTTCTGGCCCGGCAGACCGTTTCAATGTGAAATCATGGTTAATGCACCATGACAATCTGACACAACGCACAGTCCTTGCCCTGCTCCATCTGGTTTCAATTTAATTTGGTCAGAGAAGAGGAGGGGTGAATGGATGACGGGCTGAGATGAAGGGATGGAAGAGTGAGTATTGGGTGGAGGGGTGAGATGAAAGCTTGTTGTGTTATTCTCTGCAGAATCTTCTCACCATCCTTCATTCTTCCCAAATTTCTCACATGTAGCATTGACTCCCTTCCAAAGAATCTAAGGTGATAGATGCTCGATCAAAGGTTTCCAAAAATATGTTAAAGCTCTGCAAAGAGAAAGGGCAGTGGGTTTGCTCAATAGAAAGTAATGTGTGTTTGCTTGTCGTGCAGTGGAGGTGATGATGATAACGGATCAAACCATGCTGAATGGACACAGGAGGGGTTTAGCCTTGGTGCAAAGAGTTAATGGGGACATCTTCTTGCAGTTTGCTCTCATCAGTGCTATATGGAAGAAATGAGACCATTACTAAATGCTGGACCTGTTAAGAGCAATTTTCCTAATTATAGGGATGAAACGACGTGTCAGCTGCCACGGCAGACGTAGCAGCCCATCGGGTTGTGGAGACGGAAAGTGTTAACTCTTTAATGTGACTAACTAACAGGCTAGGCTTAGGCCAAGGCTTAATGACTTAATGGAAGTAATGATCTAAGGAAAGCCATATGTGTTAAAGCTGGATGGGTTGCAGTGCAGCCGCACACTGTATGACAGGTTCAGCGCCCATATGGCAGTTAAATGTTTTTTTTTTTTTTGCTTTGTTAGGATTTTCCTAACTAAAGTCTCAGAAAACATTCAATATAATACCATTCCCTTTCAAATACGCTATTGCAAGGTTACCTTTATTTAGTTACTTTAGTTCATCTCAGTAAATCAGAATTAGTCAGAAAGCTTCATAGCTTTAATGTTTTAAGACTTTGCAAATTATTTGTTGCTGTTCCTTAAGGTCAAACTACCTTTTTAAAGAAAATTTAAACTGAAAAAAATCTGAAGCCGTTGCTTAAGGGTCCAGCATGGTCATAACGAAGTTGAACTGTCAGCACACGGTCATGTGGTTTTGGGACAATTGTTCTCGCACACACCCTTCACGGTCCATAAGACATGCTGAGAAACCCCTCCTGATGCAGTAACGTCATGGTGTTTTGTTATATGTGTGGTTTACAACAGTATAGTAAACACAGCAATCACGGCAGAGAGTATCGACTATTACGAGTTCGAAAGTTCGGAAGAGGAGGAAATAATGATTGATGAGCTGCAACATCTCATTTTATTTTTCATCTTATCAGAAAAAAAATAAAACAACAGACGGTGTCAGTGAAGCATTCATCCGCTGCATCTGACCAAAACCGAGCAGGGTTGGTTCAGTGTATCATTCCAACAGTACATACTTCCTTAAGGCCTTGGACAGTCGTTCCTCAAACCTATCCATGCTGATCTCTGGCGTAAAAACGGGCTTCTGGAAGCTGAGTAGTTGGGGCTGTTTTCCACATAAACAAACACGACCACGAAATTCAGACCAATCACACAATAGTTTCGCATGCAGGTGGATGAAAGTTTGCTAGGGGAGTTGTGACAAGAAGGGGTGGACAATATGAGGTTGAAAACAAAATGCTGCGATTTTCGTCACACAGCTGCAACAATAAAAACTGATTTTGGCAGTGTGGCTTGACCATGCAGAGCCTTTAAGTTGATCAGATCATTGAATTATATTTCAGAGAATTGGTGTTACCCATCAAGCGATATATAAATTAAGGGACAGAGCCAAAGAGTGATCAAAGCATTCATACTCCTTTTATCCACATTTTTGACACATTACAACCACAAACATTTGTACATTATATGACAGACTAACTCAAAGTACATAATTGTGAAATGGAAACGATAAACGGAAGAGTTTTCTTTAAGTACAAATCTGAAAAGTGTGGCATGCCTTTGTATTCAGTGCCCTCTACTCTGACAACTCAAAAATAAACTGCAACAAATTGCCTTCAAAACTTGCTTAAGTAAATAGACCCCACCTGCAGGAATACAGCTGTTTCTGTGAAGGCCTCAGAGGTTTGTTAGGAACACAGCAGACAAGTCAAAGATAAAGTTGTGAAAATGTTTAAGGCAGAGTTAGAATATAAAATATCCCAAGCGTTTAGCATCTCACAGAGCTTTGTTCAATGCGTCCTAACAATTCTAACCTTAAAATGTAAACAGTATGGCAAAACTGAACATTGCAGACTTTTATGCAATTTCTCTCATTGCAACCTCAAACCTCAATGTATTTCATTGGGATTTTACGTGAATGACCAACATGAAGTGATGTATTTTTGTGAAAAGGAAGGAAAAAAAGGGGGCACAAAGTACCTCAGTTGGTGGAGTGTGTAGTCCTGACACAGCTGCCTTTGGTTTGATTACTGGTCCCAGGCCATTTGCTACTTGTCTTCTCCTTCTCTTTCCTCCCTATTTCCTGTCTAGTCGCTGTTTAATAAAGGCCACTAGTGCCTAAAAATCTTGAAAAGGTAGGAAAATAACGTGGTTCTGTAAAGGTTTTACAAATACAAATCTAATAGTGTGGCATGCATTTGTATTCAGCCCTCTTTTCTCTGAAACCCCTAAATAATTTCCAGTTTAACCATTTACCCTCAGAGGTCACCTAATTGCCAAACAGAGTCCACCTGTGAAGTCAGAATGAAGTTTGTTAAAGAATATGAATAAAAAAACAAAAAAAAAAAAACAAAAAAAAAAAACAGCATAATGAAAAAGGAACCTGCAAGACAGATCAGGAATAAAGTTGAAGAGAACTTTAAATCTGGGTTAGGTTGTAAAACAATATCCAAAGCTTTAAACATCTCATAGAGTACTGTTCAATCCATCATTCTAAACTGGAAAGAGTATGACATAACTACAAACCTACCAAGATATGGTTATCCACCTAAACTGACAGGCCCACCAGTGAGAGCATTAATCAGAGAAGCAGCCAACAGACCGATGGTAACAGCTTAGGTGGGAGAATTTATTGGTAGGACAACTATTAGTTGTGCACTCCACAAAATTGGCCTCTATGAAAAAGTGGCTAGACAACCTGAGAACTCTCATTTGCATTTACATTTAATGAAATCTTTTACATCTGTATTCTGCTGAAGGATGACTGCTGGCAAGACAGCGATTCTCCAAACCGACTGCAGTAGCTATGTTCTCTCCCTGTGGATGAGGGTCTACCCAGAGTGCAACTGTGGCAACAGCAACTTTGTTTCCTTGTGGAGGTCAAGAACGCATCCACGTGTCTCCTCATCCCAGTGGAAAGAGATGGAATACACCATAGAGAATGAGAGAGAGGGAAAAGGACTGGGATTCCCACTTCATCCATCACTCTTCCTGTGGGTTCCACCTCCTCACGTGGGCCCAGTTTTACACATCACCTATTCTATATGACCGTCTTTATGGAGTGCTCTTCACCATCAGCCGACAAATGTGAGGGGATCAGAGAACGCATACGGAGAAATTAGTTCATGTCAGCTCTCATTTATGATGTGTTTAACTGGTCGGCGCTTCCGAGAGGTGACGGATCCATGTGGCTCTTGTGTTCCTGCCTTCTACCAGTCAAACACACATTCACACACACACAGCCATTTTCTGTTAAGGTTATCGGGTCAATAAAACCTGCCGACCTGGGCCGATCATAAAACAGTCAATGCAGGAGAGCACACGGATTGATTAAGTTCATAACTCGATTTGAGCCGCACAGAGCCTGAACTATAAAAATCGGAATGAGTATAAATCTAATGTGAGGACATAATCCGAAGAAAATCAAAATCTAAACTAGATGTTTTAAATGGCATATTTTTTCATCATGAGAATGTGGCCTTTCGACTAAATGACTATTGATATCTTTGATTCACAACCGAGCCTTTCCATGGGTTGCCCCTGATGGTGGAGCGCTGGAGTTCAGGTTGGTGCCATGGTAAATTCAGCAGCTGCAATGGGTTGTTTACACTTTCAGAAGGGGGAATATACCACATATCCCTGCCATATGTTGGCGGTGGAGTCACATTCTCACATCCTCGGTTTACTCATTTCAAGAGGTTAAGAGTTGATAGTTCTAATTCTATCCAGTGATGAAGTGTCCATTGGGGATTTTGGAAAAATACGCTTATGGAAGTATGGATTGGGAAGGATGTAAATATAACCAGATGCACTGCAAAGGGGATTTCTGCTGACCTTAGAAGGATGTAAATAACATAATTTATTCACAAATAAACAGTAAAGTAATAAAGCATTGCAGATTCCTGAAGAAATTTCTATCGAATTATATTTAATAACTTAAAATTTATAAATAACTGCCTATAAATCACTGATCATTTGTCAGATCCTTATTTTCTCCCTAATTTTTGTAAACCACATACATTTTTCAGGCCAAAATTTCATAATTTTCCTGACTCATATTTTGAGAATTCTTTGCAGAGTTTCCTTTTTTAAAGTGCAAATTAAAATATTTATGATAAATAAACGACAAAAAACTTTACAGTGATCTGGCTTTAAACATAGCATCAACAAAATCCACAGAGCTAAAGGAAAGGATGGATGGATGGACAAACTCAGACTGTGTAGGAACCCTGATGCATGTATTTTTTTTTTTTTTCAGGAAGAAAATGATAATAGAGATCTGTCCCGAAACAAAGAGCAGACATGTGGAGTTGACCTTATCATAGCACATTTGATTGGACACTTTGAGGTGTGGGTCTTGGCAGAGTGCACCACGGTGGCCTTGTAGCCACACACCCTCGCTGCTACTGCCTGTCATCCAACCTGGCAGATGGCTTGTAGTTCAAACAGATTTCTGGTGTTTAATTATGAACGCAATCAGGGGAAATAAAGATCAATTAAAGCTTGCGTGAAGCTAATGAAACGCGAGTGCTACGAGCAGCCAAACAGTTGTCCGAAAGGTTTTTTATAATGAACACAAACTTAGTCTAAAAACCTAAAACATAAAGTCAAGCTGCCTTTCACCAAGCTGCCTGCCTCATAAAAAACCCAGAGTCCATGTGATCAAGATGGACAGAGGACAGGAAAGGACATGAGTGAAAGGTAGAAGAACAGAGGAGGTCTGAGAAGGCAGATGCCACCACTGTGGCCTTGGCATTGTGGGATATTAATAGTCCAGAGCCATATTGTGCCAGCCTTATTGGAAATGTTGAGCGCCATCATGCTGTGCCCAAGCATGGCATGCGAGCATCAAAATGAAACAAGCAGAGGTGTGAAGAATTAGATCTGGTTAGGTGAGGTTTCCATAACCACAGGGAAAAAGCACAATTTCCTTCAATAACAGAAACTGATTTGAAATATCTGGTGGTGTACTCATTCCTGCTGCCTTGCAAAAAGTATTTATCCTGCAACTTGTTCATATTTGGTCACATTAAAACCACAAACTTAATTTTAGTGTTTGCTGATTTTATGTGACTGAACAACACAGTTGTACACAGTTGTGAGGTATTTGTAATCTGCATTCAAATATACTTTGATCTAAACCATTTCATTGTAGCCCCTCCTGTACATTTAAAGCCTGCCAGAAGGTGAACCTCTGACTCAATTGCAAGTCTAACTGCCTAAATTTATTTAACATTATAATTTTAAAAAATGTGTTTTTGCTCTGAAACAGTCTCTCAATTTAAATATAGCACAAACAAAATATAATTTTAGGTATTTTTAATGCAAATTGCTGTAGCTAAATTAGGCTTAATTAAGCCTTATACTGAACACTAAATGATGGCAAAGTTGGTAAATCTTTAGTATGTGAATTATGCATTTTCTGATATGAGTGGTATACACACTCCACTTCAACTGAGTTTAAACTGAGTCGTTGCCCTGATGGAGGGTGAAGCTTAACCACAGGCTGAAATCTTTTGGAGCCACTAACTGATCCATCTTCCAATCAATCCTGACCAGCTGGAATGTCCCTATTCGAGAAAAAGCACACCCACAGATGTGCTGTCGACAATTAACCCCACCTGAGCTATGGATTGCTGCTGCTCCTCCAGAGTTGCCATTAAGTTCAAACTTAACCTCTGACCGCTAAAAAGACATGTTTACCATGTTACCATGTCTTTTTAGGGTTGCAGATAATGGATTAAACAGAACTTGCTTTAAACACAACTTTTTTCCTGATCTGTCTGTTGTATTTAGAGTCCCACCACTCATAAAGTGCCCTCTGAGATTGTATTTGGTGGTGTCAGAGTAAAGGGGAGTTAATACAAATGCACACCACACTTTCACATTATTATTTGTACAAATTTTAGCAAATCAACAATCCTTTTCTGCCCTTTTCAGAAATATGGACTACTTTGTGTTGTTCTGTCATATAAATTCCTTAGAAAATGGAAAGAGGTTTAAGGGTTCAATGTGTCAAAATTTTGCAAGGTTTTACAAATATTGCTTCATGTGTTTGTTTGTTTTTACAGTAATTATAAAAGGTACCATATTCAAATAAGATGTTTTCAATAACAGATAAAGTGACTTTTGGTAAAATAAAACAAGGCCATGATCTTGTAGAAGGTTATGCAGGAAATACTCGATTGAATTGAATTTCTGTAGAATATAAGCATTTAAACTTGGTTCTTTCCATTTGTTTCATTCAGGATTGATTTTGATTCCACACATTTTTTGTTTTTGTAAAATCCTAAAGCGTTCTTTCTTTTCTTTCTTTCTTTCTTTCTTTCTTTTTTTTAAATAGCTATTTTCAGTTCTTTGGTTGTATTGGCAGCCATTTGAATGATGGATGACTTAACAATATTATCCTAAACAAAGAGGAGGTAATTAGTGACGTTTCCTTTAAAGCCCAGTGAGGCCGCACTGTTTTCCAGGGGCGCAGCACTGCAGTTCAGAGGAGTAATGGCATAATTTATCTTTTCAGGGACGGCAGACATGCTGCAGCTGATTGAATCATGCTGGAGTGAAACCAAGTCTTCTGTGATACAAGATCAGAGGAGGAATGTATAATTATTCTAGCCATTAAGTGTGGAGGTTGTATAGAGCGAGTGCGAAATGCACTCACATATGGCACACACTGTTGGTTTTGTGCTGTGTCGGAGCCATATGCTGTCACCGCAGCTGACACACCTAACCTTGACTCCGCGGGCCATTATCAAGATCGTAGAGACAGATGAAAAACAAGGTTCTCACCTCATAAAGGTTTGCTTGAAAGACAACAAAATCACAATAATGAACCATTCTTTGCCCCATATGAACTGTCTGTGAGGTTATGTTGGATAAATGAATAGAGGGCAGATTCATTAGGGCATGGGAGAAGACTGCCCCAGGAGTCCAACTTATGGGTGGCAGAACCGCTGCAGACACATGGATGTGATTAATAGCCTACCTTAAGATGAATGTTGCGAGATATCTTTAGGAGTTCATTCTATAGAAAGTATGAATGCTCTCACTGATATTCAAACTAAAATCAAGTTACACATTTTCTGCATGCCAGATGACAATTTTGATCTAAGAAACAGTTTAAAGGAGTTAGATTAAATACTCTCACTCCAAGAAAAAAAACAAAAAACAAACAAAAAATACATTTTATTTGGGTAGATTTTAAACATATCTGTTGTGTAGAAAAAACGTAGTTATTTTAGGTTTAGCAGCTAAAACCCGCTTAAATGCATTAGTTAAAGGTTAACACATTTTGAAGATGCAGCTACTAAATGAAATTAGTTAAATTCTAACTCCATTTACAAATATTTTATTAAAAAATATTAATTTCTGACTATTCTATTTTAAATTGACATAAACTTTAGAAAACATCTGATATTTGTCAGGTTATAATTTAATATTAAACTGGAGGTTCAAACCATGTGTACATTTGTCACTGGATCAGAAACAGGATAACAGCACGTGTTTAAAATGTCTTTATCCCTAAAATAAATTTTCAACCAACAGGCTCAGAAAAGAATTAAATAAACCTGAGGATACAGTATCACAGTTATAGCGAGGCCAGACAAGTTTTATTAACTGCAGAGGATCCCCTTTGTGACAACAGACACCTCTACTGGGTCCTGCTCGGCAGCAGAATCATGGCTAACAAGCGCCTTCACTGTTTTTCTCATCAAGTCATTTGGTCTGCCCTCCATGTTAAAAAGAGACATAAATAACTGGTCTCAGATAAGAAAATAGGTTACTAAAATACTGAGGGTATCATATTTTGTAGAACCTTTTAAATCTATTCCGACAAGGTGGTATGGAAAACTTTTCCCTGACAACCTCAGCTAAGATGCCTGTTTATTGCCAGTGATTGCCTTATTGTTAGCATGTTTGACTTTAGCATTAGCGATGTGGCTAAAACTGGATACAACCCTTAATTCTTGCTCCAACTTAAAAATGTTTTCAACCACAAGTTTTATGATTGTTCCTCCCTTTTATTGAGTTAATATAGTCACTCATAACACAACCCATATGAATACATCAAGCTTACAGTTTTCTGCTGAAATCAAAATGTTTTGTTTTTCATCAAAGATGGAAATTAATGTTTAAGGAGTTCAAACATTTGTCAGCATTACAATTGTAGATCTGTGTGCTTATTTAAAAATAAAAGCATCATATTTAATAACCTCCTTTTAATAGTGTACTCTGAAAGTAATGCTATTTATTTTTACAGCAAGTACAGCCTTGGAAAATACAAGGCTTTCCAACCACCTGATATTAAAACGCCATATAAATTCCATATACAGTTCATACAATAGTCATGTTCGTAAAAAAAAATAAACAAACAAAAAAAAAAAAAACACTTTATGCTCAATTCCAGGTGTACCATCTGATACATCTGATAATTCTGATACAACTCAGATGGCAAACTCTTATGATGTTAAGAAGGCACAAATAAAGTTAGCAAGCATACATTTTGTAGTGTTGACACAGGCACCTACTTCAAAACAAGTATGATTCCACCTCTAAAATAATTTGTGTTTTATTTTAGCAATTCTTGTGAAATCATGATGGTATTCAATGTGAATAGTTGCATTCAGAGCAGCATATCCAGTTACAACAAAAGCAACCGAAGGTTTTTACGTAATCTGTATGTATCTGGGGGCTTTTGGGCTTACTTAATTTTTCTCAAATTTTTCTATTTTGGTCACAGTAAGTGACATGCTGGAATCAGCTTTTGCACATGTGGTAAGGGCCTGACATTAAAATCCATGAACTGACAGAGGGTGTACTTTCTTTTCTACTTTGACTGTATACAGTGGACTCAGGGTTAGGGATAACAACCACCTGCAAAAAGCTAAAATTTGTGAATATTTGAGGCCCCCTCTCAAAACACATAACTGCCTAGTTCATTGGTTCAAACACCAAAGATACCTTAATATCCATTATTACACACAGTGGAAACCGTCTTAGCACTACCACAAAAGCTAACCTTCACTGTCTTTCTTATTTCCATTCTTGGGGGTACAGCCAATCAGTGCCAAGGAAAATAAGAAGCGCTCCTCAGTTGCCTGCTTAACAAATATTAGCCCATAGCATGTCAAGTAGGCTAGCGTCAAGGTACTTCAGCTTCCTAAGCTGCATTTTCTTTCAAATATTTTAGATATGCTCTATGAGTCTACTGCATTAAAGATAATGAGTCAATTTGTCAATTTATGGCATTTATATAGTCCTTTATTTGTTTCAGAATTTCTTTCTTGTTCTTCTTCTTCTTCTTCTTCTTCTTCTTATTCTTCTTCTTATTATTATTATTATTATTATTATTAAATTTACAATCATAATTTCACTTTTTTTCTTTTATCTGTCCTGGATAAAATCAGGTTAGACACAATATTTCAGGAAATTTTACTTCCTAAAATTGGATTTATATATATATATATATTTCCATTTCTTACAATATTATAGAAGCAAGTCTACATTCTGACATGGCAACCCTCTGATGGTTCCCACAGGACCCTTTTACAACTGTGCAGTATAACACGTCAGCCCTCAGCCCTTATACCCCGTACCCCTGAATAATTCAACCATGCTCTGCTGCCTCTCACACACTGTTTGGAAAATGCAGTAACAAGAAAAGCTATAAAATGCCTCAACAGTCTTTGCAGATACCAAAGAAGATAGCTTACTGGCTGTTTTTTTCCCAAAGATTTACAAACCATAATAAGTGGCACATAAGGGGAAAAAAAACTTCAAAAGGATGACCTGCATATTTTTAGCCAATTACACATTTCTAATGTTACATTTGAGGTGCGATGCTCAGCCGAGCGTCCTCTGGCAGAACAAAAGAAAGCAATGAGTCCGAGTGTGCTCCCTCTTGATCGTCTAGCAATTTTCAAGGTGTAAACATGAAACTGCCCTGGGAGGAAACACTGGCAGGAGTTCAGAGGAAGATTTGTAAAATAAACCAGATTTGTTCAGGGGTCTGGGATCGGTTTATTTTCCCACTGCCCACATTTTATGCTGGGCCTTCTTTGTAATTGTCCTCATGTTTCAGCTAATTTCACATTTCAAGAGAGAGTAAAGGAGGGATCACGACAAGGAAGAAAGGAATTTGGCAGCTCAAGTTGAGGAACCCCTCTTCAGACTTTTATAATTTTGGTGATGTCATGTTTGCCAGATTTTAAAGGAGTTTGAGAATGTTCTCCATTAAATCTTGTAAGTTTTAAGCTTTTTTCTTGCACTCTTTGAAGGACCTTTCTGTCTTACCCAGTGACTTTAATAAAACATATTATTCATTAGTCTCAAGATCATGCTGTCATCAAATGTTAGATGTAATTTCTCTCTCATCAGTTGATCTTTTCCCTCCACATACAATTATTCTACTTCTTTATTTGACTTTTTACATAATTAGCTCAAAAATACTGGTCCCAAAGCGCTCAGAAGTTATTTCTTTCTGCTTGAAAAACATCACCTAACACTAAAGTCATCATACTGTTGCTAAACATTTCAAGCTGTGCCATATTACTCTAACTGTGGACAGTTAGCTGATGTCTTCAACAACTCCCTCAAAACCTGGCTCCATGTTAAAGCTTGACAGTTACCATCATTATGTGTTGCTTCAAAATATTTGGAGAAAAAAAGAGACAAAAAAAAAACACAGAGAATATATGAAGCTGGCAACATTTTTCAGTCAGTTTAGTTTAATCTCATTTAATTAGAAGTGAATGTCATTTCATTGTCGTAGATTTATTTAAAAAGTACAAGTTTTGCTATTCTAACAAGTTTGATATTTGTTTGTAATTATATATCCTTTTAGCTAAAGCAGCCATTAAAAATCATTGAAATAATTACTATCACTGTGAAATGTGGGTAAATCCAAACTGTTCTGTTGTCAAACTTTTCAGTGTGTTCTTTCACCATTGTTTAAGTTTGGGGCTATTATCACGGTCAATATAAAATACACAAAATTCATTATTTGCATAGATTAAAACAAAATATTAAACAAAAACAATGCAAACCAGCCAATCACAAGCTTTCACATTGATACATTAGCCCCTTTCAGATCATCATCACGCCTCCTGATTAACTATAAGCTACTGACTTGAAAGTGATAGAGGGTAGAGCTTTTGGCTTCAGCAACTCTGTAGGCAAGATGGAATCACCTCAAGGGGTCTCAGCGGGAGTAAGAACTTCTGAACTTGAGCTGGGTTTTGTAATTGGTGGGCATGGGATGTCCATAATGAACACCATGTTTAAGCACAATGTGGTACAAGGCTGTCTTGACCCAGAGGTTGATCCATTTTGTAATCATATCATCAAACCTGTAGTATCTCTGATTACTATATAAAAGGCTCACAGTTCTCAGAATGAAAGAACTGTCGATTTTATCCTGGATGTGGAAAACTCGATCTAATCTTGAACTTTCACCAGCCCTGTGGTTTGTGTGAGTTTGGTTGTCCAGTAGACATGTTTTATGGATCTGGAGAAGGAGTATAACCATGTTCTTCAAGGCATAATTTGGGTGGTGCTGTGGAAGTATTGGGTGCCAGGAGTGCTCTTGGGGACTTAGGTGTCCAAGTTTCCATCATGGACATGTTACCTCTACAACTCAAACTTGAGATGGAGAGGATGGAGGGATGGATGGTTAATGTCCTGTCCTGCTTGATAAATTTATTCCCACGTTTTTTTCCACTATACGGCATATGAATTATCTAAATAGAGAATAAATTTTTAGGCTACACATTTGCACAAAATAGGATTTCAATTATTAATTTGTTAACAACTTTAGGATAATTATTCCTAAATTAATTTGAAGTCTATAATTCTTTAGAAATAAGAATAATAATGCAAATAGCTGGAAGTCTTAGGGATTCATATTCACAGTTTTGCTGTGATAAAGTCTACATTTATTTCTGCCGAACTAACAGCAAAATTAGCTATGTTGTTTAACTAGGAGTATTTGCTTGACGTGTCATAGCATAAATTAAAGCTGCTCCTATGCCTTTGAACTGAAGTGAATGCAGGGCATTTAAGAAAATCCACCTAGCAAACACACCCACTCAGCTACATGAGCAGAATAAAAGGAGGTGGGAGGCTTGTGAAACTGAGAAGAGCCTCTCTGAACCATTACCCATCAGCCCCTCCATTCTCCGAGGGCCAATCCCTGGGGGCAAGTGGGTGTCAGCCGAGGATCCGTTGCCTCCTATGCGTTAATGGGGGATTACACATGTTAACATCTATCTCACAGTGTGCTTGGCCAAAGGCGCTCTGCTATAGTGGTTTAGCATATGAATAAGGAATAAGGGGATGATTGAATAGGAGCTTCGATGAGTGAGAGCTGCCTTCAGAGATGGAGGGACGGGGTTAGCATGAGTAGATACAAAGCTTTCGAATCCTTGTTCAGATGGAAGCTGAAGGCTTGCCTTGATCTGTGTCATTATGACATGATTCCTGGATGTCAGACGGCAAGATCAAATTTAGACATGAACACATGAATTAGATGATAATCACAATTATTATTTTTTTGTTTGTTTGTTTGTTTTATTTACTTTTTAACAGCGCCCGGTTTCTGTAAAGTGACAAAACTAGATGTTTTTTTTTTTGTTGTTTTTTTTTCCAAGCCAAGATTTAACACTGTTCAATCGTTAGAATACAATATAATTTTTGTTTTTAGGTAATTTGATTGTGAAAACTGTGAGTTCTCACAAACTGTTTGTGTTGAGTTTGCTGCTGCTGTTTCATTCAACCTTGATGAAGCGTTTTTCTACATCACGCATCAAATCCATCGGTTTAAATCACCAAGTAGTTATTTGCAGACTGTTGATGGTAAATCACAGTACATCAGCTGTGCAGCAAATGGACAGGAACAACATATGTTAACGTTCTACTAATCTCAAGCTGTTGTGTGGTAAAGGAACTGTTGTCCTGCTGTTGTAGAGAGACAGCACTTTATTCATTTAATGTAGTTTTTCTTCCATTTTCTACTCTGATAATCTATATTGGTTTCTTTTAGTTATGACCTTGATTACTCCAGAACAAAGCCACCTGATGTGAAACTCAAATGGTAAGTTTCTTGATTTCAATTCAATTCAGTTTATTTATATAGCACCAATTCACAACACGTTGTCTCGAGGCACTATAAAAAAGTCATTTCAATTCACCCTAACATACATTCCAATTCATCCAACTTATTAAACAGTGCATTAAGTTCAGTTTATTATTCAAATTAGTTTAAAAAGATTCTTATCAAAGGAAACCCAGCAGATTGCATCAAGTCATTGACTTGCAGCATTCACTTCTCCTGGATGAACATGTAGTGACAGTAGTCAATCGCTTGTGTTGTGTCCTTGACTTTACGGCAATCCCTCATACCAAGTAAGCATGTAGCAACAGCAGAGAGGAAAAACTCCCCTTTACCTGGAAGAAATCTCCAGCAGAACCTGGCTCAGTACAAGCAGCTATCTGCCACAACCGACTGGCGGTTTGAGAAGACAGAGCAGATTCACAAAAAGGAAACAGAAGAGCTGATGTAGGAGTACTTTCTATATCAATGAAAAGAAAAATAGTTAAGGAGTTAAGATAAGCAGGAGAGGGAGAATGTTTAGTTGATAGCAGCATTATCTCAGCCAGTGCCACCTCCAGGAAGGTACCACAACCAAACATAATACCAGACCGGATGAGGCTTCTTTGGAGAGATAAATATTGAAAGAAAACATCAAGTTAACAGATAAAATAACTACAAATAATGCAAATTGGAGAGCAGTACAAGAATAAAGTTGCAGAGTGAGGAAAAAAGGTCTGTTTAAAGGTCCAGCAGCCTATGCCTATAGTAGCATAACTATAGAGATAGCTCAGGAAGCTCTTGTTCTGAATTTTTATAAAAATCCCCCAGAATCGGACATAGAAATCCTAAATCTAATATAGTACAATATAATATTTCCATTTTGACTTTAACTGATTAAATATTTTAGTTATGAATTAATCAAATCCATATAATTCAACAATATGATAGCAAGAAAAATGAAAGACTATTTAATTTATGATCACATTTGATTTTTAAAATTATTATGTTTTCTTTCACTGACCTCTCTCTTTTCTGATTAAAATTGAAAATCTTGTATGATCTTACCTTTTTATATGAAGTCCATGCATATATCCATGAATATCTCTGTCATTTAGTGGTAAAAAAAAAAAAAAAGAAAGTCCTTGTTTCTCTCATTTTCTCTTATTTTCTTATTTGATCGCCAAGGAGGAGAGTGGCTTTGAACAGTTCTATTCCAGCTGTATTTTTTGTATTTTCCTGATTGTTTTCAGTCTTTTCAGTACATACTAGAACACCTATTGCCTGTTGTGCCTATGGGGCTCAGCACTGCCCTTTATCAGCGAGGCACGGTACTGAACTGCCTCACCCTGCGTGTTTTCACTGCGTATTTATAGACAATCAGAAAGACTACATGTTACTCACATTCATTAAATATATTAGACAGACTGTGGAACATAAGTAGAACATGTGTAATTAAACAAGTATATTAGCAACATAAAGAGAGATAGCAATGGGCATGCACCAACTGCTTGCCTCATTCACTATGTGTGACACAGCGCCACCAGGGGTGAGGCACAACACTGCACTGCCTCGCCCCAGACTTCTCCCATATATTTCAACAGCCAATGCGCAAATTCAGTGATTTTTTTTCCAAAAGAATGTTTATATTATCGATAATAATAAAAATTTTTTAGAGAAAAGTCAAGTGGAAAAATATATTTTTTCTCATCATTGTTAGCATCTGTTTTATGTCTCATGTACCCCTTTAACTTGTCACCTTGCCTCACCTGTAATCCTGACCACACGTCACTGATATCAGGCCTACTTTGTCTGTAATGCAATCCACTTGTTTACATGAGGTCTCACTGTTGAGAGTGCATGTCTGAGCAGAAACCAGGCAATGAAGTCAAAGGACCTCTGATGCCGTGACAGAGCACAACTGTGCAAGGATACATAAGATTTGAAGAAGATTTATTTGAAAATGAAAGACATGTGGAACTGCCTGGGCCCTCCCCAGATCTGGCAAGCTGACCTAACTGTGTAATCAGAAAGAAGGGCCTTGGACAGAGAGGTGACCAAGAAGCCAGTAGTTATTTTGTTGGTGGAAGGTTATCCACAGATCATGCCTTTGTGGTTGAGTGGCCTGATGGACAGGGTTGAATTTTGACACACACCCTAGAGATTGTCAGACCAGCAAAGGAAAAAAAGTCTGATTTCTAATGAAACAAATAAAAAACAAACAAGTTGTTAGAGCTTAGAGACTAACCTTACTGATATGGAAGAATCTATTTCTACACCTATGTACGTTAATCAATACCATACAGAGTAACTGAATGTCAACTAATGTATTCCAACAACGTACTAAAGAGCTTTCTAAGGGTAATATTACTTGCTAGTTTCTTTCAGCTATGTTTAAAGTTATACACCGAGGTAGGCAAAGAAGTCAAATGACATTAAACAAAGTAGACATGAAGGATTATGATACAAAGACACAGAAAAGACATTTGAATGCTAACAAACTCTAATCCTCATGTCTGAAAAAAAAAAAAAAAAAAATGTTAGCATGGTGGTGTCAGCATGACGTTGTGGGGATGTTTTGCTGAGAATTAGAGAACCGGTCTGCAAAGTTAGGTAAGATGATAGCAGCCAATTGTGGAGAAAATCCTGAAGAAAACCTGTCCCAAAGTATTCTGGAACTCAGACTAAAGTGAAAATCCATCTTTCAACCCAACAGTGACCCAAAGCAAACTGTTACAAAGGCATCACTTCAGGCGCATTCTGTGAATGTTCTTGAGTTGCCAAGAAGAACCTGGGACCTAAATCCAACTAAACATCTCTGAAAAGCCCTAATAAGGTTATCAGCTGATGCTGCCCACACAGCTTGACAACTTGAGAGGATCTGCAGTGAAGAATGCAAGAAAATACTCCAAAAAAGGTGTGCCAAGCATACCCAACAAGATGTAAGGCTGTCATCACTGACTAAGGTACATCAATATAACATTAAAAATCCATTGGTGTGAATACTTGTATCTATTTCTGAATGTTCGGGGTTTTTATAAATGAAACAACAATTTCAGAAACTACATTTTTTATTAAGTTAATTGTAAAAAAAATCATTAATCATTCTAAAAGTGCTTATTTTTACATATACAGTGAACCCTTGCTATAACGCAGTTCACCTTTCACGGTCTCGCTGCTTTGCGGATTTTTTTTGTGCAATTTTTTTCCCCACAGTGCATTGTGTTCTGCGTCCTGATTGGCTAAACAGTCTCCGCTCTTCTTCTCTACCTGTGTGCCAATAATGTTACGGTATTTAAATATACGTAATACAGCTTGGCAAATTCACAGGCTTCGGAAGAAAAAGACGCCACAGAGCGGAGTCAGACCACAGTGTCACAGTCAGAAGCACAGTGAAATACAGTACGTGAGTCACAATTTGTCCTAATGTACTTCGTATTGATTTAAAATTATTATTTTACTGTAGTTATTTGTAAGAAAGTGTTCTATTTGTTAAAAAAATGTTTGGGCCTGAAAACAGGTTTTGTTCTTTGGTTTCAAATTATGCTGTATAATAATTGTAAAGAAAATAAAAGTAACTACTTCACGGATTTCGCCTATCATGTGTTCTTTTTGGAACACAACCCCCGCGAAAAACGAGGGATCACTGTATTTTTATTGTCATGTGTGATATTAATCTGTTATGATAATCTGAAACATGTGAGTGGGACCAAACAAAAACCTAACAGACCAATATTAACAAACACAGACAAATAATTCTTCATAACAGTGTACCTTACTGATTTAATACACTGTTTTCCTTGTTGTAATTTTAACAAATCAGTTTGGATAGCAGTTTATTTTTAAACACTCTTGTATATACTTGCTGTGTTCAATTTTGTTGGGATTTTTTTTGTCCTGAAACAGGAGGATGAAACTGACATCTTCTCACATCTCCTTGATTGCAGGTTTTTTCTGAACTCTTTGTTGAGGAGCCTCATTCCAAATCTAAGAGGCAGGACAACTGCTGATCCATTTATACTTCGCTTCCTGTTGCTTGAATAGTCTCTTCTTCACAGTGTTTCTCATTCTCTTCCCTTGTCCTCTTTCGTGGATGTCGCTTCATTTTTAATGTCACATTTTTATCCCCGTTTGTGCCATCTCTCAACCATGTCTTCAAGCCCCTTCTTCGTCCTCTTTGTGCTTGATTCCTCTCATCTCTGTGTCTCTTGTGCGCTCTTTCTTCACTTGTGTGAAACCAGTATAGGAACGGTTGGCAGTGCTAGTGATTTATGGCTTACTCTAAGCAGACCCTTATCAGGTGCAGCCAAGGCACTCTGTGCTGCTGAATGACAATGGAGAACCAGTCGCATTATGCTCCGCAGCCTCGCCCTCTTGCATTCTGGACACTGCAGATTACATCTAGTTCCTTGATTTATGGACGCCATTTTGGCTCCTGAGAGGGACATGAAGGGGAGCTTTGAGCTTTGTGGGGGTGTGGAAGCTGTGGGCTCCAAGGCCGGTGTCTACATTCGGCCAAATGTAATTTTGAAGGGAACCTGCTGGAGGTGTGTTTTATGTGCATATGTGTGGATCTAAAAGCTGATTGTATTCATGCGCATGAATACTGTATGTGGATGCGTGAATAGGAGGGTGTCATTTGTCATTTTGTCAGGAGCTTTTCTGTTCCTATATTGATAAAAGTGACTGTTGGAAGCACCGGAATACTAAAATTTAAAGTTCAGGATTAGAATAAATGAATATTTTCCTCTAACTGAAGCTGAATATATGAAAAATAAACCATTAGGTTTTTTCTCTCTTTATTTCACACTGCTGCTGTTTAATTGAATCATTGCTGTAGATATCTCCAGAGATAAGAAGTGTTCTTTGGGAGAATTATTTAAATGTTTAAAGGAAAAAAAACTGTGAACTGATGTGATTAACAGAGAATTATCGCAGCTGCAGTTCCTACTAGGAAATAACTAATTATTTAATCTAACACATTAAACGAGGGAAAACGCATAGCATCTCCCACTTAAACACAGGAGGTGTTTGCATTCATTTCAGATTTATTGCTCGTATGCTGAGAAAAGCCAATGAAATGGCACCTCATTGTTTTGAAGTTGACACTGAAATGTTTGCATTTTTTTATAAGAAGTTAATCAATTTGAAGGAAGAAAATGCAACATGGGAAAAACATGGAATTTCTGCAAAAAATAGTAACTATGAAAATAAACAGCTAATTTTTCCTTACCTATTTTCATCTACAAATCATAAGTGTTATGACAAACAGTTGCTGCAATTTGGAGATAAGAAAAACAACTGTTAGAACCTGGAGATGGCCAGTGTCCTGCTTTTGCTGTAGCAAGGAGGCAATAACGTCATCGCTTCTTCACTGTTTTACTCCTCTGAGAAATGCTGTTTCCCCACTGTCTTTTTATTTATTTTTTTCAAGACTTTATTTATAGGATTTATTGAACATTATGTATGAGATACAAAAACATACGTCCCCCCCAGAACATCACTCCCCACAAACTAGGGGAAAAAAAACAGATATACCTAACTACTGACAGCAGAGTGTATTTGTTACAATAGCAACCATTCAGTATAGTGAAAAACAAATGAATGAGACTTGGCATGCTATAGGTAAAAACAAGCTCAAGAGTAAGAAATATCTGACCAGTACTTCTGGTGAATAACAAGTGGGTCCTCCCCAAGGACTTTTTAAACCATTGGTTCATTACATGATTCCTTCTGTGTGCTTATACTCAATTCATCTGCAAGTAGAAATGTTTGCTACTACTTGGATTAGGCAATCATAACCCAAGTAAATCACCACATTTGATTTACTAAATTAACTTTAAATCTGGCAATTTTAATAACCATACAATAGCTGGTTTATTGTCATTTTTATTAAAGGGATGGTTAAAGTGAGGTTCTGTCAAGTTATTCCCTTTACCTGCACGAGAAAGATGCCATTTCACTATAAATTGCTAAATTTAAAAATAGTGAAGAAATTCTCACAGGGATATATATATATATATCCATATATATATATATATATATATATATATATATATATATATATATATATATATATATATATATATATATATATATATATATATATATATATATATATATATATATATATATATATATATATGTAGATAGTGTGTTCCTTTGCTCTGACAGGTCTTGTAGTTGTTTGGGGAAATTATCCCGGCAGAAGAGTTACAGCTGATAAGGTGCATCAATACAGGCTGCAGCTTCAAAGTAACACAAACTAAGACTTAAGCTTCACACCAGCCTATTTAAGAAATCTGTGAAATGGTAACAATATGTTATCTGGCAGTTCATCTCATGCAACACATTTGTGTCTACATTTTCATGTTAATCAACTGGAGCATTACTACATAGAGGAACATTGCTTGTACATTGCACTTCATCTGATTGTTTACTTGGTTGCTTTAAGGGTGGAGCAAATCAGATATCTGTCAACCACAACATCTAATTTTATTTACCATACCTCCATCCATTCTGAAGGATACCAATGTGTTCCTTGGCGAGAAGGGATGGGTAGTGCGCTCAGTGAGTCTGGAGTCTGCCCCGGGGTTTCACATGGCATCTGACATCCTAATCAGATGCCCAACACTGGGGTAATGATGGTGATGGAGGTAAAAGTTTACCCTCCAATTGGTGGGTTGCCGGTTCAAGCCCCTTTCTTGTCTGTCTGTGTTGTTTTGTCCTTGGGCAAGACACTTCATCCACCTTGCCTGGTGGTGGTGGTCAGAAGGGCCGATGGTGTGATATGGCAGCCTTGCTTCTGTCAGACTATGGCTACAATCCAGTAGCTTATTACCATCAGCGTGTGAATGAAAATGACTGATTTCATTGTAAAGCGTCTTTGAGGGTCCTGAAAAGCGCTATATAAGTCTGAAGTCATTTCATGATCATAATTAAATGTCATAATTAAACTTTGGAAAAGCTGAAATGTGTTACAAAGGACAAAGGCATAGTTTACATAATTTAGAAGTATTTTCCAATCATCATGCTGAAGTAATATCTGTTTATTAATATTTTACTTATATCAGCATTGCCTAAAAAAGTATGCATAAACACATTTTTTCTCTCTGTGAAAATATAAATAATGCAAAGTCATGGTAAGATGTTACCACTCTTTAGAACAATGTAAATAAGAGAAAATGTGCATCTTAAAAAGTAAAATAAATTCAAGTTTATCTCATAAACAAAAGGTAGAATCTAAAACATATCTGACTGTAGCTGATACTGATGCACAAATTTAATAAAGTCTTAATGCTTGCACAGACTGTGACCTTTCTAGTCCTCTGCTCAGTCACTTGGGGTTGCTGCCATTCGGCAACAGCTGTGAATAAATGTAAATAAACATGTAAATCTCATTCTTTCACAGTGAAGCTCCTCTTTCCTGTTTTCCTTGACCAGAACTGCAAAATGGCCACTATTGCAGTCTCTAGTGGCATGCGACTCATAATAAATGTCTCCCTGCATACATTTGTACAGCAATGAAATCCAAAGACTTCCAGAGGAGGAGGTCTTGGAAGAGTGCAACTCGGCAGAGCCAGAAAGGGAGGAAGGTCCTGGAATCCCAGAGAGTGTTGCCACATGTTCCAAAAGCAATAAGAACTATGGCCTAAAGTGGGTTTCATAAAGACTGGTTGTTATGGTTCTCACTGTTGCCAAGTGGTGAAGGGCTAAGAGGAGATAATGTGTCCTTGTAGCTCTACAGTATGTGGGCAGACAGCATGGGCGGCATTAGTGGACAGATGGCCAAAAATCATATGTAAGGCCATGCACCTCGTTGCATTTACAAGCATCAGTGTTTTAAACATTGGCTCCAATCATTTTTAAAGTCAGGTTTTCACTGAAAACTAGTGGTCTATTTAAATGCCATCATGGTGTGTTAACCTGTAAGTCGATTTATGAAGAAAATTGCTTTAGAAAAAAGGTAACTAAAGATATTTTTCATAAAAGCTGACCGAGTGTTCTTTAGATCACCCACGTTGATAAATTAAATACTGTGCATGAATGTGTAACATATAATCCAGTTGATAACAATGGTCCTGTTTGTATACACACAAGGCCATGGCAACAACTTAGTTAGCGTGCCTTCCAAAATAATTTCTAGGAATTAGGACAATCTTACTTGTTTTTCTTTATCACCGATACCAAGGTGAGTCATTTATATTTAGGATTTTTCTGATAGAGTTCTAGTCTAAGGCTTCAAATACGGTAACTTCCAACTTTAAAAATCGAACACACCATATTGCATCATAGTTACACCTACTCAGTAAAGATATAATTAATACTCTAGTCATGGTTTTCTATTGAACAGCATGCTTAACAGTAATATGCAGCTCCAACAAGTGTTAACACAGTTTAGAAAGCTACTGCACGTTACTTTAAATGTGCATTACCTTGTCATTTATTTCTAAAACTATATATTTGACTCAACGCATGCAGGTAGAGTCTTGAATAAACTC